>VCII01000079.1:0-339447 GCA_006030095.1 Triplophysa siluroides | reverse complement strand
CGGACAGTACACGACGGTGCAGCTGTGCGCCAGGGCATCCGTGCCGAGGGGGGCCTCGGTCAGGAGTACCAAAGCGGACAATGGGTGGTGTCGTGGGAGGCAAAGAGGTCTATCTGTGCCTGTCCGAACAGCACCCAAATGAGCTGGACCGGGGGTGGAGTCGCCACTCTCCGCAAGGCGTATACTGACGAGAGAGCATGTCGGCTGTCTGGTTCAGTTCGCTGGGGGATGTGTGTGGCCTGCAGGGAGCGGATCACCTGCTAACTCCACAGGAGGAGGCGTCGGGCAAGTCGTGTTAGCCGCCGTGAGCGTACGCCACCCTGGCGTGTACGCTACGGCTGTCATGCTGTCCAGGTGGACCAGCACGTGCTGGCCCCGCACTAGAGGCCATAGCCTTCTCAGCGCAAGCAGCACAGCCCACAACTCTAGGCAATTGATATGCCAGCGCATACAGGGGCCCGTCCAGCGCCCCGCTACTGCGTGCCCGTTGCACACTGCGCCCCATCCCTGCAGCGAGGTGTCCGTCGTCACCACGACGTGCCTCGTAACCTGCCCGAGGGGAACCCCCGCTCGGAGGAAGGTCATGGAAGACTAAGGGGTTAGGGTGCGTCGGCAGCAGGGCGTCATCACCATGCGCCTGCTGCCGGTGTGCCACGCTGTCCTCGGAACTCGACTCTGTAGCCAGTGTTGGAGCGGTCTCATGTGCATCAATCCGAGGGGTATTACCCCCGCGGAGGACGCCATGCCAGGAGCCTCTGAAATTGTTTCAGGGGGACCGCCGACTGCCTGAAGTGTTCCAGGCAGTTCAACACTGACTGGGCGCGTGCTGCGGACAGCTGCGCCGTCATGGTGACAGAGTTTAGTTCCATACCGAGAAAGAGGATGCTCTGCACTGGGGAGAGTTTGCTCTTTTCTCGGTTGACCTGAAATCCTAATCGATCTAGATGCCGGAGCATCAGGTCCCTCTGTGTACACAACAGAGCTCGCGAGTGTGCCAAGTCGTCGAGATAGTTTAGTACCCGCACACCTTTTTCCCGAAGGGGAGAAAGGGCGGCTTCCACGATCTTCGTGAAGACCCGTGGAGACAGGGACAGACCGAAAGGGAGGACTCTGTACTGATATGCCCGCCCCTCGAACGCGAACCGTAGGAACGGCCGGTGTCGAGGGGAATCGAGACATGAAAGTAAGCGTCCTTCAGGTCGATTGCCACGAACCAATCCTGACACCTGATAGATGTCAGGATGCGCCTCTGCGTGAGCACCCTGAACGGCAGCTTTGTGAAGGTGCTTTTCAGGGTACGCAGAACTATGGGGCGCAACCCACCATCTTTCCTGGGAACGATGAAGTGCGGGTCGTGACCCACTGAACATCTTGGTTTTGAGGGACGAACTCGATGCCTGTTTTGCCAGAAGGGTGGTGACCTCTACCCGAAGTACGGAGGCGTCCCTGCCTCTGACAGAGGGAGAGATGATGCCCCGAAACTTGGGAGAGTCTCTGGCGAACTGGATCGAGTAACCAAGACGGACCGCCCTCATTAGTCAGCAAGACAGTGTGGGCAGCTCTCGAGCTCCCAGGGACTGTGACAGGGTGACCAAGGGGACGGTCTGCTTCATCATTCCCATGGTGGGTGGTTCGTCGGCTGGCGGAGCTACCCTTCTGTCGCGGGGGGTCCCCGGAGGGAAGGTTGGCTCCGCCTTTTTTACCTGCCTGGCGGGACCGCTGCACGCACTGTCGGTTTGAGAGTGGTGGCAGCTGTCATGTGTGTACGACCCAACGCCTCGCCAGGGCGTAAGGTCGGGTCGCCGGGCACAGTCCAGTGGAGTGTGCGATCGGCTGCAAGTACACCCCGGGGAGAACAGAAAAATTCTGCGAGTAAGTGGGCGCCAGGCCCTGAAAAGGGCCCGGCTTTGGTGACGAGGCAGGAGCCGTCCCGTACCGACCGATCAGAGCCGTGGCTGTGAAGGTCGGGCCCGATGTTGTTCTCCTTGGGGTCTTCCCGTCAGTGTCCCTTCTCGGGAGAAGGTTGCTGACGGGGTGGAGGTTTCCCCCTCGACCTCCGCTTCCGGGGTGCCGCCTGTGGGGGCACAGAAACCGGAGCCGATGTCGAAGGGATCCTGGGTTGCCGGGAAGCAGACGTCACGCGGGATCTCGGAGGCCTAGGCGGCCGAGTCGCGGCGTGAAAAAATGTGGCTAATTGCCACTGTCTGCTTCACCGTCAAAAACTGCTGAGCGCAGTCCTCGACGGTGTTACCAACAACCCACCCTGCGAGATGGGTGCATCAAGAAAGCGGACTTCCTTGGTGTCACTCTTCTGCGCAAGGTAAAGCCGGGGGTGACTCTCCTGGACCACTACCGTGGACATCGTCCGACCCAGGGTCCGTGTCGCCGCCTTGGTCACCCATAGAGCGCTGTCAGCGCGGCGGCACGGAGATCCTGCATTATACCCGGGTCGGCCTTACCCTCGTGGAGCTCTCTCAACGCCTTGGCCTGCCGGAGCTGCAGGATGGCCATGGCATAGAGAGAGGAGGCAGCCTGGCCCGCGGCATCGTAAGCTTTCGACACCAGTGATGCCGAAGTCTTACGCGCTTTGGACGGTAGGCGTGGCCGATTCCCCCCCAGGTGGTAGCCGTCCGCGGCACAGGTGCACCGCAGGCGGACGTTCCACCCGGGGGATCTCGACGTAGCCTTGGCTGCCCCACCATCGAGGGAAGTAAGGGAGCCGGAGCTGGTTTCACTGGAACGGTCCGTGAGTGGAGCGTTCCAAGTTTTACACAGCTCCTCATGCACCCCCGGGAAAAACATGGCATCCGGGGTGGGCGCGGTTTGCACCGCGCTCCGACCTCAGGAACCACATATCCCCGGGTTAGCACGGATGACATCACTTCTGCTTCCTCTGCAGAGCGCCTTAGCCAGTGTTGAGCTCTGGAGAGGCTCCTGGGACTTGCATCCTCGATGGTGGTGGTACCCCTCGGGTAGATGCACATGGACCGCTCTAAACACTGGCTACAGAGTAAAGTTCCGAGGAAAGCGTGGCACACCGGCAGCAGGCGGATGGTGATTACGCCTCTCTGCCGATGCACCCTCACCCCTTGGTCTTAAGTGATACGTCACCCCCCACCCGCGGGGGCACAGGAAGCCTGCGTCCGCGCGCCCTCCTGGAGACCTTTTCTTGGGAAGGCATGTCGACAGACACCTTCCTGCAGGGTTGAGGGCGCAGTGTGCAACGGGCACGCAGTATCGGGGCAAGGACGAGGCCCCGTCTGCGCTGGCATATCAGTGCCTAGAGTTGTACACGTGCGCGTACGAATGACTCGCCCGACGCCTCCTCCTCTGGAGTCAGCAGGTGATCCGCTCCCTGCGGGCCACACATATCCCAGGCAATCTGAAACAGACAGCCCAAGGCTCTCTCGTCAGTTGATGCCTTGTGGAGAGTGGCGACTCCACCTCTGCGCACTCCAGCTCTTGGGGTGCTGTTCAGGCAGGCTCAGGCGCCTCTTTGAACACCACCCATTCCCGCCTTGGCACTCCCTCCGAGACCCCCTCGGCACGGAGGCCCTGGCGCACAGCTGGCTGCGCGAAGCGGAGGGATACCTTCCCCCAGTGAGCCTCATTGCACAGACACTGTGCAAGGTCAGGGAAGAGGGGCACTTGGTTCTCAGAGCTAATGCTTCTAACCCCCCCGGCCGATTCCCCTGACAGAAGACCTGCTCTCTCAGGGGAAGGGCATGTTCTGGCCTCTGGAACCTCCATGTCTGGTCCTGGACGGGACGAGGAGATCCTGAGTGGGCTACCCCCCTCCGTGGTGGAAACCATCACTCAGGCTAGGGCTCCATCTACTAGGCGGCTTTACGCCTACAAGTGGCGCCTCTTCTCGTCCTGGTGTCTCTCATGACGAAAAGACCCACGGAGGTGCTCGATCTGGATCGTGCTGTCCTTCTTACAGGAGAGACTGAGACTAACATCTCCCCCTCCACGCTGAAAGTGTATGTAGCCGCTATTGCCGCTCATCACGATTCAGTTGATGGACAGTCTCTAGGGCAGCATGACCTGATCATCAGGTTCCTAAGGGCGCGAGAGGGCGGAATACGCCTTATCTCCGCTCCGTACCCTCTTGGGACCTCAATGTGGTCCTGGCAGGCCTTTCCGGCCCCCCTTCGAGCCCCTCGGAGGTTCCGATCTTTCTCACCTCTCGAGTAAGACGGCCCTCTTGCTGGCGCTCGCTTCCTTCAAGAGGGTAGGGGACCTACAAGCATTCTCCGTGTCCCCGGATTGCCTCGAATTCGGCCCTGGCTACTCTCACGTTATCCTGAGACCCAGGTCCGGGATACGTGCCCAAAGTTCCCACTACTCCCTTTGGGACCAAGTGGTGAACTTGCAGGCGCTCCCCCTTGGGGAGGAAGACCCACCCCGTCCGTGTCGTGTCCAGTACGCGCACTGCGCCTCTACGTTGACCGCACTCAGAGCTCAGGAGCTCTGACCAGCTCTTTGTCTGTTTCGGAGGACAGCATAAGGGGGAGGCTGTCTCCAAACAGAGACTAGCCCACTGGATCGTGGATGCCATTACTATGGCATACCGATCACAAGTTTGTCCGTGCCCGTTAGTGAAGGCTCACTCCACAAGGGGTATGCCACTTCCTGGGGACTGGCCAGGGGCGCCTCTCTGGCAGACATTTGCAGAGCTGCGGGTTGGGCTACGCCTATCACCTTCACGAGGTTTTACAACCTCCGTGTAAACCCGGTATCAGACCACATCCTGCGTGGCAACATGTAGGACTGGCATCCGGGAGGGCGTATGCCTGCGAAAGCACCACCCCCCTCCAGTAGGTTGGGTCAGTGTGCTATTTGCCTCCCTTCTTCACCACACCGTGGTAAAGAACAGGCATTTCTTCCATCACTAAGCATCCACCCCCTGGGGGTCGGCTGGGCAGATCAGCCTTCCCCCTTAGGCCGGGAGAACATGTGAGCCAGATGGCTCTAACCGGACCTAGTGCTACCGGACGTATGTAACACCCCCTCCCTGGGCTGTTCCGTCTGATGTATCCTCATGAGATGGTTCCCACTCCTGGTAAACCCATGACCTCCCCCAGGTGGACCTCCACCTCGCGGTTAACTACTCAGTCCGCACGTTCCATGCAATCTCCCCTAAGGGCGAGACCATATCTATATCCACTTTTTCCTCCCCCCCGGGTAGGAAGTGGCCTCTGCAGCGCATCCCTAATTAAGGAAGTTGCGCGCTTACCCGGTGGTACCCGATCCGGACGGCCTCTCGCCAGTAAGAGAGATAAGGCCCCGTCCGTGAAAGGTAGCTGGTCAGGGCCTACCCATCTTCCTTCAGGAAGCTCTGGGACCCCCGACCCATCACACTGGAAGGTTACAGTCTCGTGAGAGCCTCGAGTTAACACGCCCAGGCCTGTTACCGTCGCTTCGCTAGAGATTGTGACGGGTTAGGCGTTGTGGCGTTTTCCCAGGGAACCCCATCTGTCGTCTTCGACACAACGTCGAGAGACCGACAGAAAGGGAACGTCTTGGTTACGTATGTAACCTCGGTTCCCTGATGGAGGGAACGAGACGTTGTGTCCCTTATGCCGCAACGCGTATCGCCCTTGATGTGGAAAAACGTTGATCTTGTAGTTCAAAAAATCTCAGACAAAGAAGGTCCAGGTGTCAAAGAGTTAACTATATTTGTTAAGTCAAACAAAGTGAGATGTTCCCAAAGCATCTGAAAACCAAGTGTTTTCCAGCCTATATTTATACTAAAACTTCTGAAAGATGTTCCCTTCTAAAACCAATCAGGTCATTTCCTGTTATCTCTTAATTTTATTAACCAATTGTCGTTTTTCTGCCACAAATAAATCCCAGGCAACAAAGTACGTATTTAATGGGGGTGCGCTGGCCAACCTTTTTCTTAATACAGCTGTTTTCAAGGACACTGGAGTTATTAAAAAGCTGAACCATGTCCATATCTTATCTATACCAAGTCACCTCATATTAAATCATCAGAAACATCCGGATCATGTTTTTTGTGTCTAAACTTCTTGAACTCAGGCCTCAGGCTTCTACAGCCCAGAGACATTACTGGATTTGATATTGCTGCATAGTGCTCAAATGTGCTCTTAAACATGCTTAAAATGATATAAAGTGCATATATGTGAACAATCATTAAATAGGTATACTGATTGTAACATTAAATCATCAAATCATCTTTTAATTAATTTGTATGTAATAATCTTTGGTTAAATTTGATTTCAGATCATTCTACTAATACACTCATGTATACTAATGTTCCTATGAATACTTCGCTTAGGTATGTTTTAGGAATATTATAACTGTGGTGAATAACTACGGAAGTTCTAAGAGGCCATGCGTTATAATATTTTTTCGTTCTTGTTTTCTCGTGATCACAAGATCATTTTCTTGTGATCTCGACATAACAAACGTTGTTTTCTCGTTATTACGAGTTAATTTTCTCGCCCTATCGAAAGTTGTTTTCTTGTGATCACAACTTAATTTTCTCGTGATCTCGACATAACACTCTTTCCCCGTGATCACTACTTATTTTTTTCTGTATGTTCTATCGCATGTTCAGCATCATCGCAGCATCATGGATGATCGCGTTCGCTTTTACTTTGCTCAGGGACTCACCCAAACTGAAATAGCTCTATGTCTGTCAGTGATTGACAACTTAAACATAAGTGTCCGACACTTGAGAAGGAGGCTGTCAGGGCTGCAACTTTTTCGTCGAAGACAATATAGTGACCCTGAGCGTGTAGTTAATTTCATTGCCAGCCAACTTGAGGGACCGGGACGTCTGCATGGGTACCGAATGATGCATGAAAGATGCCGTTTGAGTGGTTTGCGGCTGACCAGAGCAATGGTCAGAGAGATACAGTTAAGTCTGGATCCATTAGGTGTGGCGGAAAGAAGAGGGAGAAGGTTGCGGAGGCGACGTTATGGAGTGCCAGGCCCTAACTATCTATGGCACATGGATTCTTACGACAAACTAAAGCCGTATGGCATAGCGGTTAACGGCTGCACTGATGGTTTCTCGAGGCACATCATCTGGATGCAAGCTTATTTCACAACAACAATCCCAGAGTAATTGCTGGGTATTATTTCTGCGCTGTTGCTGAAAGAATGGGTTGTTGTCGAATAATCAGATCCGATTTTGGAACCGAAAATGTCCACGTAAACAGGCTTCAAGAGTTTCTTCGTGAAGACTCTACAGGAACTGCATGCGCACGGACCGTGTGACTTTCAAGGAACAAGCCAAGCAAACCAGAGAATAGAAAGTTGGTGGGGTATCTACAGACGACAAAATGCAGGTTACTGGATGGATGTATTCAAAGAACTGCAGTCAGCTGGTGATTTCTCAGGCGATGCAACTGATAAAGGCCTTATACAATTCTGTTTTCTCGCATTAATTCAGGTAACTCAAGTTGTTTAGGCTGCTATTAAACTATCTTAATCATTGAATATTTATCTAAAACACTTTAACATCTAACATTTTAAAGTAAATTAATCTCCCATCCATTCGCAATTTGATTAGGTGCTGTTCGTTTTATGTGGTGCTGAAATGCGTGACCACATAGCAAAACACGGTGGTGTGATTCATAGATGATATCGCACCTTGTTCAAATGAACATTAAACTCATCATAAAACTACTGGAACACTATTTTATTTCCATCTTTATTTGTGTATATATAAAAATATTACAAATGAGGGGAGAAAGCAACACTCAGACTTTTAACATGCCAGATATTTGCGATTAACATTCCACTTCTACTGCTCCAGTAAACACTGCCAATTCACTGGATCTCCTGTATAAATGCCTAATATGCTTTGTTTTCAGGACGAACTGGACACCGTTGTAAACATGTGGAATAACCACCGAATCCGACGTAGCAATGGTCGAGACATACAACATGGGAAACCCTTCCTCATGTACAATTTACCAGAACTTTATCAAAATCCGGCTTGAATCCTGTAGATGCTGAAAGATTGAATGTGATTATCCATGAAATATCTGCCTGTGGAAATCAGACATACCCTGTGATCGCGATTTATATGACCTCTGTGTTCTTGTTATGGGGGGAAATAATCTACAGCCAAGTGCAACAGCCACAGAGGCATTAAGACTCTACATAAACATTCGACCTCTAGTTAGGGAACTTTTAGGTATTTAGATTAAATAAAATGTATATGGAATGGAATGTTGTAAGATTTGACTTTTTTTAAATGTTATTTTATTTTCATTTTATTAATTAAGACTGTAACTTTGTAATATAAAGTTTGGCTTTTTTGAAAATTCTGAGACCTAATAAAAGCAGTTGCAGAATAATTACAACAAAAGGTAAATTTAAGAACTTTAATTTAAACATTCATACAATTTTGTACAAAAATATAAATCATTTGAGAAGAAAGATAATCATTTCAGGTGCAAATGAATGCCTTAAATAACAGATTATTGAGAGCTGTTGAGTGTATTAATGGGAAAAAAATATTACCTGTTGTATGTACACATACTTTACTACTGAATGAGAAACAGTATAGCACAGCTGCAAAAAACTATTCTTTATAGCAATAAAGTTTCTTTTAATACAACTTTGTGAAAAAACCGTCACTGTTACTTTTTAGAAAATGAACATTCAGGACACAATTGTTTAGAAAAATATGAATAAGTTGATGCAAATAAAACAATTCAGGTGCAAATGTATTATAAAAGTTAAAGTGCAACAAATGCAATTGTGCATAAATGAAAAAAAAAAAACACATATGATAGCAAAACAATAAAAAATTCAATTGTCTTGGTCATTCTGGCAAACAATCCTTCTGTCTCGAGAGTCAATGGAGTATCTGGGCCTGGGTCAGTCAATTGTGGAACTGCAGTGCCTGCGTTGGCTAAACAGTCCAATACGAGAGCTGCAAAGTCTATTGCAGTTACTACAGGTGAAGCCTGAGACTGCTTCTGCGGGCACTGACTCTCTGTGCTGTGCCGTCTGCGCCGTCTTTTTGCTGTGGTGACTACTACGGACCAGCAGTATAAAAAACACAAACTGTGCATTTAAAAAAATCTTTGACATTGTTGGACTTTGAGTGCGCAGTTCACCATCACTCACGTAATAAGAAACAAACAGAACGTTGCTCTTTTATCACTTTTATTCAAGCCTTTTGAATCATAACGACAGCATCTGCTTAGTGCAATCGAGACGCAACAATCACGTTAACGTAACAACGTGATGAAGTCACATTAGAACCGTAATACCTTTAAATGAAAGGAATAGGGAATTCGGCTGATGACGTAATACAATATGAGTGCAATACTTCAACAGACATTTATAAGTTTGTAACTCCAACGCCAGCTTGAACGATACGAAGGCATTCATTCGCATGATCTTAACATTAGTCCTATTCATTACATACCCTTTACTGATACAAATATGGGCATGTCCAAGCATTTCATTCAATGGTCTTAAACAGCTAGCCCTACATCAGATTTACTTTACAAATAACTGACAGTCATGAATTTAAATCTAATCTTACCTGCAATAATCAATAACACTAAAATTCGGCTTTCGGTTTTATTAAACCGTACGTTCAATAACCAAAAGCAGGAATAGTAAACATATTAAAATAGCAAGTAACTTGCCTTATCTTCCTCCATTCGTCTAAGGTTGTCCTCTGGGACACCCCGCTCTCTTAATGCTGAGACAAAGTCCATTTTGGGCAATTATTAGCCTACTTTTGTTAAGGTGGCAACGTGTATGCACCAGCGCTCAAAATGCGCGAAATTTTCGGCAAAAAAAATACGTCATGAGATGTCGGGATCACGAGAACACCACTTTTGATAGGGTGAGAAAATTAACTCGTAATAACGAGAAAACAACGTTTGTTATGTCGAGATCACAAGAAAATTATGTCGTGATCACGAGAAAACAAGATCGAAAAAATATTATAACGCATGGCCTCTTACTTCCGTAGAATAACAGTGCCCAGTGCATGTAAAATATATCTAAATATGTCTTGTCTGTGCCCAAAATCACTCAGAAATTACACAATACCCTCTGCAGCAGTCGTGAGAGGCTCTCAGGCTCCTCAGAACACAGGTAAGTGAATGAAGCACGCCGGCCTCGTTTTATACCGGACATCCGGAAGCGGAGCCCAGCATGCAAATTTCATTCGTCAATTTCATTGGCCTTTTTAAAAAGTAGTCAGAGTTGATTGGTTCTCAAGGGCGAACCCCATCTGTCGTCTTTCGACAAAACGTCTCGTTCCCTCCATCAGGGAACAGAGGTTACATACGTAACCAAGACGTTTTCAGTGTCATGAGAGTTTATTGTCTTTATTAAAACATCAATATGACACTGACAGTGATGCTGTTGGACTCTTTATCAGCATTGATGTGATTCTACTGTAGACAAACACACACGTGATGATATATCTGCTAAAACAATCATTCACAACCACATCAATGAATCAAACGTCTGGAAATCATCACATCATGAACATCAATTATACAAAATAAAGTAAAATCATTACAATCTTTTCTTCAAATATTCACTTCATCACGTTTAATCCAGACGTTTTCCATTTTAATATCAACCACTGAATTATCACCAAATGTCAATAAGATTAATGTATTATTTATGCATTTGGCAGACGCTTTTATCCAAAACGACTTGCATTGCATTATCCTATACATTTATACATAGATATTTGCAATCCCCTGGGATCAAACCCACAACCTATGCTCTTACCACTGAGCTACAGGAAAGCTATATTATTTGATTTACATATATTTTTTCATAATATTTGATTAGTTTAATCTCTGTATCATCTACATTCTTAAATCACAGAGTTTCAGTTTTGAACTAAACCAGTAAAGTCTAAATCCAGGATAGAGCGGTTGAGTGAATGTGGTGCTGATGCTGTGGATGAGGGTCATTGTGTCAGAGACGCTGTAGAAGGACAGAATTCCTGCTCTCTCATCCACATACACTCCTATTCTATTAGATCTGGACTCTACAGAGAGATCAGTGTTGATGTTATTGTGACTGAATGAGTAACTGGAGCCACAGAACAAACTCCAGGACTGATCATTACATCCAAACAAACACTCATGACCCCGTCCCTTCCTCCTGATGCTCTTATATGACACTGATATAAACACACCAACACCAGTCCACTCAATCTCCCAGTAAGAGCGTCCACACACACTCTCTCTACAAACACCTGCCACACATCATCAAATCTGTCTGGATGATCAGGATACTGATGCTGTGTTTTAGTGGCTGTAATCTCTCTGTTGTCCTCAGACAGATGGATGAGTTTATTCACTGTGTTTAGATCCAGAGTCAACTGAAGAGAATCTGAGGAAGAAAACGATACAGAATGATGAATTTAAAGATGAAAATAAACATCTGTTCAATGTGTTGTATCTGAACGCTTTAGAACTATTCAGTTCATCTTTAAGCACAAGCCACAAGTGTTTTAGACGTCAGGAGTCCCAGAGGATTATTATTGATTGATATTTATTAGAAACAGATATTTTTCTTTCATTCTTCAGATCCTCCTCTAGAGGAGATATTTCATCAATCTCAGTGTGTGTTATTGTGTACTTTACATTGAAGGAAGTCGTCTCTGATCCTGGGGACAGTGTTGGTGTGTGTGTCTGTAGAAATCAGCAGATAGAAAACAGTGTCAATCTCATGATATTCATTCTGGACTGTATTTCTAAACATGACGTCAGATCGGATCAGATGATGAATGTTCAGTGTGTTACCGGAGATCTTTCTCATGTGCTGTGTGCAGAAATCCTGCAGTTTGTCTCTCAGCTGACGGACAGATTCTCTCACAGCATCAAAAGAAAAGAGGAAAGTCCCACTGATGTCGTCTGGAGATTCAGGAGGTGCAGAGAGAGACTGAAAACTCTACAACATCAAATAAACACACAAACACCATCATGACTTCAGAACGACTGTCACGTTCATCATGATCTTCATCTTTACTTCCACATCTTCAACAGCTTTTACAATCACATTCCTCCAACATTCTTACACAGTTGATTTCCCTGTAGGTGGATTAGAGGTCATGAAGAGAACTTCAATGTACATGTACAAAGAAACATCATAATCGAGTATTTAAAGGGCGAAAAATGATTCAATGTTTAAACTTTAATAAACATTAAATGTATAATTATATCAGCCATTATTGTCATTTTTGAAGCACTGAATTATTTTCAAATTTCGCATATTATTGCAGGTTTGTAATAAATCCACATTACTGTAATTTACATGATTCAGATCATTTTTCACGAGAATAAAAACAGCATTTGACAAAATGTCTCTGTTACCTGCAGCAGATGGATGTGATGATGTGTGTGTAGAAGCTTCTCCAGCTCAGCGTCTCTCCTCCTCAGATCATCGATCTCCTGCTTCAGTCGCTCCAAGAGTCCTTCAGCTCGACTCACTGCAGCCGTCTCCTGATCTCTGATCAGCTGTGTCACCTCAGAGCGTCTTCTCTCAATGGATGAGATCAGTTCAGTGAACATCATCTCACAGTCCTCCACTGTCTGTGCACACCGCTGTTACACACACACACACACACGCACACACGCACGCACACACACACGCACGCACGCACACACACGCACACACACGCACACACACACACGCACGCACACACACACACACACACACACACACACACACATTACTGTGAGACACACTGAGACACACTGAGACTCTTCTGAGATCTTCTGCTCCAAACTCACCTTGTGAGACCACGGCATCTTTGAGCTTCTGAAGGTCTTTCTGTTTCTTCCGGATCTGCTGCTGAACTTTATTCTTTGTTTCTCCAAACTGACTCTGAAACATTGAACACAATGACTGAATAATAGAGTCTGTTTGAACTATTAAATCCTCATATATCTCAGTAAACTTCTGGTAAGACAATGAAAAAATAAAATAAAATAAGCACCTGTTTCTCCGTCCATGCTGCAGCTGTTGATACATGTCATGTGTTCTGTGTTCATCTATACACAGAATACATATAAGCTTCTGATCCGTGCGACAGTAAATCTCCAGAATCTTGTCATGTCGAGGGCAGATCATGTCATGAAGTGCTGCAGTGGCGTCTATCAGGTTGTGTCTTTGACCTCTGAAGAGATTCTCGTGTTGCTCAAGATGAGTTTGACAGTAAGAGTTGAGACACAGCAGACAGGATTTGATGGCTTTGTGTTTTCTTCCAGTACAGACGTCACACTCCACATCTCCAGCTCCAGCGGAACAGTGATCAGAAACAGCACATTTGACTTTAGTCTTCTTCAGTTTCTCCGTCATCTCAGCAAACATCACATTCTTTGCTAAAACAGGTCTTGGACTGAAGGTTTGTCTGCACTGAGGGCAGCTGTAGATTCCCGTCTGATCTTCTTGATTCCAGCAGTCTGTGATACATCTCATACAGTAAGTGTGTCCACAGGGAACAGTCACTGGATCCTTCAGTAGATCCAGACACACTGAACACATGAAGTGATCCTCTGAAATACTCGCTTCTGCCATTTCACCGTATGAACACACACAGATAGAAACACTGAACACTCCACAGATCGATGAAAGTTAAGTTTCTGATTCTCTGAACTGAAACACTTCCTGCTTCACTTTATGAAACAGGTTTGACAAGTGATGTAATAAACACGTCCACTAGATGGCAGCAAAGTGCTTTATTGAAGGAAAGTCTCCTGCATGGTGACAATATTTGAAGGCTCTGAGCAGATATTTCAGAGATGCAAAACCAAACCAAACAATCTCATGGTGAAGATTAATCTGTTTCAGAATAAACAAAATAATAATGTGTTTAATTTATTGTATTATCTTTGTTGGGAGAATATTTTAAAGGAAACATTTTTTACAGTGGCCTATACAGGACAAACTGCATTCTGTGTGAGTTTAATACTACTAGTTGGAATTAACTATAACTACTGTGATGTTTAAAGTCGCCATGAAATTAATACTGAAGTTTTGCGGCTATTAGTATATTAGTGTTATTAGCTATTAGTGTTTGCATTACAGATATAAACATTGATAAAACTCATATTAAAAACACACAAGCATTCAAAACTTTCTCGGGCAGGTCTTAAATAATAACTTCAATGTTAGAGGTGTCTTGATCGAAAACAACTTGACATCTTAAAATATATTATTGTATTACAGTAATGTTCTTTTGTAAAGTAAGTTTATCTAAGGCCTAGTCCTGTTTGAAGGAAACCGTCCCACTGAGTTTAAATTCATTTTATTCAACCTGTGTAACATTTTTAGATGAAGAAACATCACATATAATGAAAAGCATTATGAATGATAATATATATGCACAGATATACATTGAAATGCACTGTGTGTATAATAAATATCTGATAGACTAGCAAATAAAATGATGTCTTTCATTGTTTGCTAAGGGACAAATGATTCATCAGAGCTAACATGTACAGTTTATAATGTCATAACATTTAAACTTGCAATGCTTCAATGTCGAGACGTCATTCATCGTTTTGTTGAATTTTTCCTATAAACCTTTCACGTAAGATGTCTCATGGTGGAGGACTTTTGTTCTGGCAGGAGTTTACTGGAAGTTATTAATGCTCATGGCCGGTCCATCTTTCTTCATCTTTTAATAATCAACCTTGAAACATCCGATATTCTTTATCCTGTTTGGTATTTTTTAAGAATCTGTTCTTTGGTCTGTTTGGATCATTTCTGTGTTTTCAATGGTTTGCTAGATAATCACTAACTGAAGAAGTCATGACAGAGGTTTATTTATTGTGAAATCAGCTGCACATCAGTTATGAAAACACAGGAGGATATGTAACATAGATTTGGCAAATTGAGAAGATAAATATACAGGCATTTTAAATATGAAAAAAATATACAATAAAATGCCTTTGACATTATAATGTACGTCTGTTGATAACGGGCAAATATTTCCCTTCAGTCTGTTGTTAAAAACAGAAGAGACAGACGGTCTTGCTGTACAGTTTCAGCATCCCGCCAAAGCCAGAGATTTTCTTAAATCCTCCAGATGATTGTGTGCTTGTGTGATCATCATACGGACGACATCCTGCAGAATTCAAATGTATTTAAATAGCACTTCTTTTACGATGTATTGTTTCAAAGCAGAAATCACAGAACAAAATGATCAAATATACAGCATACACGCAGAATAGGATACATGCACATTTATTTCATCCTCAAAGAAAGATTGTAAACTATAAAAGCAACATTTAGTCAATAAGCATGGTCTCATTCGGAACCAGACAGTGACAAACTCTTTAAAAGTGTCAAATGGAAAGAAGGGTCGACCTGATCTGTTTCGCTCTTGTTCCTCTTGAACTCTTCTCTGGCCCAGTCTCTCAGATATCTGCGGTCGGACTCATTCGGTACTTTGCGGATGGATCGAAGCAAATCTCTGTACATTCCTAAAACTCTCTGTCTCTGTAAAAACTGACCACAACAACACATGCAACAGTTCTTTACTTTACTACTTACCATGTCATTTACATTTTATACACATTTATTTAGGCTATGTACTGATGGAAATCCAATATTTTGATGATTTTTTAGGGATGCACCGATATGTACATTTTGGCCGATAACGATAATCGATGATTCTTAACATTGGAAGTATGTCTTGGCCGATATACAGTCTCTAGATATTAATATAAAATTTCCTAAGACTGAAACAAAAGGCAAAAACTGCTTTTATATGAAAACATTCACTGCAGAAAACAAGGTACCCGTTAGTTCTCTTTTTCCCCCAGAAAATCATGTACCAAGCCTGCTTTACACTAGTTCTGGTATATTTTTTATTCAACAAACAAATGATGCTGTATCTTCATACTGTACCTACATCAACAATGTTTTTCTTATAGCTTTTAGAATTGAATACATGAATAATAATTGACAGATCATTATATAAAGATAACATAAATATTTGATGTCTTTTTATTCAGCTGGACATGTTTTGATAATGTAATGTTTCTACAGTTTGTAGTGTACGTAACCTTCATGAACTGTCTGTGAATTTGTGTTTCAGCTTCTAAAAACGATATCATTATAACACGGCACGAGCGCAGTTGTACTATATACCCGAGACCGAACAAACTGCGGTCTTATGATAGCAAGTAAACACTTGACTTGAGTTACTGATTCATTACGTTTAAATACAACAACAAAACATTCTGCAAAAGTTGACAATTACGCTTTTCACATGATAAATAAGACACTCTTGTCCTTGCACTGTTTTACCGCGGTTAAGGGAGTTTAATCCGCGTTATATAATCATCTAAAACCAGTCGCAGAAACTGCTGTCTTTGACTTTTAGCGCGCGCATGCGCAAAAACACCAACAACAAATGGGCAGACATACATGCGAAACGCGTGAATATATCATTTGTTCACCGGGTAAATGATCAGATTCTGGTGTGACATGTCTAAATCTGTTCGATTTATCCGTGTAATAAAGACAAATAGTCAGTGTACCTGTTTGAGAGTCAGAGCGGCTAGTGGTAATCTAGAGGCGCCCATGTCGCGGAGCTCGTCGATCCGAAGGTGGTTTCTCATTGGTCAGAAGTGGTGGCGTCACAAAAGCGACGCAGTAAAAGTTTACATCACAATAAAAGTCCTTCATTAGGGTTATATATTTTTTTAATTATCATCAATTACATGCTATGCAGGATTAAATCGAGATTAATCTAGTGCAATCCCCGAATAGGATGATGGTGAATTGTAATCGTAATTTGGTGTAATTCGCATTAAATGTAAATAGTTATGAATGTTCAGTCAAACATTTAAGATGTCACACATTGATGATAATATTTGAATATATAAATGTTTAATACATATTTAAATATATGTGAATCCCCTGCAGTAGTTTTGTCAAAGGGTCCACAGAGCCAGTTAGAAAACCTTGTTCCAATCACATTATAAAATTCTACAAATTAAAAGTCATTTTGTTGGACTAATAAAGTCCTACTGTTGTTCTGTCATTGTGACTAAAGCAACTTTAAATTGTATTTTTATGTAAATTTGCAATAAGGTTAAGCATGTAACTCGTCTTCACAAGTCTATACATAAAAGCTAGGCATCTAGTTATGCATGGATTGCTTCTTGAGCTTTAGTTAGTGTAATGTGTAAATAATTGAAAGGCTTAATAGATTTGTTTATATTTTTGGTGGGATCTTCTTTAATCAGTGATTCAGTTTTAATTAACATTTAAAAAGTTCAAGTCAAATATTTGTAATATCTAGAAAACAAGTTTTCACATGTATAAAAGCTGCATTGCACATTTGTCAAACAAAAGCAGACATGAAGACAGAAATAAGACATGTTTTGTGCTTTTATTGATCACCACCCCACCCCTTCCACATTAAAGACAAATGTACTACTCAAATTAGCTATAGCTGCACTTTTTTGGGCATAGGACCACCAGTTTAATCCAAGAAATAGTGTTCAATACATTCAGAGCTGCACAAGATCCAAGAGAAATCTAAAAAAAGATCAATGATCCAAACACAGTTGTGTAGTGTTTCTTGTAGATATACGAAAGGCTTTGGTAGTGACAGAGCAGAGAAACCAGTGCAGGGCTTCTCCAATGTGTTTCTCAGACATCTGGAGTCAAAGGCATTTAAACATCATATACTGATAATGAGTTTATACATGTTGGTCATTATTTCTATAGTACAGTAGAGAATATGAAAACGTTATTACCCACACTTTACTTCCTAACCATTTAAGACTGTGAAACAATTTACAAATTTACACTGCATAATTTATATATACAATCTGTGTGTGTATAAATAGAAAAAAACAAAAAGGAGCAAGAATTTACAATATTTCTCTTGGGATATAAATCAACGGTGAGTTGTGCAGACTACATGGATGACGCCCTTCATAGTGTCAGTGAAAGAAAGATGAAACCTGTGCAGTCTGTCGATGGGCAAAATCAACACAATCATAAATACAGACATCATCTGATCAAAGAATTATGGAACTAGTTTAAAAAGTCTTTCAATAAGTTAAAAAAAAAGTGTAAAAATACAGAGTTCCACTGCATCATTAGATTCTCAGCTGTCTAAAGGCACCAGACACCTGAATCCTGAACACAAAAAAATAAATACAGCACAAAGTGTCAAGACAGACGCAGCATTCACACCAGCAGAGATGAAAGAGAGAGAACGTATAAAAACATTTCTCATGAAGACATGTCCGGCTCTCATCTCACCCCAAAATCAAGAGAAACTAAACGCTGAACGATATGACGTCTATCTCATTATTATAATGCATCTCAAGTTCTTAATGCTGAAACTCATTAGATTCTCATCACTAATACAGTAGATTTAACTGTATGACTGTTATGATTTTAAAAGGCAAAACAAATAACATGATCTATAAATATTACACTTTTATATTACTGATTATTTCAATTTGCTTATAAAAGAGTAAAAAAAATTCAGTAGAGTCGTGAGAGTAAAATGAAAAATAGTTATATTTTTGGGGTCAAACGTGACCCAGACATGTTCTCAAGCGTTTCACATTCATGCTAAACATACACCAGATCCCGTCCCTGCTCCGCCTCCAGCCCTTTAGAAGAGTTGACAGGCTCGTCGTCCTCCGTACCGTATCCCTCACTTTCGATGGGTTTGGGACAGCTGTACGGGTGACCGTTATCGTCAAAGAATCGGCGGAAGGTGAACTCGTAGAAGGCGTGCTCCGGGTGCTTGCCGTTCTTGAACCAGCGGTTGAGCGTGTCGTTGTGATTGCTATCGGCGTCATCGCTCCACAGTTTGTCTGGGTCCACGGGGTCGAAGTTGGAGGTGTCGGTGCAGTGTGTGATTTTGGGGATGTAAGGCGCGTGGTGTTGCTGCCTGAGGTCCGTGGAGAAGTCGATGGTCTTGAAGAAGGGCTGGGCTTTGATCTCGTCGGCTCTGTTTTTCCCGAGCCGGTCCTCTGGGCCACGGCAGAGCTTGAGGATGAGATCAGTAGCCTCTGGACTCAGCTTGGCTTGCGGGGGGATGTGTAGCATCGTCTGCCAGTTGATCACCTGTGAGGGATACGACGGTTTACTATGACAACAAACCCAATATAATGTTGTACGTCAATCGATATATGATGATCAGCTGCTGCTTTTCTTGATACCTCGGGTTAGGATAGTCTTTGAGATTTTTTCTTCATTAACCCCACAAAACCTTATACATTTACGCAAAGTAGTTTCACATCTTCAAGAATTTTAAAATGAGAAATAAAATGTTACCAAAAGCAGCTTAAGCCTATATTGTTAAAATAAGCTTACTTTGTCATAAAACAAAACACGTGACACTTTTTGGCATTATTTTGATAGGACAGTGGAGAGAGAGACAGAAAGCCACGGGATGAGAGAGGAGCACAGGAGCTGAGAAAGGACATCGGCGCACTTTCCACCGACCCCTGACAACACATGACATGAGAAACACATTTCTGCACAATCACACCGTCTCACCTTCATCTGGGTCTCAAGAGGAGTCGTTGCCAGGAAAGGAGGCTGACCGACCAACATCTCATAGAGGATAACACCAACACTCCACCAATCACACAGCTGTGTGTAACCTGAGCCAATAGAAATGTGTTTCAGGACAAATCATATCAACTGTTACAGCCATTTCACACTGGATTTACACTTGCAGACAACAATGTTTATGGGTCAACAAGATGAGCTGCCTCAAAATCAAGAAAAAAAAGAGTTAAAGAACGTCATGTGATTTAGTCACATCTGGTCACATGCTGAATGACAGTAAAGTAAATGTTAAAGAGTCTATACCCGTGCGCAGCAGAACCTCGGGTGCGATGTAATTTGGTGTTCCCACGAGTGAATGTGCCAGACAGCGCTGATGTTGTCGAGCTGCTCTGCGCTCCAGCGGCTTCAGTCGATCTGCACAGCGGCAGTTAGCGGGATCCTCCCATTCCTTACTGAAGTCCATACTGTCCTGACGCACGTGATCGCCTGACAACAAACACACACGCTTAAATATATCAAGCAAAAACTTTCATATTTATAGGTCTTGATCAACATTATATTTAGCATCTAATCTTCAACTAATCGATTATTCGTGATTGACCACAATTATATGTTTAAATATAATTTCCATTATGCATAACTATAATTATATATTACTCAAATTCCTTAATATATACATGTATGTTAGTGTATTTATATATATATATACACAAGCATTTATTTTGGATTATTCAGGATTTGGATACATCGTGATTAATCGATCGGACAGCACTAAAATCATATTCTTTTCAGGTTGATCATTGGCTCACCGCTCTGGTAGTACTTGGAGTCGTGCGTCCAACGGAACCCTGTGCACAGGCCAAAGTCCGTCAGTTTGATGTGTCCGTCCCGATCTATCAGAATGTTGTCTGGTTTGATGTCTCGGTGGATGAAACCCATTTTGTGGACACTTTCCACAGCACATGTAAGTTCTGCGATGTAAAACCGGGCCAAGTCCTCTTGGAATATGCCCATCCTGATCAGCAGACTCATCATGTCGCCACCGGGGATGTAGTCCATGACAAAATACAAGTTATCTTTATCCTGGAAAGAGTAGTACAAGCGGACGACCCACTCGTTGTCTGCTTCGGCGAGAATATCTCTCTCTGCTTTCACGTGGGCCACCTGGTTCCTCAACAGCACGTCTTTTTTACGGAGGGTCTTCATGGCGTACAGCGCTCCCGTGTCCACTTTCCGTGCCAAGCACACCTCGCCGAACGCTCCGATTCCCAGAGTCTTGATCTTCTCGAACATGGATTTTTCCATTTTGGCACGCTTGAGACGGATGTAGTTGGACTCTTTTTGGCACAGCATCATGCGCATCTGCTCTTGCGCATCGCCTGACAGCCCCACCTGCACACGCAAAACGCCATTTAAACACAATACATACTTACACAATGCACAAACACACGGTTGAACTCTCAAAAATGGATTCACTCAAATGATTTCTGATACCACACAGAGACTGGTCACACATGGGATATTTAAAACACTGGCAGGCCACATCCAGCAAAGCATGCAACGTCTATGAGTTTCCTACAGTGATGTAAGAGACACTTGAAATGTGTTGCAGGAAACCCTTGAGACCATCACGCCCAACTGACAAAGTCTTACTTTACCACACTCGAGTGAAGAACACTCCAGAGGAAACCTTAGGAAAGTATGAAAACCAGCTGATCAGACAGAAAAGAGAGAACATCCATACACTGAAAGATAGAGAAGAAGAGGACAAAGGGAAAGGACAGAACAACAGATGCAGTCAATAGAAATGAAACAGCAGAGGAGTAAAGAGAGAACGTTACACGAGAAGAAGTCACGCTCACCCGTTGCATCTCGCTCTCCAGCTGTTTCTTCCTTCTGTGCCTCTGCTGGTGATTCTTCAATATGTTCTCCACATGCTGCTCCATGAAGAACTTAAAGGCCTGCACGGAGTACACGGGAAGCCGACTTTCCCCTTTACGATCCTCCTCCCGTTTATTACGCCGCACGGGTACGGGAGACGTCGTGATCTGTTTCTTCTCGCGTTCCTCCGAGCTCTCGGCGCGTTCGCTGGAGCTGGTGCTGTCGGCGTCGTTTTCCGGCCCGTCCTCTTCTTTGCTGCTGGGTTTGGGGGCGGGGTTAGAGTCATACCCTGGCGGAGGCGGCTGCTGGAGCAGGTATTTAGGGTAAGGAGGGGGTGGGCCTTGGTAACTCGGGACTTCGGGTGCAGTCACCGGTTCTTGATAGACGTTGGGCGGAGGGCCCGGCTGCTGCACCCAGGGCGGGTGCGTTGGGGCCACAGCGGTGTGCAGCTCTGGCTTCTGCACGCGCATGCTCTTTACCGGCTGCAGGACGGGAGCTTGCGTAATGGTGGTGACAGTGGTGGCGACGGTAGTGGCGGACGGCTGAGAGCTGGGACACTGCCGGCCACTGGACTGGGCGTTGGTGAAGGAGTTTGAGCGTCCTGGGACGCTGTGTGGCCATGACGGAGGAATTTCCTGTTTGCCGTTATGTCCAGGGGACGTCTGAGGCTGCTGCACGGGCTGTCTGACCTGGGGCATCACTCCAAGGTTGTACATATCAAGGTTGTGACTGTTGCGGTTAGGGACCAGCATGCTCGAGGGAAGGTTGGATCCGTTTGGGGGTGCGGCTGCGCTGGACTGCACCTGCAGAGCCGTGGGACTCTGTCTGTTCGACTGGTGCATGGGATACGGAGGAGGGGGCGGCTGTCGGCTGCCTGCGTAATCGCTCTGTACGTTGCCATTCTGAGGCCAGGATGGGGGGAAAGTGAATTTACTGCCCCCGGAGTTCTGCATGATGATGGGCTGCCGACCCACCGGCACTGGACTGAGGCCTCGCTGAGCCTGGGACGGAGGGTTTATGTAGCTGTCGGGCCGGGGTCCCTGAGGCACGGGGGAGATCCGGGGAACTAGATAATCGAGGTTCCCAGAACCGCGCTTGTGTTGTGAGTTACTGGATTCCCAAGAGGAGGGAGGAGGGGTGATGCTGCGCACTTGGCGTGAGAGATTTTGAGGGAAGTTTGCGGGTCGTGTGAGGTCACCCTGAGGTCCTGGGCTACTCGGGCGGTATATTATGCCGTCAGTTAGCAGAGCGCTGTGCCGCTGGGGGGCCAGAGATTCCTTAGAGCCTTTCCAGCTTGGCCGTCGCAACACTGGCTGCTGACCTTGAGATGGACCTAGTGAGGACACATTCATATTGAACAACAACCAGAGAATTCTGACTTGGTTATGAGCAATCTAAACACCAAAAGAAGACAAATAGAGTTTGGCTTGACAATGCTTGTTTATTTGACACTTCCCGCTGTTATATTAAATGATGCTGCAGATTGTGTTGAATTGTTTAGAGTAAATAATTGGGTGTAATGGGTTAAGATGTCTACCTGCTTGTTTTAAAGCCGAGTTTACCGGACGCACGGCAGCGGCAGGGATCTGCTCCCTGAAAGGTACCTGGAAGTTTTTACTGATGTAGTCCACAGCCGCCTCCACGCTGCGACTGTCTGTCTGTTTCAGAGCATGAACCACCAACTCCTGTACACAAACAACACACATGAGAACATTCACATCAATACTGATAACGTTTACATTTCTACAAAGCATCCAAATACATTTGTTTTATAAAAATATATAAATTCTTATACAACCTTTTCAAATTTGTATAGAAATAACTTTATACTTTTCTTTATTAGCATCATGTTAATATGGTGTACCGAATAATTACCATGATCAATTATATATAATAACACTATTTGTTTAGTACTTGTGTGTTGATACAATAATAGTTTATAAATACTCTTTTTAGACATTTTTAAAGGTCCAGTGAAATTTGTGATTTAGAACTTTGAAAATGTATTACAAATAAAATAAGTACATTGCATAAGTATTCATACCCTTAACTCAGGTCAAAGCACATTTACAGACTCAAATCTTTATGGGTATGATGTGACAAGCTTGACACATCTTCATTTGGCCATTTTCTGCCCTTCTTCTCCTCAGATCCTCTCACAGATCATCAGTAGACGGACATGTTCAGTTGGGTTCAAGCACTAGCTGGGCCACTCAAGGACATTGACAGAGTTGTCCATGAGCCTCTTGCATTGTTTTATCTGTGTGCTCAGGATCATTGTCATGTTGGAGAATAAACCGTCTGCCCTGTCCGAGGTTCTCAATGTTCTGGGCTAGGTTTTCATCATCATTATCTCTGTATTTTGTGCCGCTGAGCTTTTCTTCTACTCTGACAAATGAAAAACACCCCACATCATGACGCTGTTTCACCACACTTTACTGTTGAGATGGTATTGTACAGGTGTTGAGCAGTGCTTGGTTTTCTCCAGACATGATGCATGAAACTGAGATTCATCAGACCAGAGAATCTTGTTTCTGTCAGTTTGAAAGATTCATTGAAGTACGTTTTTGCACTTTTCAAGTTTCCATGCGTCTTCACTGAGCAAAGGCTCGAGTCTGGCCCCTCGGCCATAAAGCCCAGATTGGTGGAGTGTTGCAGTGATGTTTGTCCTTCTGTAAGTTTCTTCCATCTCCATATATGATCATGGAGCTCAACCAGAGTGATCATCATCTTCTTGGTCACCGCTCTAACCAAGACCCTCCTCCATCGATGGCTTAGTTTGGGTCAGCTCAAGTAAGAGATCTGGTTGGTTTTTTCCCCAGGAGTCTTCCCCAGATCTGTCTTGATACAATCCTGTCTCAGAGCTCGACTGGCAGTTCTTTTGACCTCATGTCTTGGTTTTTACTTTGATATGCATTTTCAGCTGTTGCACCTTTTATTACTCCAAATCATATTTATTCAATCGAATTTGCCACAGGTTAACTCCACTCGAGGTGTAGAAACATCAACAAGCATAACTAATGCTTCTGAACTTCATTTCAAGTGTCCCAGAAAAGGGTATAAATACTCATGCAATGTACTTGTTTAGGTTGTTTATACATTTTCAAAGTTGTCTGTTGTTTCATTATTGTGCATGGAGTGTAGTTTTATGTATTTTTGTAAGTAGTTTAAGATAAGGCAGCAACATAACAAAATCTGAATAAAATGAAGGGGGATGAATACTTTTGCACGGCACTGTATATCACTGCAAGCTGTTTTTCTGCTTACATGAATCGAGACTGTGCAGTCGGGATGTACTGCACATAAAAACGGGACAAATTAAATATCGGGTTCTGACGTGTTACCGCAGATTATTGTCCTCAGAGGCCTGTATAACGCATTCTATGTCTAAATACATTATACATGCTTCAGAGTACGAGAGTATGTATAAAAACATGCAATACAAAGTTTAAAACATACTCAACATAACTTGAACAGTTCAGCTGCCTTCAAAGTGATAAATACCAGGCCAAGTTACCAAACCAGAACCCAAAAACAAAAACGTGATAACTGGTATGAAAGCTGAGTGGGAAGAGACACATTCCTGAACACTGTTGATCACAGTAACACTGCTGTAAACACATGACGTCTCCTGCACTGATGTAAGATGTTTGTGTTATTGTTCAGTACTCCATGTACCTTATAGAAACACAATCACCTACACCTGCATATATTATTGTAGTTTACATACTAAAATCAAATATTGTAAAATAAATATGGATATACGTGATTGACAGGAATGCAAATGCTATATAAATTATTGGCTGTATTAGTCAGGATGTGCAAGTGATGTACTACAGATTTTCTAGTCATATAAAATATTTACTACGCTGCCCAAAGTAAAAACAAGCCCAAAGTGTAGCGTGACCACATCCTAAGGTTAAAAAATGCATAAGAAAAAAATGTTTAGTCCAGAAACGTATACATTTTCCACTCCGACTGCTACATCACACCCAAAGTTGAGCATTCGAGTAATGACATTCAGAGCTCTTTATTTTACCCAGAGCTTGTCTGGCGACATACCATGCCATCATTTCTCAAATAAGCAAAATTATGAAGTGACAGCAGGGAACATTCTTAAGTTAATACAAATGAAGGATCTGACACGTTAGAGTTAACCCTCTCAGCATTTTCAGCGATTTGACAAACCTCATCAAAACCTGCATCTTGTAGCTCCTGCAGCATGCGCTTGTTGATGGCGAACGGCATCAGAGATTCGCGGATCTCCTGCAGGGCTCTGTGATGGGGGTTTTTGGGGTTGGTACTGCGCCCCTGTTGTCGGGGATCGTCCAGGGAACCCTTCCCGGCGTTCATGTCGGCCTTGACGGCGTCCGACGGCCGGGAGAGGTTCCGCAGGCTCTCCCGGATCTCCTGCAGCATCTGTTGACTGTTCCCACTGCAGTTGCTTGCAGGAAACGTCTTGGGTCGCATCTGTCTGTATCCCTCGGGTTTCTCGGCCCTCTTCATGTAAAACTCATACGTTAAGTGCAAAGGCAGTGAAGATGTGTAGAACAGTCAGGATCTGAAGCCGTCCGCACCTGCACACTAGAGAGGCGTCAGTGCATCTGTATATGGACTCTTGAGTAACTAAACAGCCACTGATGTAAACATTAGCTTTTCATTTATGACTAGCAGAATCAACTAAAACCTGTCAAGGATTTCATTACACACATATACATTAACCCCCCCCCAAAAAAAACAAAGAAACATGTTTACAGATAAAAAGAAAACTGTGTGTTAGTAATAGTGATAGTTCAGGATCATGAATAAAACATATTTCTATATAAGTCCATGTTATAAGCTCACAAGACCTCGTACATGACTGAACAGGACAAAGCCCATAACAACAGACTGGGATGTTCACAGTTGTTAGCTTCACACACTGCTAGGCTAGCTTACCTCAGTAGGACGTTTGGTACAACTATAAATGTTCAAAAGCATTATAAGCTTTAAATATCATGTTTAAAGTCTCGTGTAGAATTTAAAGCTGATAATTCACGTATGAAACGCTTTAACAGGTGACTGAGGCCTAAATATGAGGAGATGTGTTAGCCGTACTAAACGCCGCATAAAATTCACGTCACTTACCGTTTAATTCGGGAACAATGTTAATGTACATGTATGTGTCAGATCATGAGGAACTGCTCTGCTGGTTGTCACAGATCAACTTATTCGGCTTCTCTGCGGTATTTACTGTCGTCTTGAGTTTTACAACGGCTGTCATGCGCGTCAGAAGAGCCCGGATGTGGCAACCTTCCCGCCCCTCCCCCTCACGGGTGGCCCGGATGTAGACCAGCTCCGTCCCGCCCCTCACAGAAGCTTTTCTCGCTTGTAAATTGTTTACACAATTACACGTGTAAAATAAGATATTACAGGTTATACTATTTTCTTAAGAATAAATATTTCTAATATTTCATGTAACGTAAAAATTAAATATTTCTAATGGCATATATCGTTTCATTTATAAAAAGGTAGATGTTTAACATAGAGATAATTAATAGCTAGCAGTCTGTTTGTTTATAATATCTATGGGTATTTATTAACAATATTCTTACATTTAAACAGATAAAAAAGGCAGAGCCCAATTCGTTTTTCATTCTAATATGTCTCTGCTAACTAATAACAACTAAAATATGAGAGAATGGTATAATAAATAGCATAAAATAAGAAAAGCAAGAACATTGGACCTCTTACATTTCTCGAAGTATCTTCTTTTGCATTCCACTGATGAACATAAATGATGACAGACTTTTCATCTGTGGGTAAACAATCCCTTCCACACAGCACGGACAGAATCTATTCTTTAAAAACATGTTAGATGCAGAGCTTCTCTTTACCGAAGAAATGACATGATCATTTGTACTGACAAGCTCAAATAATGACAAAACAGCTCCATGAAATTAGCCCTTAACTTATGTGCACAATATTTTGATCCCATACAGAAAAGACAAGAGGACAGAATGTTTGTTTAGCAGTATGTTTATTTGTTCAGAGCTGTTTGTGCGTCTGCAGGAATCACACAAACATGCACAGAGTATTGGCATTGAAAACCACTGACAATCAAAATAAGCGCTGAAGTGTGAAGCTTCATCCACTGCGCTTGTGTGGATCTGAATGAGACAGCACATCTTCTGCTGAGTGCGAGAGATAGAGACTGTGAGAAGCTTCTGATCTGAGATCTGCAGTGAAGTGAAACCTTTCACGAGACCTTTGCTATACTTGCTGCTGCAATGCACAATTCACACACAAAAAGAACTTCTCTCATCGTTCAAAACCTGTATTATTTTCTTTCCACGAAAGAGGTACAACATCAGAGCTTCTCCTTTACAAAGAAATTACATGATTTGTACGGACAAGCTCAAATAATGACAAAACAGCTCCATGAAAGTAGCCCTTCACTTATGTGCACTTTTACAAGTCTTCCTAAGCCATACGATGAAAGTTAAAACTAAAATCATAATTCACTGATAATCTCAATTGTAGTCACATTTTTATAAAGCTAGAAAAAAGATAACTCTAAAATCAGGTGTCTTCATGCATCAAGTGTCAGTTTGGAAAGTGACACTTAAGTTGTTTTAAACCTCAGCTGTATAAATCCTCATTCGCTTTCATCCTATGAAAAACAACCACTCTGACATTCATGATCTTTTGAAAGGTAAAGAAAACAATGCAGGGCTGTAACAACACGAGGATGAAAGGATGATCTTTTTGTGCGAACTGTCCCTTTAAACGGTAAGGTGGAGTATATAGAGTGGATTTTTTATTCTGATCGGATGAGCTGCATTTGGTGCTGTTATGATAAACTGATAAACAAGCACATTCAATATTAATGCACTACATCGCTGCATTGCCCGGCAGCCGTAAACAGCCTGAAATAAGGCTAATGATCCATATCACTTACTGGAAGTACTCTGTATTCTGAATATTTAAACAATATCAAATCTAAACATTAGTGTCCTATCCGATTGATGTGGCCAGTGAAAACTAATTATTTAAGTATTTTTTGACATAATAAACTAAGGCCAATATTTCGTTGCTTCTCAGAATAATGTACAGCGGATCATTTTTGATAAATGATTATGATCCCATCAAGGTTAATTTTGCAGAAACAGACGGTACATTATTCATCAGTAAGATGCTTTGTGTTATAGGAATTTGATCAGGGGTTTGTTTTGCATTAAGACAAATTGCTTTAATCTGGAATTTCTAAATCTGGATTATTTTGCCTGGGCATCTGAACACACAAGCCACGACTATAAACATGGATCTGTAGAGTAAAGAGATTCCTTCACATTATAAACCAGTAAATGATGCTTTAATAACAGGCTGGATTCAGCACAACAGCCAACCGCCGTATTCCGTTTACATTAAACTGAGATGCATGAAGAAACTTTCCAATTGACGTAATACTGAAATCAACACAAAAAATAAGCATCCGCGTGCCAACAAAATAAAAAACAACAACAACAAATGCATCACGCAATCCTCAAACCGCAGGAGTGTCAAACCCAGCACAAAGCCCTATTCCACTTCTTCTAGATTAAAGAATCTGTTGAGGACATCCATCTTTCACAACAGTCCGACTGTCACGGGTATGAAACAGAGCATTTGTACAGGCTTCCCTCAGTGAAGTCCAGATGGTTGTCTGTGTGTGTTTGTGTGCACGTGGTGTGATGAGTATTGGCGGTATTGATCATCCTTTCATAGTTCATCCCTATAAAAAAAAAAAGAGCATAAAGTTACCACATACATTAAAGATCAGCACACGCATGCATACACAACACCACATGTGCATACTTGACTGTATAAACATAAACACATGCACAACACAAGTGTCAGTACAGTTTAAAACGGCACATCATGATTTGTTTCTCAAATCTGATCTTGAGAACCGACCGTCCACACTTTCATTCTGTTCAGAAAGTGTGGTCAGTCTCTCTACAGGTTGCCATGGTAACAAGGTAGGCATCAGATAGAAGCCAGCTGTCTGTATGGATTCATTTAGCCTCGTGTGCACCACAGCAATGAAATCATAAGATAAACAAGGTATAATTGATTCATTTCATGTGTCTGTATCATTTATATACATAACACTGCTGACTGTCGCAAAATACATGTCACGTACCGACAGCTGCAAAAACAGTTTGAAGTCTAACATGCCTAAAAACATCAGATTTAAGCTGCCAGTGTGAACAAAGCCATGATGTCAAAGCTAAACAGACTTTGCTGCGTTCATGCTTTCGCATCATTCAGAAAGCAAATCCAAGCCCATTCCAGACGGTTCTAAACTACAACGTTATGTTTTTCGGTGGTATCAGGCACGCTGGTGAGTTAAGGCCTCTAAAAACAGGCCAGTATTTTAAAATGGCATGGATCAGAAGCAAACTCAGGCTCTTTCTGCTCCGCGCTGGAGCCCACGCTTCACCTGTGCCCTGGGAAGAGAGAGGGACAGAGGACAGAAGTCACTTCCACCTTGACCACTGCTTGTCTTTGTCTGTTAAAGGCACGTAAATCACGCCCATCAGCGGCTTCATTTTGGTACTGCCATCCTCCAGTTTGTCATACTGCTCCAGCATTTGGTTTCCCCCCGCTGGACCCACCGGCAGAATCAGACGCCCGCCGGGTTTCAGTTGCTCCAACAACTACAAAACAAACAAACACATAACACGATCTCAGATTGTTGGTATATGTTATATCCGAAGCGTATACATGTGTTGAACCACGTGAGGGTGAATGAACAATCCCAGAATTGTTATGGTATAAATATTGAAAACACTAAAGAGTATGTGTGTTTGAAGACAAACGTACTGCTTGTGGCACATTGGGAGCGGCGGCTCCAACATGTATGGCGTCAAAAGGCGCTTCGTCTGTAAGACCCATTCTTCCGTCTCCAACTGCAAGAGTCAGTATATACACTCTTTACTTCTCTCTCTACAGTGAGCATCTACTTGTCACAAAACAATCAAGTGTCTTTTAAATGAACTAAAATTGACTAAAGGTTTGGCACACCTGCGCTGGCTATAAGGAAAAGTTGTGAACGTGGATTTAAACATGGTTTAATGAGTACTAACATATTACCCAGATAGCACAGGTACAATTGTAAGATGTCTGCTAAAGATCTGGAAAACATCTGCTGTGTAAAAACATCTCCTTAACATCTTAGAAAGAGCTGGTTGTACATCCATTCTAAATCATAGACATCTTAGAAATATCTTCATGAGGTCTATATGACATCTGACAGCAGACGTCTCTGAGATGTAGGGCATATGCCAGATGTCTTGCAGATGAAAATGCAGACATCAAATAGATGTCTGCCAGATGTTCATGTGCTATCAGGGTAGAGATATATTATAGAAAGCCAGATTGGACCACATTAATACAAAGTAATGTTACATTTTATATTAATAACTGGTCTCTAAATAACTTGTCTTCTTAAGAATATCTTAAAATATTGACGTTTGTTTCAACAAGTGTTGTTTAGTTTGTACTGTTTCTTAACAAAATATTGTAGAATATTCACAATCATATCAGATGTCGTCCATTTGATGAAAGTGATTAATAGCTTTCTGGTATTAGCATGTCATGAACCTGTTTATTATGAAACGAAATGCAAAACAGAATTGTATAAAGGAGTATAGTTTCGAAACCAACCGATGAGTTTGACTCTCCCAGAGGAGATTAAACTAGGGTCATCTTTCTTTACATTAGTTACTGATTCGTCCACCAGCTCCTGTATATGATCTATGCCAATAACCTTCCCCTTCGGCCCAACCTGCAACACAGACACAGCACAAACACCCAGACCTTCAATACACAATAACTAAATGGAATACATTTCTAACATTTTATTTAATTAACTTCAGAAAAAATTAAAGTGAGAATTTCTTTGTTTCAAGGTTAAAATATATATCAATGTATAAAGGAAAGTATTTATTTTAGGTCTTTATTTCAAGACAGTTCTAGTAAATGATTCACTAGTGGTGTCAAGTAAGTCACTTTCATTTGAATATTGCAGTTTTAGATGTGCATTGTTGCACAGCAGCTGTGCAGAAAACACACTGTCGAAGAAATAGACAATACATATATGTAAAGTAATTATTATTTAGAGTAATTCTAATAAAAGAATAATGGAAAATAAAAAAATGGTAGCATATTTAAGGTGCTATTTCTTAACAATTAGTTAGCATTAGCTAACATAAACTAACAATGAACAACACTTCTACGGCATTTATTAATATTAATTCATGTTATTTTCAGCATTTACTAATACATTATTAAAATCAAACGTTGTCACTGTTAACATTAGTAAATGCACCATGAATTAACATGAATAACTTTGACATGAACTAATAATAACAGGGATTAATAAATACTGAAAAATGAAATTGTTCATTGTTAGCTAATACGTTTACTACTGTTAACAAATAGCACCTTATTGTAAAGTGTTACAGAAAAAAATATAATAAACTGGAAAGTAAAAAAATACATTGTATTATAAAATGTTGTGAGAAATTAGTTTTCAGGTTTTTGTTGTTGAGTTTTAAATGTACATGGCAAATGCATTAGATAGATGGAAAGGCATGTAATATATTACTACAAAAATGAATAAAGGAATATTTACATTTAAAAATGAATCAATTTAAGACTAAATCACATTTATGTTTCGTCAGCCATTTATTGGTCCACATCCACATCTATAATACAGAGTGTAGTTATATGATAGATTCAAATATGTGATGTATGTAATCAAGCATGTGATGTGACTCACCATCCTGGCGAAGCAAGCAGACAGGATGCCAGAACCTGATCCCACATCCAGAGCCTTTGCTCCTTCATACAGATGATCGTGTAGAAGCTCCAGAGCGTACGCATGCTACAGGACAGCCACATGTGTTTATCAGACACGCCAAAACCCTGCTAACTTCACAAAATGGACTTCAACTTACCATATGTGGTGCGCTGATTGTTGCTTGGTAACCTGCACAAACATACAGACAAGACTTAATGAAAACACAATCAGAAAAGAAAGGAAATTTACCAGACTGTCACCGTGATGAAACATGAATCGTGATGCATGTGTTGAGTTTAGACATTGTGCGATACAGACAGGGTACGGTAGTGCGCATTTGTTGATAGCATTATCGAAAAAATGACATCTCAGGAATGTGTCACTTACCTATAGATTGTGGTGAGTCCATGTATGGATTACATCTTGAGTAATGGGCACGGTCTGTGGCCAACATAACTTCATAGACGCGGTCGGATTTAATGATGGCATTCTCTGAATAAAAAACACAAATGCATAGACAGACATGATAGAGTTATGTGTATTGTTCATTTACATATAAGTGAATTATGTACATAACGTCCATTATATGCATGATGTTATTTCAATTTGAGCCATTGTTATTTTATTTATCTACATATGTCTTAAAAAAAAAATCTTCCAACTTAGCTCTGTAAACTGTGGTAGGCTTTATGAAGCCAGTTTTTTTGATTGCACTTATGCTTTTTGTTGTACTTATGTTTTCCGAATTGCTTCGATTGTTTACCCCATCTGTAAGTCGCTTTGGATAAAAGCGTCTGCTAAATGACTAAATGTAAATGTCTTAAACAAAGATGAACTTACAGTTGTTATACTTCGACAATGCAACCAATAAATAAACAAACTAAGCAATAGACCCTGGTATACGGTAGTGTGAATATGGGGAATACTGAGAGGGATGACAGTGGCTTTGTGAAAGTCTAGTGTTCATCATTCGGTCCATCCACAGAACATCCGTGACCTTACGCCGGGGCAACAAAACACATTGTGGCATGCCAGCAATCCTACGATGGTATTTAAAACATACCAAGAATTTCATGCTATGCATTGGAGTATACACATAGTAAATATTATGCTTTTAAACTTTTAGACACACACAGGTCAACTCATAGACTAAAGGTTTTAATTTCATCCATCTTCACTTATTCAGTTGGTTTATTCCGACATGAAAATATGGCTGTTTTTTATACAGCCAAAGTTTCTGCGTTTGTTATAGGCTACAACATATAGCAAAAACAGGCATACATCTAAACAAATATGTCAGGTTACAATTCACTCCAATATCCAAAGATAATATATTAGGGATTTTTTTTAGGGGTGCACAAGTTGTCATATAATGCAGTCTGGAATGGATTTAACCTAATAAACATTTAATGTTCCATGTTTTTGCTGTTTAAATATGTAGTGACGTATGTTTCTGAAGCCAAACATGAAACTAATACCCTAAAGCATGTCTCAATGATCCTAACAAATTATTATTTCTAATTTCTCCTTTGGGGTGAAATATGTCATGGACGTAATTATTTTAAGATTCGTCCTAAAATATCTCAGGGTGTTGGGGGGTAGAACCTTTTAATGGGCGCTCTGTGAAACACTATCCTTAACATCTGACCTGGTTATTTTCAGAAGGCATGTAAACGCTGTAGATCACAGGTCCAGACAGACCTTCAGATTTTTTTGAACACCGATTTAATCTGCAGAAATCATGGCAAAAGAAGATGCTTATAATATATACGTCAAGCATACAATTAGTGATCAGAAACGACTGGCTGATGCCTTCTTCAGTTTGGATGTGTGTTAAGGTACACCAGGGACCCATTTCAATAAGGAGGTTCAACCAACACCGAGTTAAAATGTGAACTCTGAGCTGTATAACACGAGATGCGAAACTTTGAGTTTTGGGTTTGAGAACAGCTGATTTGATCAACTCTGGGTAGACTTACCTTGAGTTAAGCGCTTGCACCACAACTATGACAAGCCATGATCAATGGAGCTCGGATATTACAATTCACCATGGCAACGGCACCAAAAAAAAGCAACATGGCGGCAGAAAGCGCTTGAGAGCGAGGAACACTTTCTGCTCTGCATACAGTGGATTTACTAATGTGCTTTAATGAGTAACTGACTTAAGTTTAAATTGATGAAAAGATAAATTTACCAATAAACAAACAAATGAATCAGTAAATGAATGAAACAATGTTCTCACTCCTGATCAGTGCTCTAGTAATGAGTGCGAGACGTCTTCGTGTATAGGACACTTGTTAGGGTGACAGACTTTCGTATCAAAGTAAGACTGATCATCGGTTTGAACCCTGCTCGGAGCAGTTTTGGGTAGGAATGGCTGCACATCAAATTAATTTGTTTATTACCTTTATCACTTAATTTCTGCATTTGTCTGTATTAATATCTTTATTCATTCACTTTATTTGCACACTTTAATAAGTCATTTCTCATCCTCCAAAGAAATCTACCATTTGTGAGAACATGTAAGGGAAATAATCTGCTCTGATGTAATGCCACGATGGCTGATGTTATTGATGTAAGAATGGATGAGATATATTTTGATATATCTAATAGACTGTAAAGAAAAATGGTACAGTTTTAATAAAAATGCACAGAAATGGCTAAATTCCTCACCCCCAATTCCTCACCCCCAAGTTTGTTCCTCACCCCCAAGTTTTGTTCCTCACCCCAAGTATTCACCTCTCATTAATCGTGTGAAGCCATCAGTGAAGACCATCAAGGTGTGGCCTGCGGGGGCAGACTTCACACTCCAGGAAAGGTTTCTACACACAGACTGGAGTATGTTTGCTTCTCAGGCCACCAGTGGCTCTCACACGGACATAGACAGCTACACCTCCTCTGTATTGGACTACATCAATACCACCATTGATAGTGTCACAGCTCAAAAGCAGATCACCATATACCCGAATCAGAAGCCATGGATGAACAAGGAAGTGCGCCTCCTGTTGAAAGCACGCAACACTGCCTTCAGATCAGGTGATGCACAGGCCTATAGTACTTCCAGGGCAAATCTGAAGAGGGGCATCAAAAAGGCAAAGCACTGCTACAAGTTGAAGCTAGAGGAGCATTTTACCAATTCTGACCCTCGACGCATGTGGCAGGGCATCCAGGCCCTTAGTGACTACAAACCCAACCACTCCATCCCCATAGCCACAGACGCTGCCTTTCTGAACGAGCTTAATGACTTTTATGCACGCTTTGAGAAAGACAATAAGGAACCCGCCACCAGGCTCACACCTTCTACTGACCACCCAATCATCACACTAAACTCCACAGATGTTTACACTGCACTAAGCCGGATAAACGCACGCAAGGCTGCTGGTCCTGATGGCATCCCTGGTCGCGTACTCAGGGCATGTGCGGAGCAGCTCGCTGGGGTCTTCACGGATATCTTCAACCTGTCCCTCGCCCAAGCAGTGGTTCCAGCATGTTTCAAATCCACCTCCATTGTGCCCATTCCAAAACATTCCAGCCCGACATGCCTGAATGATACCACCCTGTAGCACTCACACCCATTGTTATGAAGTGCTTTGAGCGGCTGGTCCTGTCACAACTAAAAGACTCTCTACCATCCACACTGGACCCATACCATTTGCCTACCGTAGCAATAGGAGCACAGATGAATGCGTCCACACTGGACCCATACCAATTTGCCTACCGTAGCAATAGGAGCACAGATGATGCGGTGTCCATGGCGCTGCACTCCGTGCTCACATCTGGATAATAAGGACACTTATGCACGCATGCTGTTTGTAGACTTCAGCTCTGCATTCAATACCGTCATCCCTTCCAAGCTAATCATCAAACTTGGAAACCTAGGCATTAACAATTCAACCTGCAACTGGATTATGGACTTCCTGACGAACAGGCCTCAGCTTGTTAGGTTAGGCCACATCTGCTCCACCACCATCACCCTCAACACTGGTGTACCACAGGGCTGCGTACTGAGCCCCTTCTCTACTACTCCCTTTTCACACTCGACTGCAGACCTGTGAATGGACCTAACTCCTTCATCAAGTTCGCAGACGATACAACAGTGATTGGTCTCATCAGCAACAACGATGAGACTGCTTACAGGGAGGAGGTACGGCACCTGGCCACATGGTGCTCAAACAACAACCTGCTCCTTAACACCTCCAAAACAAAGGAGATCATCGTGGACTTCAGGAAGGCGAAAGGAGGCACACACGACCCCATCCACATTAATGGGATGGCTGTTGAACGTGTTTCCAGTTTTAAGTTCCTGGGGACCCATATTTCGGAGGACCTGTCCTGGACCACCAACACCTCATGCCTGGTCAAGAAGGCTCACCAGCGTCTCTCTTCTTTCTGAGGACACTGAAGAAGAACCAACTGTCTTCAACTATCCTGGTGAACTTCTATCGCTGCACGATAGAGCATCCTGACCAACTGTGTCACAGTCTGGTACGGGAACTGTTCTGTTGCTGAGCGCAAGGCACTGCAGCGGGTGGTGAAAACAGCCCAGCGCATCACAGGGACTACACTCCCTTCCATTGAGGACATCCAAAAGAAACGCTGTCTGCGTCGAGCTCGCAGCATTCTCAAGGACTCCTCTCACCCTGCTCACAGACTGTTTACTCTCCTGCCTTCCGGTAGGCGCTTCAGGTGCCTCCGGGCAAGAACCAGCAGACTAGGAAACAGTTTTTCCCAGAACTGTTTCATTATTGAACTCTGCTCCCCACTGATTCCACTACCCCTCATAACTTACACTGTAATGCTGCTATTACATAGTTGACATTGCACTACAGGGCTGGCATGCATGACTGAACTGTACACACCAGTACTTCATGTTATCTGCTCTACCGGACTGTTTACACACACATAGCATCATTTGCACTATCTACTGCTCACTTGCACACCAGGAATACACTGAATGCTCATTTGCACTAATGGACTACTCTCATAACTGCATTACCTCATCTACTGCACTGTAACTTTCATAACTGCATTACCTCATCTACTGCACTGTAACTTCAATAACGGCACCAACTTCTCTACTGCACTGTAACTCATCCATTGCATTACTGCATCTATTGCATAACTAACTGCATCTACTCATCTATTGCACTATAACTTCAATAACTGCATTAACTCATCTATTGCACTATAACTTCAATAACTGCATTAACTCATCTACTGCACTCACCGCATTGTACTGCACTGTAACTGTATAACTGCATCTACTCATGTATTGCACTATAACTTCAATAACTGCATTACCTCATCTACTGCACTGTAACTTCAATAACGGCACCAACTTCTCTACTGCACTGTAACTCATCCATTGCATTACTGCATCTATTGCATAACTAACTGCATCTACTCATCTATTGCACTATAACTTCAATAACTGCATCTACTCATCTATTGCACTATAACTTCAATAACTGCATCTACTCATCTATTGCACTATAACTTCAATAACTGCATTAACTCATCTACTGCACTGTAACCTTAATAACCGCATTAACGCATCTACTGCACTGTAACTGTATAACTGCATCTACTCATGTATTGCACTATAACTTCAATAACTGCATTAACTCATGTACTGCACCGTACCTTTAATAACCGCATCAACTCATCTACTGCACTATAACTTTAATAGCTAATCTCTGTAACTAATGCACACTCAAGTCACTTGCACTATTGTATAGTCTATATTGTTATCTGTTCATAACCACCTGTACATTAATGTTCACAGTATATAGCCTTCTGTTTATATTGTTCTAGTACATACCGACTGTCATATTTTCATAGTACATGCCCATTGTAAAGTATTTTCCTAATATTGTATTCTGTATTTATTAACACTGTATATCCTGCACTTGCTAATTGCACTTCTGGTTAGACCTAAACTACATTTCGTTACACTGTACTTGTATATTTGTAATGACAATAAAGTTGAATCTAATCTAATCTAATCTAAAATTACACTCGGGTCCTAAATTTACATTTATGCATTTGGCAGACGCTTTTATCCAAAGCGACTTACATTGCATTATCCTATACATTTATACATAGGTATTTGCAATCCCCTGGGATCAAACCCACAACCTTTCTTTGCTAACGCAATGCTCTTACCACTGAGCTACCAGAAAGGGTCCTAAATTCCTCTCCTGAAATCAAAGAACATCCATATGATTCAGTTCAGTTCTTGGACGTCTGAGGCTGCGTGCTTTGGAGAACAAGTTCTCAATTTTACGTCTGTGACCTTAGAAGGTTGCAGCCCCCGAATTGGGACACAGTTAGCGAGAAACATCAGTCACCAAGCCGCACAGGTCCGGACTCTCCCCTTCTAACACACATAGGCCTACACTGGTGGGCTCGCCATCTACTAGTCTTTTCAGATGAGATATAACAACTAGAAAAAAATCTAATTGGCAGGTCGCACATGCGGGAAAAACACTTGCGCTGTCTCAAAAACTGGTCACATAATGCACAGTCTGGCTCCCTGTGAGCACATATTGATTAAAATATCTATATTTCCCTGAGCTAACAGTACAAGCCTGTACAAAAGCTGAAGCATTGTTGGGTTCTTCTGAGTGATTGCTCAATAAATCAAAAAGTCCAGCCCATGTCTCTATATTCTGGTCCCTTTGGCTCAGGTCTCTCAAGTCTAACTGCCAAGAAAAATAGTGAATTACAAAATACACAACAAACGTTACACAACTTTGTGCTTTGTACAAATCTTACACCAATATAGGCAATTTACTAAATATAGTGCACTGACCCCTTGACCTCAAGTTAAATCCAGGAGCTCTGGCTTACATGACAATAGAGTATTAGAACTAGGCAACAGACAACCATCTCTATAAGGAGAAGAACTGACATTTGATTTTGGAGATTTTAAGATTTTGTTTGTTTGTGAACATATATTTTATAACAAACATGTTTTCTGTACATTTCAACAACTGCTCACCTGAATGGATCAACAGGAAGCAAACAATAGCCTCATTGTTTGCATTAAACAATTAATAAAAAATCAATTCAATTAGATGGTTGCTCATTTTTATCAAACAGACTTGCAGGGGCTGTATTAAAGGGGTCACATGGCGCGAATACGTGTTTTTCTGTGTCTTCGGTGTGTTATAAGTTGCCCATGCATGTATTAGACACGTAAAATTGCTAAAGTGTCGTAAACAAAAGATGCATTCTTTCTAAAAGTGAATGCGAACCCAGACCTGCCTTAAACGCCTTGTGTAACAACACCACAGCGAATGTACGTCACTTCGTAACATGATTTGACTAAGACCGCCAAAATCTAAATGCAAGTGAGGTGGGCGTACTTGTAAATCACATTGTGTGTCACCGCCGCAGCCATGTCGCGTGGATGCTGTATGTTTCCTTGCGAAAAGAAAGCCTCTTTGTTTGCGCTGCCAAAAGATGAGACAACTTAAAACGAATGGTTACATTTTATTTACAACTCTGTCCCAGAAAAGTACAATCCGAATGTTCAAGTTTGTGCAGCGCATTTCTCCGACGATTGCTTCACGAACCTGGGAGAGAGATCAAGACCGGCTATGAGCGAAAGCTTCGGTTAAAAAGTGGGGCCATTCCAACCATTAAAACTTCGCTGGCGCTTCAGATTATCAGCCTGTAAGTATATTTCCATTGTAAAAGACTTTGTTACGGACTAACACTGGTTGAGTTTGTCATGTGTTTGTGATCTGCAAAAGACACGCACGCAACGTGAAATAAGACAACATAAGTCCTTATAATCAGTAATAATGTTCCAACTAGAGGCAACAAATGTCGTGTTTATAATGGGGTTTATTGTCTTTGTTGAGTCGCGACGAGACGTGGCGTAACACTGGTTGATCAAGAAGGCTCAAAGCGATCACGTTATTTATTATGTTACTATTCCCTGCTGTAATGATAGCTTGTTTCTAACTCACACAAACTCTGTATGATGTATATGGTTGTTTGTTTATAGTCTTTATAACGTCGTATATAAAAGGTAAAACAGTTAGCTATAGTTTTTAACTATTTAACATCATATTTTTTTAATAAACCTTACCAATCCTTTACATCCTGCTCAAGCCGGGCTAGCAAAGTTGATGTATCGGCTTGATCATCTTCTTTTTCAGTATCAGATTCGAATTATATAAGAAAGTACCGATGACATTTTATCACCTGTAAGTACAATTGCTTGGGAACCTGTGGCATGTTCACGCTCAAACCGGTGCGCAATGTTCTGGGTTGAACGACATGTTTCCTGTAAACAGTTTTCAACGGTGTGCAACAGGGTTTGAGATACGGTTTCTGTTGTTTGGTGGGTGTGTCAAGAATGTCAGCCCAATCAGCAGCAACATGTTAATAACCCACGCGGTATTAAAGAGACAGCTCGCACAATGGGTCCAAGTAAAGTTGTTCAAATGTGTCCCCTGCAGCTCGGTATACACAACAATTAAAGATATTAGAAGATATTTATTTTGGAGTATTCAACACGGTTTTATACCAATTTCATCAGGCTCAGAAAATTCTTCAAAAAGAACACAAAGAATGGCCATCTCAGCTGCCATAGTTCATCTCTTGCGTCATCACTTCACAACAGGGTGTTCACCGCACCACCGTTTCTGTTTAAAAACGTTTCACGTTTTGTCGGGGCTGAACGCAGCCCTGATGTTCCGAATATGTTAAGAGGCGTTACATTTCCCTCACACTCTTGCAGTATTCGACCAATCACTAAGCACTTGTTAACTGGCCAATCATAACACACCTTGCTTTTCAGAGAGGCGGGGGAAAGAGGAGATACAGCTTGAACCTTCAATCGTGTATACACATTACATTACATCTAAAACAAACGATGATATTCGTTTTAGCCCCTGTCATATGACCCCTTTAATGAAACTTTTTATTCTCTATGTCTATAAATGTGAAAAATAAAACGTTATGAATGACACTCATACCGAAAGTATTATTAAAGATACAGATACAGCTTTAATATAATAGTCCCAAAAAGAGCTGAAGTATTGAATGACGTCACCATACAATGACACTGCCAACATGTGGTGCACCACGCCCACCACACGACGTTTCAATTACAAACTGCACAGTTTTAAATACAGTAACTTTTATAATTATTTACAATCCAGCGATTGGAAAGAGAGTTTCGTTTTTTACTGTATGCAAATAATATTTTAACGAGTGTTGGTTCAACAGATAACTTACCAGCTAAAGGGTGTCATGTGTGTGTATTATGTTTTGACAAATCCCACCATTTTGCTCAATTGCAAGAAAACAAAGTACCAACAGGCAATTAAATAATACCTTCACAACAATTATCAGGGTCAATAAAAAAGCAGCTTTAATAATACTAACGATCGCATACTGTTCTGCTAACAGCTAGCTAACGCATGACGAGCTTTAAAGCACGTGTAAAAGTTTAAAACATCCTCCAGCAGTCGCCATACACGCGTTTGCAACACTAACACACATGACGAAAACACACATGATAAAATCATGGCATGATAACAGGCACCAGCGCAATTTCCCCTCAGCTGTAACGCAATGCTAGTTCACAGACGCGCATTTCACCTCAGAGCACTGAGGTAAACAAACCCCCGCTGCTAAGAACAAGAGTAATCTATCAGCTTTTGCTCTTTTAAACATGCGGAAGAGGTTGAACTCACTGCGGAGGTTGTTGACGAGCTCTGCGTGGCTCGCTCCTCCGGATTTCAGGCCATTATTAAACACACTCTGCGGATAAGGTAGAGTGCGGCTGTCAGCGCCGCGCCTGCGCACACCGCCCTTCCGACCACCGTCACCACCTCCAGCACTGAGACGTCACCAGGCATCTTTAACGATTCCCCGCCGAGTCATTCATCCTCCGCCGAGTCATTCATCCTCCGCGATCTTTATCATATGAAGATAATGAAATATATTTCGGCTGTTTGATTATTATTTGGGTGGAGTCGCTCTGCTGCTAGCGACCAGCAGGAGGAGAACGCGAGCGCGTCGTGTGACGTAAGGGATCAACGGGATTACGATTTGGCGCATTTTCTAAAGGCCAGCGCAAATGAATTAGGTAGACGGGCTTTCTTTTTGTGTAATTGTTATTTTTTATCAGTAAAACCTGCCACAGAAGTTATGCGTATGTAATACGTCACAACGTGGAAAAACCAGCAGCGTCCCGTTCGTGCAAATGTTGTATGCTAAACAGGGAATAGTGAACGAGTGAGCGATTTCGGACACATATCTAGTCTGTGAATTAATATCAAAGCAAAACACCAACAACTGTCAAATATTGCAAAGCATTAAATGTATCCTTTGAATAAAAATGTGTGGTGTATGGCCTACTTTTTAAATGTTTATTACTGCAAATTTACTTTTCCTATGTTTTATTTGGTTTTCTTGTTTGAGTTTTTTCGTGTAAGATTGATATAATTGATATCAATTTGAATTTAATTATTCTGTTCACTGTTCAGAATGCCGCAATAATAAATCTGGCCAATGGAAATTTGAACTTAAGTTCACACAACTGCGTTGTGGAAAACGCAGACAATAAATGATTATATAATAGTAATTTATTAAATTATATTGGTTGCTTGTTATATATTACTTGTTTACTAAATTGCTGATGTAACCGTATGCATACAGTATCTATGATAGTGATAGTGCTTGTTTCACGTTTGTTTTTACCGAATCGCGCTTCGTGTTTTGATCTGTTGAGGCCGCCGTAGCCGAACGTGACATGCGCAGCTGGCGGGGACAGCGCAGCCATACATGTGAATCAAACGTCGTTGAACCGCATCTTAGAACTGCTGCAGTGTTTTAATGGAGAGCATTAACGCCAAATACATCTCACAGAAGATCAGTAAGACCCGATGGCGGCCTGTTTCTGCGGCTTCCCTGCAGCAGCCGGAGGTGTTTGCCACAGGATCATGGGACAACGAGGCAAGAACACAAGTTCAACTCATTTCAACAACGTTTCGATGAATATCTCAATGTTATTCATCGATCACTGTGTATTTTCAGAATAACAGAGTGTCGATCTGGTCCCTGGGGGATCATGGAGGGTCACACATGGACGGAGAGTTTGAGGAAGATCCTCAGTTGCTGTGCGAGTCCAAACATGATGGGGATGTGATGGATCTGCAGGTGAGGGATGACAGAAACACACCTGAGCTATTCTTTCTGCGTTATTATTGTCGAAATCACAAAGCTGTGACTGAAGAATGTTGTATACGGTTGACAGGATGGAACAATTACATGCAGATGTTTCGCTTTTTGTTATTTGTGTGTATTGTCTGCTTACGAATTCATATTTATATAGAGACACTTTACCATGTTATACGTTGGAAACGGGCATGGATTTCTAAACTGATTTGCATAACAGTTTTACATGTCTTTGTAGTTTCTAGATCAGGACAGACTTGTTTCTGCATCATCATGTGGGGCCGTGACCATCTTTAAACTCAAGTCTGACTGTCAGGTATATCTTTTTTATATCACATGACTGATTGATGTGTTCCAGATGTGTTTTGTCTGTCAGTGATGGTTTCTGGTTGTAATGTGATTCCAGGCTCTGTCAGTGGCTCATGTGTGGGAGAGAGCTCATCTGTACTCGTGTGATAAAGCACCCTGCACTGCTGTAGTGTGCCAGAGCCCTGAAATTGTGTCAGTGGGTGAGGACGGGCGAATTATTCTCTACAAAGCAGATCAGACTGAAGTTCTCCGTGTAATTGGTAAGTGTTGCACAGATAGTAATAATTATTATCATTTGATGCATAAGACTGAATATAATGGGGTATATGCATACTGGTCGATGACGTCCTTCCGCTAAAATCTCAGCCAGGCTGTTACATCCGGCGCCGGTGGGAACAATGGGGTTTCGCTTCAGGATGCACATAGGATTACTATCAACAACGTGGGTCTTAATTATTCAAACACTTCGCCATACGTCGACAACCAAAAAGGAGAAGCACTTCCTCAAGGACCGTTTCAAGGGACATCAGAATATGTGAAAAAAGGCAAAGTTAACTTTTTGCACTTATGACAATGTTCACTTGCAGTGCCGTCTGTGTCGGTTCGCCGAAATTTGAACGTTTTCTTTACTTAACACATCGTTATCTCTTGGTAAAAAAAATACCCTTAGTGCTATGAGAGCGGAAGTGACCAAGCTGGCTGAGATTTTAGCGGAAGTACGTCATCGTCCCGTGTGCATATATACACCATTAAATGAAATCAACAGTCTGAAAGACTTTTATATGAACACAAAATGAGATTTTCATAAAGCTTGTATGCTCTGTATACACATTCAATTATACTGTATATAAAGTATTAATTTGTGTTCAGTTTAATAAAGGAATGACATGAGGATGAGTAATTGGGTGAAATAATAATACAGTGTGCATTTTTTTGCACTATTTTTGAATTACTTTTGACCTGTAATGTAAATGTGTTATTGGGTTTCAACAGAGAATGCAGACAGCAGTACGATTCACGGCGTGACGTTTCTGAGGACGACAGAAGTTCTCACAGTAAATTCAATCGGTCAGCTGAAGATGTGGGACTTCAGACAGCAGAGCGACAGTCCTGCACAGATTCTTTCTCTGTATGATTCTCAAACACCACCTTAAACATATCAACATCATTTTATTACAAACTGCAGCTGATGAACAAACTATCAATTAAAATCATTTTGATTTTGTGGTGAAATGTGATTAAATCTTCAGAAGCGTTCACTCAAAAACAAAATCAGTTTGTTCCAAACGTAACTTTTTTTACCCCGTAGAACAGATTTTGTCCATATAATGAAAATATGTGAGGACTGGGCTTGTTTTCAAACTTTACAGTAACAGTGTGGACATCCAAATAGTTGAATAGTAATTTTAAGACTTGGGATAAGTTGAATGGATCACTTAATTCTTAATGTGTCCCTAATTCCTTTTCATTATGTAAGAAACAATAAGCAGGACATGCAGGTTTGGCAGAACCTGAGGACAGATGTTGTTTTTGTTGTGTGTTTGGTTGATGTAGCACTGGAGACAGACACCCTCTTCACTGTGTGGATAAACACCCAAACCAACAGCACATCGTGGCCACAGGAGGACAGGACGGGATGTTGGGTATCTGGGACGTCAGACAGGGCAGCGCGCCCTTGTCTCTCATAGAGGCTCATTCAGCAGAAAGTGAGATTTGTTTTTCTCCTTCCTGCTCTGCATTTATAAGGGTTACACAACAGTTGGATCTCCATACATTAACACATGAGTATGTGTGCTTCGGTGGTATTAGACTGAGTGTGTCTTTTTACTGTAGTATGGGAGGTTCATTTTCATCCGTCGAACCCCAATCACTTATTCACATGCTCGGAGGACGGATCTCTGCTGCACTGGGAGACGACGTCAGCCTCCGACATGAGCTCACTGCTGCAGAGTAAGACAAGACTCAAACACGCTTCACATGTAATAGAGTGAATACAAACACTCGCTACATTGTTTGATGTCCAGTTTTTTGCTGTAATTTTCTTTCGGCCGGTTTGTTTCAGGGGGTTGGAACAACAGGGTGATGTCACATAGCGGCGTTCAGCCGACGGGCGGGGACGAGTCTCTGACAAGCACTTGGCTCACTGGAGACTCCAGTAAAAGTCGACTGGAGGCGACTCACATGCTGCCCAGTCAGACCATGTCTGTTAACAGTCTGGATGTGCTGGAGCAGTGTTTAGTGTGCGGCACAGATGGAGAGGCCGTCTACATGCACACACACATCCCTGTCTGATTTACGACTAACCATTGTACGCTTGTAATATTTTTTGTATATGCTACATTTCTTTTCTATCGATTGAAACTGAAATTGAATGATTGAGTCATTAAAAAGGCAGTGTTAACAGACTGTGTTTTATATGCTTTCGTTTTTGGTTTAATGATTTGGACGATATTAAAGGCAGGGTGGGTGATCCTATTCAGATTTTTTTTGTCATGTTTGGTGGACATCTCCTTACATCCTGATAGCAATCAAGAAGTATAGTGGTCAAATTATATTTTTATAATTATATATTGTCTGTGAGAGGCGTAGAACCAAAAAACGGTCGCCCAATCAAAACGTTCTGGCTGGATGCTGTGACTGGTCCTGTGTACACTTTTAGCCAACGTATTTTGCTTTGCATCCACTGCGATTGCATCCACAAAACTTAAGTCAGTTTTTGAAAAAGCAGTGACGAAAAACCATCTGGATCATGAAAAACTCGAATTAACATCGGTTCACGATGCAGACAGCTGCGGCAGGGTCTGAAAAACGATACCATGGTTGCTATCTTTCTTTTGGACAGGTATGTACATGCTTCCAGAAGAATTTAATGGATTTAGTTTGTAATTCGTAATGTGGATTTATGAAATACATTCATGTGTTTGGAGGAGGCGTGGCTTTAGACGGCCAATTGCATAGAGGGTGGGATTATAATTTCAGTGCTAGCAGGTTAAAGTTAGTGCCTTTCCAAATCAACCACCCCTCCTTTAATGTAGATCTTGATTGTAGTGTTAGAATTACAGTTCATCTGTAGGGTTGTGAGTTAGATAAACTAAACTGTTGTTTGACCATAAATACAAGAAATGTATATTTGTTGTTACTTTTAAAAACATCATCTTCCCACTTCCCCTCTCGTCATTCTGTATTTTTGTTCATTCTGTTTTCTATCACGTTGTTTTTGCAGATGAGTCTTTTTATTCATCATTCAGCCCAATAGTCGTAAGATGTATTCACCTTGAAAAAGTTCAAGTATGCGTATGAATGCTGTCTTTTTATGTCCAAGGATTTTAACAACCTCTCAAAAACATTTCTGCTCAGGCGTAACGCACGTTTTGAAAGGATGAAGCCCAGAACGCACAACCAAATGAGAATCTGAAAACATGTAAATGGATGCTCCACGTTTTAATAGAGGATTTCCCATCGTGACGTTGTAAATATAGTATAATTTCTATTTTTACAGTTAAATAGGTTTTATTTTTTAGAACAGTTTCACAAAGCATCTGAAGATTGAATTATACAGACTAGTGTTTAATATCACAGTAAGCCATAAAAACATTGAACTCTTTTATCCAAAAATAAGGCCATTAATGTTTTTAAAGGATGTCTGGGTCTTTTTTTTAATAGTACAGTTGTCGTCTGTTTCTCCTTAATGCTTCTATAAATCAAATCTATATACGTTGAGAGAGAAAATTATGACAACGGTTGCAATTGTTGTCAAGCATACAAACCGAATGGAGATGTTAGTCATTATAAGGCTCGGAAGTGTCGGGTAAGGCGACCGAGATGGAAAAATAAGGCAAGCTACAGTAGTGCTGCATCATGCATCATAAAAATAAAGCACGATCTTACACATCTGCACACTTCAAACGAATAGAACAAAGTATGTGCTCATAAGTATGCCATGATTTTTTTAAGCCATACAATCACATGAAATAATAATAAAGAATCTTTCATCACATTTGCATTCATCCACACCAAAGAAACATGACAACCCCCTGTTCTTCTGTGACGCAAGGGTTTGTGGGTAATATCCAAAAACATGTCATCCAGGCACTGCTGACATATAACACACTGAACAGAGAGTACGTGAAGTGGGATCTCTAAAGAAAACTTTGAGGTAAGAATAAAGATAGCTCTTCAAAACACACGCATGAATAGTGTAGCGGTTTGGTGGGTTGATGGTCAGGTGGCTGTTCTGCTATAAATACATGCCATTGATAAGATAATCAGACTCTTCTGTGGTGAGAGGCAAAGCTTTCTTCAGTCTACGGCGCACAAGCCAGAGTCTGCAGATCACCATCAATAACAGCAGAATGCTGATGATCAGACCCAAAGCCAGAGGAAGAATGGCACCTAATCAAACAAATCAACACATGAATTATTGAAAATATACACAAACACATACTTGTATCAGTCCTTTAGTACAATGATATTCTAATTTTATCCATTCCTCCCAAAATACACAGGGTAGAAGGGCATGAGAAGCAAGTGGTTGGTTTTAGTATGTAAAACGCACCTGACTCAGGAGGGGGGTGTCCTTCTATTAGGTGATGTACTTTAGATACAGGAAGTGAATTCTGACGCACCAGAAAAGGAGACGGATGTTTCTCCTCCTTGACTGTCGCAACGGCTGCTGCACATGAAGAACATTTTCAGTTCATTTATACGGCGGCAGAATTGTCACAATAGCATTATAGTGTCACAATGACATTTTCAGGCCTTTCTAAACAATGGCAGAATGTGTTATTCATCAAATTAAGGTGGAAACTGATGAGAGTGAATGTCACGTGACGGATAGCTGTTGATACTTTAACATGTGTGCGCTCTATATCTGTGAATTATTCATGAGATCACAGGTGCTTTTACATACGGCGTATTGCACTGTGACCATACAAAAGAGTGTAAATTATCTTTTTGCCATTGTAAATTTGTGAGAGTTGTTGTAACAGTTTTGCTGTACATACATGTGTATGTTTTCATGACAGGTGATGGAGTCGCGGTCGCCTGCTCTTTTGTTACTGCTGAATAACAGAAGCATAGAAGTCTATTAAAATAAATGAACGTACACTTCTATAAATAACGTTTAAACTACAGTGAATAAATGTAAAACATCGATAAATTACATTTAAACTAAAATGAACAAATGCACACATCTACATATTATGATTAACCTAAATTAATAAATGAAAAAACTATTAATTACATGTAAGCTATAATGACGAAATGTAAACATCTATAAATTAAGTTTAAACTTAAAGAGTGAATGTTTATGTCTGTAAATAGTTTAAACTTTAAACTAAATTATAATTATAGAATTAAATAAAAAACTATAAATGACATGTAAACGAAAATGCCAAGATATGAACATCTATAAATAAGGTTTAAACTGAAACGAATAAATGTAAAGAGGCAGATGTGCTGGGGTCTCACATGGTTTCTGAATGCACTCATTGACACAGTCAGATTTCTGGAGAAAGTTGTTGTGGTTTCCCTTGCAGCCGCCATACTGAAAGTGCAGACACTGTCCTGTCACAGCATCATAATACCAGCGTGGAAAAACACCTTTACACGGGCCGACCACTGGAGGCAATGAACAGGGATCTGACGGAGAGAGAGAGACATGTACTCTCTGTGCAGTATCAAGTGTCGTGACACAAAGACTCTTTGTTAATAACAACCATTAGAAGAGAATGAAAGGAAAACTGAAAAAACTGAGTGAATCCATGTCTACACAAAGCAACATCTGTTGCGTGTCCTGCCTCACATTTTAAAGGTATAATTATTCAAAAATTAAATATTATTTCATAATGAACATGTTTCTATTCTACGGTCATTCTAGACGATGTCTGTTTTTTCTCATGGAACACAAAGTCCCTGTGAAATTATAAATGACAATGCTGAAAATGCACTTCCGCCCTCGTGACTTTCCATCTCTAATGACGCATGTTAGACGGCTTGGGCGGAGCATCCGTTAACTCCTCCCTTTCCAATGTCAGTCTGATGCCAGTTCCCTTGTAAAATGCAACGGCTGTTTTTATACATCCAATCAAATCGCAGCGAAAAACGCAAGCCACGCTCACCATTTTTCTCATTTGAAATTCCATTTCACTCGAAAATGCGTCAAAATACGGAAGCGAAAACGATCGCAACTTCCTGTTCACTGGGACTTTAACAAACATAGATGAATAAAATGAATGAAAGAATGATGTCTTACCTTGGTTACTCGTGGCATAATGTTGTTCAGGTTTATAGGTGATATCAGGGGTTTGTATTTTTGTGGATGGTTGTTGGGCTCCTGTTTCAGTTTGAATGTCCGGTGCAAGTCTAGAGGGGGGGCTGGATTTATGACCGCCGTCAACTAAAAACACACACAAACAACATATTTACTGTAGTAAAACATTAGTCTTTACTCAAATAAATGCCATTAGGGCGTGGACGGTAGGCCCCATAATCACATTTTACAGTATGAGTAATAATCACAGTAATCCTGAACATCGCAAAGTCATTATTGCTGAAGAAAAGGGAATTTTACTTCAACAAACCTGTAACAATACACATGTTTAAGGATAATTATGTGAATCGTGTGTGTTATTCCTGCAGCGCAGGGAATTTATTTCTTCTTTTGTTCACTTAAAAATGTTCTTTGATTATAAGATGTAAAGTAAGAGGTTTGGTGGTGAAGACTCACAGTTTTGGCAGAAGTTTTCATCTGATCGATCAGGGCAGTGCTGCTTCCCATCACAAGCGTAACCAATGTCAATACAACAGCCGTCGTCACACATGAACTGATAGCGAGAACAGTGACCTGTACACACTGCAAGACACACATGAAAACATTTTAGTTTTAAAGTATAAAAAGATCAATTTCAAGGGGATTTTAAACCCTACATAACATGCATGTTGACGTATAATTGTCGACCTTCTGCATTTGGCGCGGGTGCGAGGACGCTGACGGACACATTATCAGAGCTCTTCTGTCCAGCTATGTCTGTCACAGTTATCTGGAAGGTGTACATTCCCTCTCTGAGACCACCGATTTTAAGCAGACCCGGATGAGTCACCTACAACACACAACACAACATAATACAAATACAAAACAAAGGGGAGCTGTGAGGAAAACACAGAACCATCATTAAGTTAATAGATGACCGCACAGTTAATATGGCCCCTCGCACTAATTATGCGTCCTTGGACAATTTATTTGAATGGGCTTTTTTCCACGAACCCCCTCACATTTAACAACGACACCTACTGAAATGTGTCCTGACATGTACAGGTTTACCTTCATGCGAACGGAGGGATCTCCTTTGACAAGAGTCCATTGGTAGTGTGCGATGCTGTGGTCATCAGTGCTGTCTCTGCCGTCCAGCACGGCCCAGTCTGTCGGGAGCTGAACCACAAGATCCTGTCCGGCATCACTGCGGGGCGGCTCATCCAAACCTGCAAACATCAACATTGACTCTCAAACCATACAATTGACTTTGTATCGTCTCCGATATATATTTACACGTTTTTGCAACCACCCTTTTTAAACTGGAGGAAGGAGAGAAGAGAAAATGACGTCAGGAAGACATTATTGGCTGTCCTCTTCTCTGACCCTTTGTTATTGTTTACAAAGACAGATGTGATCATTTCTGTGATACCTGTTGGGGAGTAATTGTATGTCGCGCGCACAAAACAGCCCAAATGAATGAATTATTTTTTAGATGATACAATTATTATTGATCATTATTGCTATTAAATTCCTTTGCTAAAAGAATCACGTGCAGTAAAAGCAGGACATCGCTAGAGAGAAACCCACCCTGCAGCTCTTCGGACCCGTGCGATGGTCTCCGGGATGCGGTGTCGGTGACCGCGGAGCTCCGCAAGGGCTCGATGGGTCTGGTGCTGTTCGCCCGGCTGTAGGTGCTGAACCCGGGCTGAAAGGAGAACGAGCACACGCTCCTGCCCCTGTACGTGCAGTTAAACAAATAGCAGCGTAGGCTGTCGTCCGGCTGCTTCAGGTCCTCCTGAATGATGGCGTCCGTGCAGCGCGGGTGCGAGCAGCAGGCGTGCACGCAGTCCCTCCAGCTGAACACCCGCGGCGGCGCGGACAGGAACGCGGCGCCTTGCTCGATGGACGCGCTCGCCCGGATGATGCGCTCCTCCGCCACCGCGAAGCCGCTCACGCAGACGTCTCCGTCCGCATCGTCCTCTCCGGAGTCCGACTCATCCTGCTGGAGCTGCTTGCGGAACTCCTCCAGCAGCTCCTCCACGCCCGATATCTTGGATGTGAGATCGGATGTCGGAGAGGATCGAGTCGCGCTCGTCACGCAGAGAAGAACAGAACAGATGAGCGCCGACAAAAACATAATGACGCTAACCGCTCTTCTCCAACGGTGAAACGAGAACACACTCTTCCTTACATCATATTTCTTATCATTTGTACGGTTTTGGATGTAAGAATCACCGTTTGCGCATTTTAGGAGGACGAAACAGAGATGCACCTGTCGCAGTCGAAGGCAGATAAATCAGAATCGGCGTGTCTGTCTGCAGATGTGAAAGAGATTTATTCCTGCAGGGGGCGCTGTGTGTCTCAAAAGACAACCAACTGTCAACCATCAAATATATGTATTATAACCTTCACTAGAATATGGGTAGCAGGAATAGTGTAGTGTAGTGTAGTGTAGTATTGTATAATATTAAAAAGTATAGTTCAACTACTATATGGTATACTAATATTCTGTGGTATTCACTATGGTACATTTATAAACATATAGTACGATATACTATATATCATCCCGACCGTTTTGATATTTGCAGGTTTTGCAGAGCAAAAAACAGCCACGAAAACAAAACACGTTTCGTTCTGTTTTCAGGCAGAATTCAGTCATTTACAGACGAAACAAATACGGTTACTGAACGAATCATTTTCCTAAACTGGACCTAAAAAAACTTGTATTAATTAATGCGAATCCACAAAAACCCGCTTTTAATTGACCTAAAGCCTTCCTCGTTGACCACTGCGCTCGACTTTTTGCAAAGTTTCATACCTCACTACCATAGTAGGATTTGTCAGCTCGCTAAATTCAGCGTCCTACTGGCTGAACGTCACATTGCGTGTTTAATATTCATGATGAGCAATGCCTTCGTCATAGTACGACTAATTCCTGTCAGACATCTGTACTCCGCCCCTCGAGCGTGAAAACTTTTTTGGATTGTATTAATTAATGCGAATCCACAAAAACCCGCTTTTAATTGACCTCGAAATATAGTAAAGCTTTCCTCGAAATACCACATACAATAATTAAATATAATACAATATATTAATTTGACCAGCGGGTGTCGCTAGCGCGCTAAGTTTCGACTGATATTGCAAAGCATAGTAGGATTTGTCAGCTCGCTCAGCGTCCTACTGGCTGAACGTACCCAAATAGTACGTGTCATCTGTACTTGTCGCGTCACCTCAGTACGTTGACCATGTCCTGCTGTGATACTGAACGTCACATTGCGTGATTAATATTCATGATGAGCAATGCCTTCGTCATAGTACGACTACTTCCTGTCAGACAGCGGTACTCCGCCCCCCGAGCGTGAGTTCTGTGCGTTTCAGATAAATATAGAAATAGGGCAGGGTCCAGCGGACGCACGCGCTTCAGCCGACCGCGATTTCGCAACTCGACTATGACATAAACAGGAACGACGGGACAGAGGAAACGCGAGGTGAAAGGGCTTCGCCCGTCGCTCCCGGAGTTTCGCGTTCACTTCGGCAACTGCACGCGCGCAGCAACGCGTCGGTGGATTTCCTGGTGCGCGATGCAATCCTGTTCTCGCGTCGTGACGAGCGTGTCAGTTCACGGCAGCTCAGCCTTTCTCTCTCTATCTCTGATTTTACCGCTGATTGGATTCTACGGTGTTGGTTTGGAAACGGTAACCGCGTCGGTTGTAGGTTGCAGTCGCTGGTGACGTGACGACACTTTTATTTGTTTGTTTGTTTGTTTGTTTGATGTCGCGAGTGTACCCAGACGTGTCAGCGATGAAGTGTGCAGGTCGAGCTTCTGCACTGAAGTGGTCGAACTGAACCCCACAAACAATGAATTCAGACCTTGAAGGAATCTCTCTTTCGGTACCATCTTTCGGCCGACCGTCGGACGCAATGGCCGAGAACAGCAGAGAAAGCAGCGCCGCTGTGAATTCTGGTGCCGTGACCCTGTGGCATGACCCGTCCTGTAAGAGTGCCAGTCCCGGGCTGATCAGTTGCCCGTCGGACGCTGGCACACTGTTGAGCACCTGCAAGAACAAGAATAGAGCCGTGACAGTGGTGTACGTGAGAAACACGGAGATGAGCCAGTCTCAGAGTCCAGAGAACATGGCATTACAGTGTCTGAAGGATGCTTGTGACATTCTGGGATGTAAACTGGAGATCATCCACTTTGGGATGCTGGACTTTGGTGAAACGTCGGTCCTCGATCACTTTTACAATGCCGGTAAGTATACGGACCGGATCGTCGGGTTTGTCCTGTATGAAGGTTAAGGCACGTGCTGGATCACAGAAATATCTGAAGAACGTGCGGATGTTTAGTGTCATGGATTTGGAAGTTAGACGTTGTCAGAAGTTAGACGTTGTCAGAAGTTAGACGTTATCAGAGTTAGACGTTATCAGAGGTTCTCTGGATTCTTTTTGGTTGTTTTTCAACATTCAGGTTTTCCAGGAAAACTCCGAATGAAGTGAGATGTGATTCTATCGCTCTCCCACATACCATACATACAGCCCAGCCAGGGTGGAGCGCGGCGACTTGAACTCCTTTTCCATGAAAAATGACTGGCGTTCAAACATTGACGTCGTAAAGCTGAAGGGCAGCAGAACCAGAGAGACGCGGCTTGTAAAAATACCTGAAAAGTTTACTAGCGTGGGAAGTGTGAGTGGAAGAGAGTTGGAAATCTGATCAGAGAAAAAAGAAAAGAAGCGGATAGGGAATGTATGACGGAAGAAAGCTGAGCTGAAAGAGATGCAGAACAGATCCGGTCATCATTTTTTAAATGAAGTAATCTTCAGATATGCACAGCCTGATATGAACACAAACATGTAATATCAGAGTTGTTTAGTAGTTCAGAAGGCGGTCCTGGAATGTATTATTAATGTCCAAACTGTTGTACATAAACAGCTGTGAATTGCAGGAGGAATGTTTAATACATGACAACAAGTTCATTAATGTAAGGCACAGTAAAGACAGTGCAGGGCTCAACGCTAAGGATTTTTTCTTCTGGCCCAGTCGGGAAAGTGATTCCAATTTTCACTGGCCCCACCACAAAAAAGTATAAAATAATATCTAGTTATTTATTTGTTGGTTTTTTTACCTGTGCAATCTTAATGAATAAGCGTATGATACCATAAAACCGATAAGCTTATAACTCAAAAATTTCAACTAATCAATAAGTAATCAAATAAGTTCATGTACTCGGAGTAAGTGCAATAGCTCAGATCAATGTAATAAAGCAAACATACAAAAACTCTGTGCATTTCAGGTGTTTTAGATTGGTGTAATAATAGTATTTATCAAGTACAGAAATTAAATATTGTCAATACTTTATAGTCTTCACATCAGGCAGTCGAGCCCTGCAGTGACACTGACCCTGTCCATCAGATGACCTTAGTGTTAAGATCAAACACAAAACTACTCGGAAACGCGTGTGGGAATGTGTGTGTTAGTCAGTGTTGTGGAATATGTGTGACACGTTTTGTTTGTGGATACAAAGGAGATTGTTCCAGGCCTGGTTAGCGTCATGTTTGTATGTGTATGTTATCAAATGTCAGATGTCTGTAAGATGTCTATGATTTAGAATGCATGTAAAATTGCCCTTTCTAAGATGTTTATGGGATGTTTTTACACAACAGATGTTCTCCAGATCTTTAGCAGACATCTTACAGACATACCTGTGCTATCTGGGTTTAACTTTCACCATCATAGCAAAAACAGCCGCTGAGCTCTTTGAGTAGAGATATTTTGGGGTTCATTTTGGTATATTTTTGACACTTTGTACAGTTTTTAGGGGTGTAACAATATATTGAAATATCGTACAGTATGTCGCAAAACAAAAGCATTAAGATATATGTCATAGAGCTATTAAGATGCGTATCGTAGAGCAATGGCAATATATTTCTCTATTCTGTTTTTATAAGATGGTTAAATGAAACCTTGAATGTTGTCAATTATTCTTCAACAAAATAACAAATAGTACAAAACATTGTTACTGTTTTGGGGGCGAAAATCTGTTGAGTGTCAGTTTCATATTTTACTTTTTTTGTTACAAATATCGCAATCGTTAATCAAGTATTGTGTATCGTGTTGATCCGTGAGCTGAGCATTTCGTCACACCCCTAATAGTTTTTGTATTATTGTAATTTTCTATGATCCAGTTTTATTTTAGTTTTAGATTCCATACCGATGCTTTTGTCTGCGGTGGTATTTTCTGGTGCCGTCTTGAGTTTGGCCTGCAGTGATTCTGCTCTTTAGAATTTGTGATGATGGAGGGTTTGATATGGACGGGTTTGTTTATCAGCAGGGAGATGAAACGGTTGTTTTTCTGTGCAGTAACATCACACGGCTCTTGATGAATCTGAACTGTTATCATATCATCACTCTTGGAACGCTCAGGATGACTTTCTGTGAAATGTGATGGCTCATGACTTCACAAATCCTTTAGAAATATTTTCCCATCTTTGTGATGGTAGGATGGCAGGAGATGGAATCTCTTAAAGGGACAGTTCACCCCAAAAAAATCTGTCATCGTTTACTCACTCACAGATTTGTTTGAAACAATTGAGTGGGGGAGTAATTCATGACAGAGTTTTTAGTTTTGGGTGGAGTATCCCTTTAAATGATCAAATTCCTGATTTCATCTTATTATAAGTTTAAATTCCATAGTTCAGATCACTCAGCTTTGTGATATGTGATGATAGGTATCTAATGCCAGAGTTTGGTTATTTATTGCATTTATTGTAAACTGCGCATTTTGGTCCATAGTCGACTGTGTGATGATGATGGGATTCATGGAGCAGGGTTAGCATGTATGCACATAACCCGTCCTGCACTATTTGTGTCACGGTTCTTAGTGATTGTGACATGTGATCATGAGAAGAGGTGTGACATTGTCGTATGATCTGCTGGTAACCGTCTGATAATCTTACATGAAGTGTCTGGTCGTGTGTCTGGCATCTGTCTCGAGCCAACACTGATCCTGGACAAAGTCTCAATAATCCACAAACTCATCTGAGTCTCATTCAAACAACAAACACGCACCATCAAATACTCTAGATTTCACATCGTGTCCACTTAATAAACACTTAATAAACGCTCTACAAAAAACCCTTTGCCCTAATTTCCGTTGCCAATATGATCTTATTTTTGGATATGCTGTTATATAGGCAGCAGTATGATGTTAGATTCATGTTGAACTTTAGATTTGGGGATCTCTACATTGCCTTTTCTCAGCTACACTTGTTGCAACAGACTTTCGATTTTTTTGAGTTGAGTTGATTTTTGCACTTCATGGAGAGTCTCTTTGATATGAAAGTGTCTGCAAAGAGCACAGTTATTGAAATTTTGTGGTTTCTGCCGCTCAATAACCAGAGACGAGAAGCAATATCACTGCAACTCCGTGGACACGCACGCAAATCTAGAAAGAGATTTACATGGGAGAAATGGGAAATAAATTTGCATGTGTGAAATGGGAAACAGATGTAAATGTGCGTGTTGGAATGACGCTGAGCTTTATTATACAACGAAACACTTCATCAGTTTATAAATGTAGAATTTCGGTCCACTGATAGCACGCTCCATCTGGTAGACGTCTGCAAAACGTTTCGGAGACGTCTGCTGTCAGACGTCATATAGACATCTAGAAGACATCTGTAGGATGTTTATGATTTAGAATGGATGTAAAACTTCTCTTTCTAAGATGTTTAGCAGATGTTTTTACACTGCAGCTGTTTTCCAGATCTCCAGCTCTTTTGCAAATGTCTTACAGACGTAAGTGTGCTAGCTGTGTCGATTCATCGTTGTTTACTCTTGCGCTCCTTTCACCCTCAGAAAATCAGTTCTGCAACTAAAATTCACATATTTTCAACTAAGAAATATCTTCGCCATTGATGATGCAAGTAATTTGAAGTTCAGTATTTTGATGTACATGAATCATTTACAGTGTGCATGTACATATGCATATTTCATAATGTATGTACATGTGTGAATTATATATGAAAGTCAGTTTTCATGAACTGACAACTATACAGCTGGAAACTTTTTCCATTAATAATTTACATAATTTTACAGCGTCTCACATACAGATTTTTTGCTAGTATTGTAATTTTTGGACAATAAATGGCACAAATCTCACCAGTGTGATATTTATACACATAAGACGGTTTGCTCGGGTTTACTGTGATGTGCGTAACTGAAACAGCAGTTGTAAAAATGATCTGTGACAGACGTCTGCAAACACAGTCGACTTCCTGCTGATATTTAAAAGACATCTCGAGCTCAGCCCTCGGGACAGGCCCGATAGACACAAACCACACACGCACAACATGCCATCTGCCATCTATTCACTTCCTTACTTCTTTTGTGAGTTTATTTTAAACTGCAAATAACAAAGTAAACCCTTGAAATGTTAAAATAACACTTATATGCACTTGAACTGATAGGTTTAGGTATTTTAGGTATATTTAGTATTAGACTAGAGATATTCTTAAAAGTATAATGACCTATTCTGAGTATGTTTGGATTGAAGTTGTGTTTAATCTTGTGATTGGGTAGAATATTAAAATATTATAAAAAAATACTTAAATATTATATAAATATTTTTACATACTGTCATATAATTTTTCATGTTCAAGTTTATATGTTAAGTTTTTTGTGGTGGAATCGAGTAAATAAAACAAGTAAAGGAAAATTGAACTTCCGGTTTGGCTAGTGTCTAATAATATAACTAGTTTATTCAAATTATGTTCATTTATATTATAATTTTGTATTATCATTGAATAAAACAAACGATTTGTTGAATTTTGTTGTTTATTTTATTAAATAAACAATTTGTTGAATGGGTCCTGTAGTTTGGTCGCATTAAAAGAAACCGTATGGTGCATTGACATCTAGCGGTTGAGCTTGGTATTGCAGTCTAAATTCCAAGTACTGGAGAGACAAGTTTAGGTTCTTCTCGGTTTCTTTTGTTTGTTATCAGAAATAATCTACAGGCATTATATTGCTGCGTCCCAATTTGCCTTCTTATACTATGCCCTTGTATGTACTGCTTTTGCTATGGAAAAGTGGATGCCAGTGGATGGCGATGTTGTTGTGTAAAGAAACAGGATGTGCCTTGGCACACATGCACAGTTATAAGCCAAAAGTGCTTTTTAATACTGTCGGTCGCGGTATATGTGTGTTTAAAGTCTGGCGAATGTAAATAGTGTGTCTACGCTGGTCTTATTGGTGCAGCAAATCCACATTTTGCCGTGGAAACGTTAATACATTGTAAAGCGGCGAGAGCTCACAGTACGGGAAGCCGCCATATTGTTTTGGCTATACTCATGCTCTAAACGCATGCGCGTGACCTCATCGTTTTTTTACCGTCTTGCAGTTTCCATGGAAGCGAAAACGGCAGTGTTTTCAAAAAATTGCACTTTGAGACCCGTGTTAAAAAAAAAATTGTTTCCACTCCCCCAAAACGGCGTTTCCGTCTAAACGAACGAACTGAAGCGCATACAAAGTGGCGTCGTGTAAACGGCATCTACGTTTATTTGTAGTAAAGCTGCATTTAAAAAATGTGTTATAAACGTGATGTGTACTCAGTTTAACTATTGTTACACTGAAAGTATATTTAAAACTATACTACATAGTATAAACACTTTATAAACACAAAAAGTGGACCAATTTAGTCCAAAGTAGTATTGAAACAGTTCACTTATAAGAACTGATACACTGATTCATCTCGCAGACGTTTAGTTATTCAGGTGAAGAGTCATCCTTTGCCATCTCATTGGTGTCATTGACCTTCTTACCGGCGTTATGATTGAAACGCTCAACATGTCAAACATTCAGTCATCTGTGTTACTCTCTCTCTCCTCCCCCATGACTCTCTGAAAGTGTTATATCTGGATTTGTCTTTACTGAAGCTGTCAGATAAAGACCCGAGGCTTGTCTTGTGTCTCAAACTATAAACAAGATGTCTAGCATTAGTTATATATCGATAGACGAAAGTTTTATTTGTGATGGTTCTGTTGTGGCTGTTCAATAGTTGTGGTATATGTATTCCTGACAAATGTGTTATCTCTGTCATGTATACTGTATTTGCACAAGGGTCTGTTTGCAAATTTCTGTGCCTCAGGCTGTTTAGGGCACTTCCAGGCACAATCTCTGTCAAAACAGACATTTTCTAGTGGCGTATGGTATGGAAATTGGTCTAATTGGTTGAACCTGTTTTACAGAAATGACATTAAATTCTAGTTTAATTGTTCCCTGTCCATCACCAGAAGTGTTTCGGGTCTCTGTTGTTCATCCTCTCCTCTGTCTGTCTGTGTTCACAGATGTCGCAGCGGTTGAAATGACGGAAGCGTTTCGACAGCCGTCGCTCTTCTATCATTTGGGTGTGAGAGAGAGTTTCAGCATGGTGAACAACATCATCCTGTACTGCGACCTCAACTCAGACTCACTGCATTCTCTACAGGTGGCCATGGCCTCACAACATTACATTCTGTTACTTTTCTTACTCGACCAGCCCCACACAAACTCAATCTTTAGTTCCACAGAAGTAAAGTCATCAAGACTAGAAAATCGCCACAAAATGAGTTATATTTCATGCCAAAAATACAAATTCTGTCATCGTTTATGTAGTTGTAAACCTGTATGTGATTCTTTCTTTAGTGTAACACAAGATATTTTGAGATATGTCTCAGTGGTTTTGTGTTCATACAACGGAAGTCAATGGGGTTCAATGTTGTTTGATTACACAATGTAACAATTTTTTAGAAAGTTGTGTTTCGCTTGAAGTTTCTTTTTGAAATGAAACCCGCTGAATACGAAAATCACATTAAAAGAAAATAATATTTTCACACGATTATACATTTCTGTATTATTAATAACAAGATACTGGCAAAACACTGAGCTCAAAGCAACAGATTAACATAACATTTACTAAAAATGAGTCTTACAAAGCTTCACAAGTTTACATTTAATGTTTTTTGTCTTTTATGACTAATAATGTCCTCACAAACCAAGTTCCAGACGTAGTCATCCCACCTTCCCCACGCTAAAAAAATGTCTAGAATTTTCTGACAGTGACAATTGGGAATATTTTTTTAATATTTGTTTTTGTTTATTTGCAATGTAAAGATATATGGTAATTAATATGATATAAGCTCAACATTTACTTGAGCTAAATATTCACTAAAACATTGAAGCTACATGAAAATAAATATTACCACAATAATTAGCACCATAAGATTGTACAAGAACTATAAAAAGGTCGCGTGTGAAACAACAATTTGTTACACTGTGTTATCAAAGTTCTTCAAAATATCTTCTTTTGTGTTCTGCAGAAGAAAGAAACTCATACAGGCTGTTAGATTGTCAGGCATCAGATTGTTGCTATGCAACAGAAATAACTCTCAGCTACTGGTGCAGTGATGCAAATACTAGTTTGGGAAAGAGGTGTGGCAGTAATGTCCTCAAAATGTGACGTATTTGACATAAAGTACTGGATGTCCCAGATATCTCAGATTGGCCTAAACTCTGTCTATTCTCTTATATTCGACTCCAAACTCAAGTGTATTTTGCATTTATTCACGGTCGGGAGCAAACTTGAGAGACTCAACAACCAGATAACACACATGCCGGTTTATAAAAAAATCACACAATTTTTGATGGGTTCTTTAGGATGGGTTTCTGTCTCTGCGGAGCATTCTTCTCTGTTTACTAAGTGAGTAAACCTCCTTTTCCTATAGTGCATATTTCTCAAGCCTATGAAATGAGCAGTCATCCGTTGGTATTTGTGTCCCTGGACTCTCCAGAGAGAATGACCTTTCACCTCAACAGCTCCAAGACCTTGCTGTCTTATGAGAAATTTCTCCCTGACTGAGGTCACAGCGTTGTGTTATGAACCACTGACCAATGAGCATCCAGGAACTATTCCTTTTAGAAACATGATTTTATGGAATTTATTTTTTACTTTACTTTCCTAATCCTAAACAATGTCTAAAATGAGAGGAAATGTTGTATAAGAGTGCGTTTCTTCACATTATGGGACAGACATCTGAAGTGTATGCAGGGTTATCTGTGCCAATGGCAGATGGAGGGATTGTTCGGGAAATCTTTTAGATTTTTAATTTTGCACTTCCATTTGGAGATGCCAGCGGCACAAAACAATCAAACACAATTGTAAGAAGTTGTCACTATGTTGCGGATAAAGTTCTGTCTTAAAACATACAAGTATGGTTATTTTGGATTTTTAATAAAACTCAATAAATAAATTATAAAATATAAAAAAAAAGATATATGGTGTAACATTTTGACATGTTGAGATTCCTAAATAGAGCAATGCTTTACTAGAACCTTTAAATAATTTAAACCAGTGTTTAAAAATGTTAATTAACAAATACAATTGCAAGAATGCATTTATAATATTTTAGAAATAATGTGAAAATGATGAACGAGAATAAAATCATAAAAATTTGAATGTTTGACAAAAAAAAAATACAATCAACCTGCTGTCTTCATAAAACCGTAGTTAACTGTAAAGGGTAAAATGAGATAATACATATTTATTTTTATGGCAATTTGATCAAACAGTTCAAGATCAAATAAATCGTGGAAGGTTAATCAAGCATGTTGCATCGTGGGATACTATTCGACATCATGGTGTGCTGTTCAGAACATAATGAAATACACTCTTAGGAAAAAAGACATGCTGTAATGAGTAAAACCAGAGCTAAACATCTCTGTTTCTCTTTTGCAGGAGCTCATATGTCAGAAGAATATGGTACGTGTGTAAATTTCACTCTTTCTGTGCCTCATATTTATTTGCTGTAAATATACTTTCTTTTCATCTATCTTTCATCAATGTGCTTTATTTAGGGCTGTTCAACGATTATTCGCATCTGGAATAAAAATGTCTGTTTACATAATATATGCCTGTGCATATTTGTAAACACACACACGTACACATACTGTATTTATACTTATATGTAATTTAAATTATATAATTATATTATATGAGATATTTAAAAATAACTATTATATTAATACTATAAATAGCTTAATATATACTATTTTATATATATATATATATTTTAAATATGTATTTGTATGCAAAATGAATATGCACAGTTCACAGACATATATTATGTAAACACAAACTTCTGTATGGTTGAAATTCCAGTTTCACATTCAACAACTCTTTACACAAAACACACACAGTAACACAATCACGGTCTATTTGAACGTCGGCCTAATTTAATTTATTTCTACCATGTGACAGAAGGAACTTAATAATAAAATACTGTGCCATTTGAGTGGATGAGCAGCCTTTGACATCAACGACAAAAGACGAGATGTGTTTTCTCCTCTCCGTCTCTGAGCTTATTAATAGATAATCTATTCATGCATGACTTCATTGTATACATTCTACATTCCTTTATCCCGTCCAACACCCTGTTGGGTCACAGTCCACCGCTTGAGATCCACTCGCCGCAAACATTCACAGTTTTCCGCAGCTAACGTCAGTTTCGTTCATCTCTCTCCAGTCGTGTGCCGCCAACTACACGTTCATCCCGTACATGGTGACCCCTCAGAATAAAGTGTACTGTTGTGAGAGCAGTCTGATGAAGGGTCTCAGTGAACTCATGCAGCCCAGCTTTGAAGCTCTGCTGGGACCCATCTGTATGCCACTGCTGGACAGACTCACACAACTGCTGAGCGGCTGCAAAACCAGCACCTGGTGAGGAACACCTCCATCCCTCATGTCTTCATCTTATCTCATCTCTCTTCATTCATTTCTAACTGTAAACTGCATGTGCATTGGAACAAGTGGTCAAAAAATTAAAATACACATAAGATTGTGAGGATACAGTGCCTTGCGAAAGTATTCATCGCCCTTCATTTTATTACCGTTTGTAATGTTGCTGTCTTATCTTAAACTACTTTAACTGTTGTTGTTTTTTACATGAATCTACACTCCATGCACAATAATGACAAACAAAAAACAGATTTGTGACACTTTTGCAAATGTATTAAAAATTAAAAACTGAAACGAGTACATTGCATGAGTATTTATACCCTTTTCTGGGACACTTGAAATGAAGTTCAGAAGCATTAGTTATGCTTGTTGATGTTTCTACACCTCGAGTGGAGTTAACCTGTGGCAAATTCGATTGAATAAATATGATTTGGAGTAATAAAAGGTGCAACAGCTGAAAATGCATATCAAAGTAAAAACCAAGACATGAGGTCAAAAGAACTGCCAGTCGAGCTCTGAGACAGGATTGTATCAAGACAGATCTGGGGAAGACTCCTGGGGAAAAAAACAACCAGATCTCTTACTTGAGCTGACCCAAACCAAGCCATCGATGGAGGAGGGTCTTGGTTAGAGCGGTGACCAAGAAGATGATGATCACTCTGGTTGAGCTCCATGATCATATATGGAGACGGAAGAAACTTACAGAAGGACAAACATCACTGCAACACTCCACCAATCTGGGCTTTATGGCCGAGGGGCCAGACTCGAGCCTTTGCTCAGTGAAGACGCATGGAAACTTGAAAAGTGCAAAAACGTACTTCAATGAATCTTTCAAACTGACAGAAACAAGATTCTCTGGTCTGATGAATCTCAGTTTCATGCATCATGTCTGGAGAAAACCAAGCACTGCTCAACACCTGTACAATACCATCTCAACAGTAAAGTGTGGTGAAACCAGTGTTGGGTGTAACTAGTTACTAAGTAACTAGTTACTGTAATTAAATTACTTTTCCTTTGAAAAAGTAAAGTAATGGATTACTCTTTGTTTTCCTGTAATTTAATTACAGTTACTTCTGATGTAATTAAACTAAATACTGTGTGTAATATCTGTGTGTGCAAACATGGAATTGACATCAAAATTCAAAGTCTAACTTTAAAATCCATGCTTTAATGTATTATTCTCACATTTGTAATAATTTGGTCAGTTAATAATACTACTTTATGTAGTTTTATATTATTTATTTGAATGAATTAAAAGAGCCGTTTCATGTCTATCCTTGAATCACTTAACTAATCAAGGTTGATATAGGATATAGAAAGTAATTAGTAATAAGTAATTAAATACTTTTTGGAGAAAGTAATTTGTAAAGTAATCTAATTACACTATTGAATATGTAACTAGTAACTAGTAATTAATTACTTTTTCAGAGTAACTTACCCAACACTGGGTGAAACAGCGTCATGATGTGGGGTGTTTTTCATTTGTCAGAGTAGAAGAAAAGCTCAGCGGCACAAAATACAGAGATAATGATGATGAAAGCCTAGCCCAGAACATTGAGAACCTCGGACAGGGCAGACGGTTTATTCTCCAACATGACAATGATCCCGAGCACACAGATATAAAACAATGCAAGAGGCTCATGGACAACTCTGTCAATGTCCTTGAGTGGCCCAGCTAGTGCTTGAACCCAACTGAACATCTCTGTAGAAACCTGAAAATGTCTGTCTACTGATGATCTGTGAGAGGATCTGAGGAGAAGAAGGGCAGAAAATGGCCAAATGAAGATGTGTCAAGCTTGTCACATCATACCCATAAAGATTTGAGTCTGTAAATGTGCTTTGACCTGAGTTAAGGGTATGAAAACTTATGCAATGTACTTATTTTAGCTTTTTATTTTTAATACATTTACAAAGTATTTATAAAGTCATATCAAATCATAGCGAAGATTCAAGTCAAAATATTTTAGGAATAAAATCTTAATTATGAGAACGGTGTGAATTTGGAAACTAAAGGCAAAATGATTTAGAAATAATATAAAAATTACAAGAATGGAGTCATGGAATTGGGAAATTAAAGTAAAAATGATTTAGAAATAAAACAACATAACAAGAATGGAGTTGAAGTCAAAATATTTGAGGATAAAATCTAAATTGCTAAAATAAAGTTTAAAATATTTCAAGAATAAACTCGACATTACAAGAATGAAGTCAAAACATACGAGATTCAAGTCAAAATATTACAAAAGAAAGTCGAAAGGACGATAATAAAGTCGTACTATTTTGTGAATAAAGTTAAAGCAAAGTCATAGCAATACAAGATTCAAGTAAAATGGTTTAAGAATGAAATCAAAGTTACAAGATCAAAAGTCATAGAATTGTGAAATGAAAGTTGCAATGTTCAAAGAATAAAGTCAAAATGACAAGGATGAAGTCATAGAATTGTAAGTCATAATGTTTTGAGATTAAAGTCATAGCAATACAAGATTTCAGTCATCATATTAAAAGTTATGAATGTAAGAGGCAAAGTTGTGTTACAACTACTCATCAAACACCAAAACTAAATGGTGCATTTTTGTGTCATTTCATGCTTTGCATTTATATTCTAAGCTTGCCTGTGCATGATATATTTTATTTTGATAGTTTGATATCTGCTTGGTTACTTTTGCGTCGTTCTCATTATATTGCTGCTTTTCTCTTGCATCGCTACACCTTCATTCTCGTCATTTTAACCTTAATAAAACATTGCACGCTGTGACTTGATTCTCATCATTTGTATGTCCCTGCATGTAAACAAAAATCAAAATCAATAGCACTGAAAAAAACATGTTTTGTAAGTGGTTTTATTTAGTATTTTCATGTTCATAGCCTGCAGAGATAAATAAAAGTGTTGTTCGTGTGTTTGTTTAGCCATTATTTCCGTGAGACGGTTCTGAATGAGATTCGTAAAGCGCGGGAGCTTTACACCGGAGCAGAGCTCGCGGCAGAACTCGGGAGAATCCAGCAGCGTCTGGATAACGTGGAGTGTCTGTCAGCCGATATCATCATCAACCTCCTGCTGTCCTACAGAGACATTCAGGTGCACTGGTTCAGCACATCTGTCAAAGATTCACTTCACACAGATCAGAGGATTTTACTAGTCGATGTATATGGGATACAGGTTTCTTCTGTATATTGAATGGAGTCCTCTTGGACCCCATAGGATTTCTATTGGCTGGAAATTATTTTATGATTATTATACCTGTGTGTCAATTGTTTTGCTAAAGCCTGTAGAAGGATTTTCTGTTCTCTGTGTGTTTATTTTCTATGCTAATGGTTCACACAGTACTTACTGACTACCGTACTGTACATGTATATCAAACAGATGTCCCTCGGGGCCGTAGGCGGATTCAATTCAATAGACAGAAAATGAATATAGATCTGTAACCGTTTTTACAAACTGAAGACTGAGTTTCACAAACTCAAGTGGAGTGATTCGCTCTAAATAATCAGGTTCATACAACACAACAATATGATAAATGCCACATAATAGCAGTTGTGGCATTTTCAGTTTGATACGACATGTTTCCCTGGAAAGACTAAAGTTCCTCTGTAGATGTGGAGGTGAGGCGCACATCTGGACTGTGGTTGTGTTGGAAATGTTTGGTTTTTTTACACAAGCTGTCTATTGCTTCACGCTCGTGCGGTTGTTACTGTATGTTGTCTTAAAAGAAAGTCATCCAACAGCAATGTGAAACACTGACAGCATGACAAGACACATGGAATCTGATCAAATTCCAGGTTATCACATAAGATTTTTTGTAGAAATATGTAGAATATGTAGAAATATGACTGTTGTGTTGCTGAAAAGTGAATCTGAACTTGTTTTCTTTGCAGTATTTGTGCTGTGAAAAAAACCAGAGCATCTTTCTGTTCTCTTCACCTGTTTCTCCAGTTTTCATTTTCTGCAAATAAATGCAAATAGAAACAATGATTTTTATTCGAAAAACAGTTCACAGAATGAAACAAAAATGACCTCCTTGCCTAAACACACCTATAAATATTACATGTTTAAGTCAGAAAAACGGTCTCTGTAATGGTCGGCTGTATGTCATCACTTCATTTAGGAATATCCAAAAAAGACGGTCATCCTTTATTCCCCTTCATGTCAGTCTTAACCTGTATGTGAGGCTTTCTTCCGTGGAACACAAAGAAGATATTTTGAGAAATGTGTGTGTTGTTCGTACGATGGAAGTCAATGGGCTTCAGTGTTTTTTGTTTATCGACGTTCTTCAAAATATCTTCTTTTGTGTTCTGCAGCAGAAACAACGTCCGACATGTTTGCAATGACACAAGAGTGAATAAATGATGACAGAACGATCGTTTTAAGTGAACTGTGCTTTTAATAAGGTTACACATTTCGAAGAATTGAAAAAACTAGTTTGAACTTGCGTTTTGGTTGATCGGATCATCTTAATAGCAGGTATGAACAGGGTCAAGATCTCTGCAGGGATTCTGGTCTCAGAATCCTTCTTTGTGTAGCAGCAGTATTTTAACGCTGCTTCTTTTGACGTTTTGTGTTTTTTCCCTCGTCTGTAGGATTATGAATCCGTCGTGAAGTTAGTTGAAACACTGGACAAGCTGCCGACCTTTGACCCCATGGCTCATCCTCATATAAAGTTTCACTACGCCTTTGCCCTCAACAGGTGAGAGCTGCATTTACAACACTTTCTCTCCACGCTGAATTTGAAAATAATCCGTAGAGACCCTGAACAACAGCTGGGATGCTCCAAATGCCCAATGATGCTGTTCGAGGGCTCCTGATGCGATGATAAGATGTCTTGATGCGTCTTTCTCAGTGTTTGTCTTTGGTTCTCTCTACAGGAGGAACCTGCCAGGCGACAGACAGAAAGCTCTGGACATCATGTTGCCTCTGGTGAACTCAGATGAGCAGGTGGCGTCTGACATTTACTGCCTGGTGGGCCGAATCTATAAGGACATGTTCCTGGACTCTCACTTCGCGGACACGGAGAGCAGAGATCACGGAATACGCTGGTGAGGATTTCAGAAGCACACGTCCACGTCACGTTTCACCCCGAAGCTAAAGTCATAGCAATAATTATTTCGCTCTTAATTATTCATGCTAAGCATGTTCTTTCTCTCTTCTGCTCTCGGGGTGAATTATGACCTGGACGGGTTCTCGACAGATTTTGTGAGATTCACCCATCATGTTGCCATAGTAACAGAGCATTGATGTTCAGCGGTATAATCGCTCTCTCTCTCTCTCCGTCTGCCTACAGGTTTAAAAAAGGTTTCGAATCGGAGCCCACGTTGCATTCGGGTATAAACTACGCAGTGCTGTTGCTGGCTGCAGGGAATCAGTTCGACTCGTCCTTTGAGCTGCGGAAAGTAGGTGCGTTTGATTGACAGACCTGAAGGACGATGGCTTTCACCTCACCCAAAACATTGATATGAAACCATTTATGGTTTGGTGACATTGAGAGTATAAGCTACCCAGAAAGTCAAATCACAGAGATCTCTTTAATATCGCGATCACTTCTCTGTGATTTTCTCCTGAAAAAATCACAAATGTCATTAGAGTTTCAGAAGAGATGTCAACAACAGCCGGGTGTCCGTCAGAAGCTTCGAATTTAGCTCACGCGCAAAATTGGAACATCGCATAAAACATCTGCGATTAAGCACAGATTCCATGTCAACCGTCTCTTCCCAATGAACCGGCACTAAATATCAGGAAGAAAAGTTAGAGAAGCCACTGAGTATTATCATTTTCATTTATAATAATGACTTGCGCAAGCAGACGAAACACAATAAATGCGGTGCTTTTGTGGACGCCTGCTGTTTGGGAATCGTTAACAGTTTTTTTGTGAATTAACGTTTTTTTATTTCTAAACTTGCCGTTTCCAACCCGGCTACAGTCTCAAACTGAGCTCAGATTTCTCAAGTCTGCAATCAGAAGTCAATATCATTGAAGATCTCGACATGAACTCAAAACATTTCTCATCACATTTGCTCAAATCCAGATTGATGTGTGATGATAATAAACGTTATGAAATGTACTGTGTTAAATGTAAATGTACTGTGCGTGTGTGTTTCGTAGGTGTGAAGTTGAGCAGTCTCCTGGGCAAGAAAGGCAGTTTGGATAAACTTCAGAGTTATTGGGATGTGGGTTTCTTTCTGGGAGCCAGTATCCTCGCCTGCGACAACACACGAGTCATTCAAGCTTCTGAGAAACTCTTCAAAATTAAAGCTCCCACCTGGTATCCACTCACGATTTATACACACCAATGCAACAAAACTGCTCAGTTACAGTCAGTAAGATAAACATCACTAGTCGCTTGTCTTAAGAAGAGTGTTTTACTGTCGTCGTTGTTGTTGTGTGTGTTTCAGGTATCTGCGCTCACTGGTCGAGACCATCCTCATTTATAAACACTTCACTAAACCAAGCACAGATCCACAGACCCCTAAACAAGAGCTGGTGGACTTTTGGATGGACTTCATGGTGGAAGCCACTAAAAAGGATGTGACATCCGTCCGTTTTCCAGTACGAACACTGTTCACATGCACAGACTCGAACACATACGGTCAAGACTTAAAACAGATCGGAAGACACACCAAACTCACCCGGAGGTCACTTTGATGGAATTATGTTGCGTTAAAGAGATAGTTCTCCCAAAAATGAAAAGTCCTCCTTCATTTACTTTCATTCCAGACCTGTACAGTATGTACAATGTTACCTAGATCAGTGGTTTCCAAACTAGGTGTCCCCCCGGGGGGTGTCGCAAGTTGATTTCCAGAAAACATTTTTTTATATTATTAGAAAAAGCGTATGAAAGTGTAACAGAATATAAAATTATTAGTTAAGTTAAACATAGAACCAGGCAAATAAAAAGCCTTAGGAATTTCCTCCCCCTGGATCATGACCCCGAGGTGATTAAGTCACATTAACCACATTAGCAACCGCATTAACCACCTTAAACAGTCCCATGTGCACGCAGTTATTTTTCAGGCTTTAAGTTTAGGATATTCTTAATTAAACGTTGATTAATATCGACCAAAGACTGCGCAGGGAGGCCGGCGGAGAAGCACTGCAAAAAACTTTTGTTTATATTAAATTGTATTATTCATATTAAATTGTATTTTATTTTATTTATTTATTATGATATGATATGATATATTATATTATTATATTATTTATATTATATATATTATATTATATTATATTATATTATATTATATTATATTATATTATATTATATTATATTTATAATATAAAATAGCATAAGAGAGATTTATCTTCATTGTTAGTTTTTGTTAGGACACGTGTCTATATTATATTACCTTGCGATGTTTTAGAGAATATGGAAATGTCTTTTATTTATTCTGGTATTGTATGTTTGATATGTTTGACGTGTGCAGGTATTAATACTGGAGCCCACTAAAGTGTACCAGCCGTCTTACCTCTCTATAAACAAAGATGCGGAGGAGAACACGCTCTCTATCTGGCACGTCACTCCTGATGATAAAGTAAAGTCACACATACACGTACATTCTCATTCTCAAGACAGAACTTATTCAATAGAAGCAGGACTTCTTTTTATAATCTGTCTCACTCTCTCTCTGTCAGAATCAAGGGATTCATGAGTGGAACTTCGGTGCAGCATCAGTACGAGGTGTGAGGTAAAGAAATATAGTAGAAGCCAAAAAACTCAAATATTAAAGAGCCTGCGGTTTATTATGAATATTGTCATTTTAAAAGCAAATTCAAGGAGTCGCCTCCATAATGATGAGCTAACAAGTGAATAGTTAATATGCTATATATATGGAATGCTTTGTTGACCAGTCAAAATCTCCGTGACTCTTTACCTTTTCTCTTTGTGACTTTGACACGCGCAGCATCTCCAAGTTCGATGAGCGCAGCAGTTTTCTGTATGTGGTGAACAACTCTGAAGATTTCCAGATCTATTTCTGCACAGAGATGCACTGCAAGAGGTGCGTGTACCTGTTCTGTGTTTTCTTTACTCTTCACATGCGCAAAGTAAGGGCAGACGCTGCTATATATCTATAGTCTTAACGTCTGGTTCAGTGTTAGTGTGTCTGTCACAATCATGTCTGTATTCCTGTTGAGTCGCATCACATGGAAGCTCCGCCCACTGTCAACTCTATTTAAATTGGACACTTTTAACGATAAAAAACGTGTCACGTTCAGTGCAGTCTTATTGAAATACTTTGTTTGTTGTCGTATTTTAATGCAGATTGTGTTTATGAAGGTGATGTGTGTGTTGTGCAGGTTCTGTGATCTTGTAAATACACTCACTGAGGAGGCCTGGAGAGGCTCAGACGAGGCCGAGTGTGAATCTGAGGCTTTAGAGGTACTTCATTCAACATACTTTCAATATAGTTTTTTTGTGAATTAGTCAAAATATCTAGACATTTAAATGGGTCATTCTCACGAAACCACTGAAACATCATGGCAGTCAAAATCTTCAGCATTAAACATTTGGTGTCAAAATAAACATGATTGTGTTCTCTACCTTGCACAAGGCATCATTTTAATACAGGAATACATTTGTATGTATTTTCATGTAATATTCATGTATAATAAAAATGATGAAATAGTGGAAAAAGTGCCCGTGACTGATATTCTCATCCTCAATAACATTTTTAATAGACCCTTCACACACACACACGCACACAGATATTTACATTAAGTTAGATTTTATGTGAAGAAACACAAGGTTAACTGATAACTTTATATTTTACTAGTTAAAAACGTAATATTCTCTTGTGTTACACAACTTTTTCATTCTCATTACCGACACCGGTAGTTTTCGGCATTTAAATTTCTATTTACATTTAATATTCTATTAAAATATACTTAATTATTGTTTTATTATGTACGATAAATAAAAACTTGCTTAGGCATCATGGCTTTGCTTTTTTTCCCCCTAATGAACATTCCTGTATGCTAATGCTTAGCCAAAAACCTCATGTGACATGACTTTACAAAAACAGGTGGTATCAGGGAGAGAGATGTTGTCATTCTGGAGGTCATATTATTGGACAAAATCTGTGTCGTGCAGGATGAGTCATCAATAGTTATGTCCCATTTTTCCAAAAGAGAAATACATATGTTTTGAATGCAAAGATCTGCTGAACGTTTGTCAACATGTGGGCATACACTCCATACACATGGATTTGTTTTAAATTTGTTATTTTTAAGCAGCAGAGAGATGAATTGTGTGTTCATGTGTGTCTGCAGTATGATTATGAATATGATGAACACGGAGACAGGGTGGTTCTGGGTAAAGGCACGTTTGGAGTGGTTTACGCGGGTCGTGATCTTAGTAACCAGGTGCGTTTAGCCATCAAAGAGATTCCTGAACGGGACAGCAGGTGAGCGACGCTTTCTTCTGAAGCATTCATGATCATTAAAACACATGAATGTACATTTACACGCGTGTGATCCGTGTGTTGTCAGATATTCACAACCTCTGCATGAAGAGATCGCCCTTCACAAACACCTGAAGCATAAGAACATCGTTCAGTATCTGGGCTCCATCAGTGAGAACGGCTTCATTAAGATCTTCATGGAGCAGGTGCCTGGAGGTCAGACGGCATTTGTTTTCACATTTTTCAAAGTTCTCTCTGATTTATTGGGTTTAAATGTTAAATTGCAGATTTTCTCACATCTTGTTTTGTACTTCAAGGTCATTATCTAATGCATCTATAACCCTAAATGTGTGTTGTGTTTGTGTGTGAACGGCAGGCAGTCTGTCAGCGCTGCTCAGGTCAAAGTGGGGTCCTCTTAAAAACAACGAGTCCACCATCGGCTTCTACACCAAACAGATTCTGGAGGGTGTCAAGTATCTGCACGATAACCAGATAGTTCACAGAGACATCAAGGTAATGAGCTGTTCCTGACATCATCTGTCTGATCTCACTGAAAGAGAAAATGCTGTTTCAGATGATGGTCAGTGCATATGTTATGCTGTCATGGATCTCACACTCATTTAAAAGCTTCAGTTCAAAAGCTGGCTTAAATGTTTAAGTTAAATCAAATTGGCTTTGCAAGACACAAAAAAAATAAAAATCTTGTTTAACCAACCTCAGTGTGGTTAATTTACACAAAATGCAACTGGACTTTTTTTTAGTTTAATACAATTTTTAATATAGCTGCAAGCAGCAATACAGGGGCCAAGCTCCTAAGGTGCACGAATGGCAATGCAGAGCCACAAGAGCAAAAATGATAGAAAAATAGAAGAATGTAATTGAAAAACAGATCAACTGAAAAAAGTGAGGATCAACTGAAGAGTTTGTATGTAAATACACCACATTTATATAATAAATATCACATATAAACATCAAATCGGGGACTTGGTCCTTAATTCTTGCAAAGCCCATTTGATTTAACTTAAAAATTGAAGGCAGCTTTCGAACTAAAGTATTTAAGTAGATTTTCAACAGTGCAGTAATTTCAGCATTTATATCACTTGTTAATGTACTGAACCTGTCCTGAAGTGTAGCACAGAGTTCAGAAGTGAAGAGTTTGTCTTTCCTCACATTACAGGGTGATAATGTCCTGATAAACACTTACAGTGGTGTCTTGAAGATCTCAGACTTTGGAACATCAAAACGTCTGGCTGGAATAAATCCATGCACTGAAACCTTCACCGGTACATTAACAAACACATTCATCCTAACATGATCTGCTTGGAAGACTGGAATTTACCAGAGTGTACATTTGTATTTGCATTTGATTTTTGCATGTGGATCTCCTGCATACATTTCTGGGAGGTTTCGATATTATGATCACTGTTCATTGTAAAACATCATGATTTAACTTCCTATATTGTTCTTAACAGGGTCATAGTTGCTGTGAGTAATGTTTTATGCCGTGTGTGCAAATTTCAGGTACTTTACAGTACATGGCTCCTGAAATCATAGATAAAGGGCCGCGCGGGTACGGAAAGCCAGCAGATATCTGGTCTCTGGGCTGTACTATCATTGAAATGGCCACGGGGAAGCCACCCTTCTATGAGCTGGGAGAACCACAGGCAGCCATGTTCAAGGTCACAAACACTTACTTTGATAGAATTGATCATAATGTCTAAATAATATAAAAAATGATGTTTGCGGGGTAAATTGAAAAATGATTTCTTTGTAGTCTGTTATAGTGTTGAGTTGTATGATGAGTTTTTATGTCGGTTGTGTGTCCAGGTGGGAATGTTTAAGATCCATCCAGAGATTCCCGAATCCATGTCCACTGAAGCCAAAGCATTTATCCTGCGCTGTTTTGAACCGGATCCAGACAGCCGAGCCACATCTACTGATCTGCTCACTCACGAGTTTCTGACTGTCACTTCACGCAAGAAACGGTCCAAGACTAACAATTTCACAGGTCTGATACGTACGACTTATTCAACCCTGTTTTATTGAATGCTTTGAATGCTATAAAAAAAACTACATTTATTAGTGGGCAAAGTGATGTCCAAGTTTGGAAACTTAAGTCTCCGTTCTTTCTTCAAATTGATTAGACGATATTGTATGGATGTCGTGTTTGGAGTGTGAACTCTAGCTCGGCTTTAGGAACAATTTAAAGAGGTTTGATAAGAAATGACACACAACACATGAGCAAAACTTATTGAGTCAAGATCGAGGAGAATAACTGATGTAGTCAAAAACGAGAGAATGAACGAAGTGTTAATAACCGATCAAACTCTACCTAATTTGTGCTTTATTTACTACCAGTTTTGCTTTTTTAATACACAAGAATAAAACCAATATTCCATGATACACTGTAGTTTGACTTAACAAGTATTTATTTCCAATAAATACCTATATTTTGATATTGTTTATTGAACCAGATGTGCTGTTAAAAGCAAATGAATATGATTAGAATATGCACGAATATGCCACTCCAGACATCACATTTAGTCACTACTGTATTAATTATGATTATTTTAATCGGTTATTTATTTATAATTTCATCATTACTTTTTTTACAATATTATTTAATAAATGTGAATGGAATAAATCACTTTCCCAATGCACATTAAATCAAACATTTTCTGAAGGTTAAGCACCTCCTGAACTTGAAAACAGGAATATTTTGACCCCCATTTTTACTCCGTACTTTCGAATAATAGTGTCTTTTCTTTTTTAACAGCTCTGACACCAGGACCTGGTAAGTCTTGTTCATCGTCTAAATAATTATTTCAATGGAAACACAATAATTCAGTGTGAAATGACGGTGTTGTGTGTGTTTAGAGTATCTCCGCAGTATATCACTTCCTGTTCCTGTGGTGGTGGAGGACACCAGCAGCAGCAGCGAGTACGGTTCCGTGTCACCTGACAATGACCTCTGCTCCAACCCCTTTAACTTCAAACCCAGCATTAAATGCTACAGTGAGCGAGAGGTCAAAGGTCCTCGCTCGCTCTTCCTCAGGTCAGCATCACTGTTCTCTCTGTGTGTAGTGTGTTTACTGATGATTCATCTGCATACTCATACTCTCTTTCAGTATTCCTGTGAGAACTTTGAGGACCACAGCGCTCCGCCCTCGCCGGAGGAGAAAGACTCGGGCTTCTTCATGCTTAGGAAAGACAGCGAGAGGAGGGCCACTTTACACCGCATCCTGACGGAGGACAAGGAGAAGATCGTGCTTCACCTGCAGGAGGCGCTGACACAGGTCATATCAGCGACATCGTCATTGTTCGGTTGCATTTATCGTCATAGAATCTGTCACGTGACTTTAAAGTGATGTGGTTGTCTGCAGGGCTCTGAGGAGACCAAACTGAAGCATCAGCACATCTCCACACTGGTGACCAGTCTGGGGGATTTCGTGAGGATGGCGGACAGAAAAATAATCGCCGGCACCCTCTCTCAACTCAAACTGGAGCTGGATTTTGATAGTACGGCAATCAGCCAACTGCAGGTGGCGCTGTTTGGATTTCAGGATGCCGTGAGTGTCTGGCTTTACAATTGCCCTTAAAGTTCTTTTGACCATCCAGTCACTTCCTGACGTTTGTGTGTTATGTCTCCAGGTTAATAAAGTCCTGAGGAATCACAACATAAAGCCGCACTGGATGTTTGCTCTGGATAACATCATCAGAAAAGCTGTGCAGACCGCTATTGTCATATTAGTACCTGGTAAACAAACTACGTGCACACAATAAAGGAAATATGTCATCGTTTAATCATCCTTGTCGGTCCAATAAAGGGGTAGCCCTGGTGTGCTTCCAGCAACAGGGTTGGAAAACACTAGATTAGCGTGTATATATGAACCCAGTGTTGTGTTTCGATGTTTGTCTGTCTGTTTATTCTCAGAATTGCGGCCACACTTCACGCTTGCCTCTGAGAGTGACCCGGCCGATCAGGATGACATCGATGATGACACCGGCCCTCAGAGAAGAGCCGATCTCAAAGACATAGCGCCACCTATTGGCCATCACGACGACACGGTGGCCACGTCTGGTGTGAGCACGCTCAGTTCAACCGTTTCCCATGAGTCTCAGAGTGCTCAGAGGTCCATCAGCATGGAACTGGGCCGCATGAAGCTAGAAACCAAGAGGTGAGCGTCTCCGTTCACTTTCATTAGTTGATCGAAAGCAGAGCAAAAACACATGTGTTTGTGTGCTGTAGGTTGTTGGAGGAACTGATAGAGAAGAGAGAGAGTATCAGGCCGTCTTACATCAAGTCCTGGAGGAGAGAGAGCAGGAGATCAAACTCTTAAAGGGACGGTCCACACTTACAGGTGAGTCTGACATCCACGTTCATTCCCTTACACACTATTCAATAAAAAATCATATCCAACCCAGTGTTGTGTCATGTGTTTATGGCAGATGTTCCTGAGCCCTTCATAAACACACAGAGATCATTTGAACAAGATGGAGACCAGGAGCTTCAGGAATGGCTGAAACTTCACGGGGCTGACGCAGAGTCTGTGGAGAGAGTAAGAAACTACAATTAAACTAAAAGATTCATTCGGTGATTCTTAAAATTCTATAAAATTCTCTCCGAATGAACAGATCATGGATTATAGAATACATTTTTGTCTATTTGATAGATTATAGCTGAGGAGTACACCCTCGATGACATCCTTCATTATGTCACAAGAGACGACCTGAAGACTTTGAGACTGCGGTATGTACAGTCCATCATTTTCAATTCGACTTTTCTGCTTTTAATCTCACTGAAACTGTGAAGAATGAGTGCATCAAATTTCAGCCCAATGCATTATCGTTATTTTCTTAAGCAAAATGAATCCTGTATGCTTAATTTCACGGTTAGCATGCTATTAATCACGGTTACAAAGAGTGTGATTAATCACGATTAGAAAACATACGTTTAATCAGGATTAGAACGCTTGCGATTAATCTCGTTTAGAACATTTACGATTACTCTCTTTTAGAAAGTTTGCGATTCATCTCTTTTAGAAAGTTTGCAATTAATCTCTTTTAGAGAGTTTGCGATTAATCTCTTTTAGAGAGTTTGCGATTAATCTCTTTTAGACCGTTTGCGATTAATCTCTTTTAGACCGTTTGCGATTAATCTCTTTTGGAAGGTTTGCGATTAATCTCTTTTAGAAGGTTTGCGGTTAATCTCTTTTAGAAAGTTTGCGATTCATCTCTTTTAGAAAGTTTGCGATTAATCTCTTCTAGAGAGTTTGCGATTAATCTCTTTTAGAGAGTTTGCGATTAATCTCTTTTAGAGAGTTTGCGATTAATCTCTTTTAGAGAGTTTGCGATTAATCTCTTTTAGAGCGTTTGCGATTAATCTCTTTTGGACGGTTTGCGGTTAATCTCTTTTAGAAAGTTTGCGATTAATCTCTTTTAGAAAACGTGCGATTAATCTCTTTTAGAAAGCGTGCGATTAATCTCTTTTAGAAAGCGTGCGATTAATCTCTTTTGGAAAGTTTGCGATTGCACTCTTTTAGAAAGTTTGCGATTACTCTCTTTTAGAAAGTTTGCGATTAATCTCTTTTAGGGAGTTTACGATTAATCTCTTTTAGACCGTTTGCGATTAATCTCTTTTGGAAAGTTTGCGATTAATCTCTTTTAGAAGGTTTGCAGTTAATCTCTTTTAGAAAGTTTGCGGTTAATCTCTTTTAGAAAGTTTGCGATTAATCTCTTTTAGAAAGTTTGCTATTAATCTCTTTTAGAAAACGTGCGATTAATCTCTTTTGGAAAGTTTGCGATTAATCTCTTATATCTATAACTAATATCTATTATTTACATCCCCAATATTAGTACCAAATGATTTCATTAATTTGAATAAATCAATTAACATTGTGAATACTGCAATCTGTTCATGAGATTGCAGTTTTATTAATGTCACTGAATGAGTGCCACAATATAATTTTGATGTGAATTAACCTAATTCCCATTGATTTTGTAATTATCGTGACTCTGTGTTTTTAGAGGTGGAATCCTGTGTAAACTGTGGAACGCTATTACAGAGCACAGAAAGAAACCAGCCTGAGAGCCCGATGTATACACATATCTGACCGTCCAGAGCCACCCGACATGTGGAGAACATAGTGAAATATCCACTGGGATCAATTCATATCACATAGTAAATAACAGTGTTTTAACAGCTCCAGCTGTAGAACAATATCTACACAGCTAATTTGTACGTCATGTTGAGCCAACTTTGTACAGGAAACTTGTTTTATTTTTGATATTTGTTTACAAACTCCCGTCTTGACCTGCCTGAGAACCTTTGCAGCTCCGATCCCTTTAAAGGGAAAGACATTGAAACTATTCACACACGCATACGTATTTAAATACAGATTTTGTATGTTTTTTACATGTATCATTTATAAGGTTTATCATCAAGGTAATTTACCTTTTTTAGCAAAGCTGTTTATGTGTGTTTATATTCTAAACGCTATGAAGAAACACCACGACCAGTCTGTGGTGACCACAAATTCTACTGTGTTCTCTGATATTTGGGTGATAAATGAAATGAATTAAAAGCCTGAAGTTATGCATAAAAACTTTAAAATATACATTCCTGAGATTATATTTATATTGCAGAATTTTACTATTCAGAAGGAGCTCACACAAATAATATAATCACATTTTGAAAGATTTGCCAAATGCTTTATTTATTAAGCACAAACCTCCAACACCTCAACTATTTAAACACTGTACAACTACTGCAAGAGTCTATTATAAAACACACACAAACAAAATGTAAATGTTCACCTGTTCCTGTGCATTTCAATTGTTTTAACCCACTGCTATGTATTATATTTATAAATACAGGGCTATGTAATGTGACAATCATATAACAGTAAATTAAAGTTTGATTTCTGTCATTTGTGTCATCAGTGTTTCCCGATTCTAATGTTTCATTTCATAAAAATTCATAATAATTTGACTATTATTTTCTGGAGAAAAAATCCCAATGATCCCTGCTGGTGTGATATTAATCTTAATCATGTTAATTGCTGTGTAAAGGTAGTTTGTGCTTTTTAAAGTGAACTATGTAAGGATAATGTACAGTCAGCATGTCATTATCACAAACTAAACCTCAACAGGGTGTTCAGGACACTTCTGCAAACAAATGCATAACAAGTTCAAGTTCATAAGCACATTATATTTAAACCAAGAGCTAATGCAGACAAATACAGCAGAACGTCCAGTAACACTTTACAATAAGATTTACAACTGCTGTAAAAGTATTGTTCATTGTTAATATACTGTATATGTTAACTGTAGTAAGGTAATGTTAACAATTGGAAGCTTATTTTGAAGTGTTCCCTTTTTATTGTTCAAATATATACAAAGCATTGAATAAGAACAAGGCAACATAGGGTTATATATATTTCCTATTGGCTATAATCTATCTGTGAAAGTGTAGATTGTATTAAACCATTTTTGTGGAGATTTTATGTTTATTACTTAATAGTTGTATAATAAAGACTTAATATGAATCATGTGTTCCGGGGAATAAACATTATTTGACGCATTTAATGTGGTTGACATTCAAAGCCCTCTTATGCTATTTTTTAAATAAAATGTCATATACTGTTAAATGCACATTTCTGGAATATTTAAATTGGGGATTTTTCCAGGTTGGATTCCAAGTTGCTTTACATTACGTTATAAATTAGCTATTAAACTTATTTAACATTAAGTTACATAAATGAAATAAATATTGTTAAATAACATCATAGCGAGTATTTTTCAAACGACAAATGTACGTTAATCATTTATTTACATGTTTAACGCGTTCCCTTCAAAGAGTAGAAAATGTAGATAAACAAATAAATAAACAGATTATAAAATAAATGAAACAACCGCGTGCAGGATACATTCAAACAGTTATCTTATATGTAAAAGTATTATTTTCTTTAGTAATTATAAGATAACAAGAAAAGACTCTTATCTGGGTTGTGACGCAATATCGGCGACTCTTGTCAACGCGCACGCGCACGTAGCGCAGTGTCTGTGCGACTCGTGACGGAAGCGGCGCGACATGGCGGTTCTATTGGAAACAACATTGGGCGATATTGTGATTGATTTATACACAGAAGAGAGACCGAAAGGTGATTATTCACGATATAAACGACTGAAGTGTGTGTGTTTTGATACAGTTTTACACGCACATGCAGTCCTGTGAGCAGAGATGACTGAATGACGTCAACTTAGTCTGAAACTCTGCGATATCACGTTAATGGTGCAGCACTGGTTACTGTCAGAGTTACAGCAGATACAGTTTCATCTTTTATTAGGGCAGATCGGAGAGTTGTGAGTGTTTTGAGTGTATGAGATCTAAACTTTACGTTATCACAGACACTGAAAGACTAACGTTACCTTTTTTTTGTCAAGGGTAAAAACAAAGAAGTGTACATTTGCATTTCAATCACGATAGTTAACACTACATTATAAAAGAATTAACAAGTAAATCGGTTGGGAAAAAGAAATACATATTTTTAAGACGAACGTTACATGTGACATGTAGCCCTGACGTCATCAATCATGTCTGTCTATTCTCATCTGCAGCCTCTCTGAACTTCCTGAAACTCTGCAAAATCAAATACTACAACTATTGTCTCATTCATAATGTTCAGGTAATGTATTCTTCATTCTGTGGGAACGTGGACATGCAGTTACATACTTCTCATATCTGTAAACATTGTATATGAAAAAGAAACACTCCTTTTGCAACACTCTTTTTTATTCTACATGATTATAACATCGCTTAACCGCATCACGCTGTTTCATATTTGATCATAGAAGTTATCATGTTATCTTAGTTACTTTACTATAAGAACCACGACAAAAGCAAAAGAAACGAGAATGAATAGCCGAATGTAATGTAGGTGTTCTTCTGCAGTTTATGATCTGTATATTTACATTGAGATTGATGTGTAACCCCTTCAGAGAGACTTCATCGTTCAGACGGGTGACCCCACAGGAACGGGACGCGGGGGAGAGTCTGTGTTCAGGTCAGACACATCTATCTAAACACAACAAACAATGTCTGAATATAAAGCCGTTGTAAATCGAGATGAACATATGTACATGTGATGTTTGTTTATGTGCAGTAAGCTGTATGGCGATCAGGCACGCTTCTTTGAATCGGAGAAGATGCCGAGGATCAAGCACAGAAAGAAAGGAACCGTGTCTATGGTGAACAACGGCAGCGACCAGCACGGCTCTCAGGTTTGTTTTTTATTTTAAGTGTTGATCTTGTGGATTTGCTTGCGTGCTTCACGAGTCTTTGTGCTTCTGGCTTTCAGTTTCTGATCACCACGGGTGAGAATGTGGATTATCTGGACGGCGTTCACACTGTGTTTGGAGAGGTCACGGAGGGCATGGACGTGCTGGCTAAAATCAACGAGGCCTTTGTCGACAACGACTTCATCCCCTTTCAAGACATCAGGTAGTCATCCACGTACTGTGCGTTAAAATCACCGCGGCGCATTCGTTTATTTCAAATCACTTTTGTTGGACCATTCTTCAGGATCACTCACACGGTGATTCTGGACGATCCGTTTGATGATCCAGCGGGTCTGCCGGTTCCAGACCGCTCGCCCGAACCCACCAAACAACAGCTGGATGTGAGTGTTTAGAATACAAACTCACCTGGATTTGAATGTGGGTTGGAACTTGGGTCCAGATTCAGGAAAAATGTTGAAAACTCTTCTTAGAAAAGCGTTCAGACATCTCTGATGTGTTGATGTTTCAGAGCGGCCGCATCGGAGCAGAAGAGGTCATAAATGACGATGACGGGAGAGATGCAGAGGAACTGGACGAACTCATCAAAGAGAAAGAAGCAAAGACACAAGCCATTTTACTGGAGATGGTGAGTTTTCGGTTTTCAACACGCCGCAGTGAAGAGTCTCATCTCATCGTTCACGTCTTTCTGGTTTAAGGTGGGGGATCTTCCAGACGCAGAAATTAAACCTCCAGAGAACGTGCTGTTTGTGTGTAAACTCAACCCCGTCACCACGGATGACGATCTGGAGATCATCTTCTCACGCTTCGGCTCCATTAAATGGTGAGAGACCACAATGCTTTGCACTGTTTTGTGACACTCACAAAGCGCTTTAGGAAGAAACCACTCCACATGTTCATATTTGTTTGCAGTTGTGAGATCATCAGAGACTGGAAGACGGGAGAATCTCTGTGTTACGCTTTCATCGAGTTTGAAAAGGTTTGTGTCCGCGGTTTCTTTCTCAATCTCGCTTTTGACCCTTGCAAAAGTTTGTTTTGGGGGGTGGCTTGATTTTACTAATACCATGGTTGATTTATGGTTACTATGGAATGTGTGTGATCAGGAGGAGGATTGTGAGAAAGCCTTCTTTAAGATGGATAACGTCCTGATAGATGATCGTCGCATTCACGTGGACTTCAGTCAGTCGGTGTCGAAGATCAAATGGAAAGGGAAGGGTGAGTGTTTATCACCCACAGCATATACATTAGTAATGTCATTAACAGGATCAGTTTCTTTCCGTGATGAAAAAAATCGGAAATGTTTATAAAAATCAGATGTTGTATTTTGCTCATGCTTCACTGTTTTAACTCCATGTGAAGATCGGTTTAAAGCTAATGTGGTTTTGTTTCGTTTCTAGGTGGGAAGTATACCAAAGATGACTTTAAGGCGTATGAGAAAGAATTGGACAACAAATCCAAACTGGCTTTAAAAGACAAAGTGAAAAGCAAGCAAGAGTATCCTCAAATTCAGCTCTTCACATTCAATTCTTACTCATTTCTGATCCAATTTGCTATTTCAAATGTCTCTTTCCTGAAAGGTCCATTTTAGACCAACTTCAGACATTTTACTCTTAACACAAATAGTGAATGTATAGACGGTTTCAAAGTGACAACATTGACAAACGTTACAAGCAAAAGAAACCGAGAAGAACGTTACTTGTCAAAATTTGTCTTTCTAAAATATTTTGAATTTGGACTGCGATACCAAACTCTACCGCTAGATGTCAATGTATCATACATACGGTTTCTGAGACAGAACTACAGGACCATTCAACAAATTGTTTATTTAATACAATTATCATAAAGTCAACTAATTATACAAATTAATATAACATACATTCAATAAAATATAAATAGCTATATTATTAGACACTAGCCAAACACAGACTGGCTATATTAGAAAAAAATTAATTTATCTTTTGTCGTTCCCACCCTGAGCCCTGAGAGGTAAAAACAAGTTTAATATTCATCGATCGTTGTATTTCTTAACTGTTTCTGGCAAAGTTCGCGTTATGAGCTTCTGTTAGATGAAGATGAGGACGAGAGCAGAGACGACAGAGACAAACGCGATAGAAAACGACATTCAGACGGCGAGAAGACAAAGGACAAGAAATCAAAGGTGATGCATCGCCGCTTGTTTTGATTCAGAACGCACATTTTATTTCAAAGATCTATCTTTCACATCAGAAACAAATGATATGCCAAATGTTGACTTTTGTGTTCCAAAAGATGTTTGTTCTGTCACAACCATGTGGTGATTATTTGTAAACGGATATTCTTCCCAAACCACTGGAGTCTGGCACTATTGCAGCTGTCTGTCTGTCTGACCGTCTTCTCTTAAATGTGGGTGTTTTGTAGGATCGCGATGAGAGTCGGAGAGACCGAGATAAAGGCCGACAGCGTTCTCGATCCAGAGACCGACATAATGAGAGAGAGAGAGGCGGAGACAAGCACAGAGACAGAGGAAGAGAGAGAGACAGTGAACACAAACACTACAAAGAGAAGAGCCGCAGACGAGAGCGCAGCCGCAGCCGCAGCCCCAGGAGATCAAAGTATTAGAAGAGAGATGTGAAGACGCTCCATGAATTCATGTGGTTCAGCTCTGAAACATGTTATTGTACAATGGAAACATTGCTTGAGTGTTATAAAATTTGCAGTTCGTCATTAAACGTTTGTAAGTCAGAAGCACGTTTAGACCATTTTTTTCATAAAGTTGATTTATAGATGATGTGTCCTTTGAGTTTCAGGTATGATGGGTCTGTTATGTTCATTGGAACCCCCGGAGGTGTGGAACTGTCTGTTTTGCAAATCAAACCCATCATTTATATTATGATATGGGCTTTTAATGGAATGTCCAAATGATGTGGGCAAAAAAATGTCGTTACAGTGACAGTAGCTGTGGTCTGTTAAGTCATCACATGTGGACCAATTTCATGTTGGTTAAGATGTTTCAACATTGTCAAGTTGTAACTGCCAACTGACACAAGTGACAAGGCTTTGATGTGAAATAATATTGACATAATTAGAAAATAAACAGATCCACGTGTCTCTGTGCAGATTTCCTCAACACGGATCATGAGCCCAGCGCGACAGTTCATGACATTGAGTTGTCTGCTTTAACTCACTTCAGGAAGGGTGACTGGTGCGGCTTGAGAAGGTTGAACTCCTCATTCAGTTCATTTCTAGAAATAATCTCGGGCCATCTAACAAAAGTGTTATTGTGTGGTCGTGCCTGTGAGAACCCATCTGAAGTCATTTTGTGCCGTTTTCTACATAAAATCATCCCACGCCTTGTAAAGAGCACTCTGTGAAAATAGAACATGAATATCTTTAATAGTGAGTAGTTGAAATCAAACTTTGCTCTTTATCTCAACACTTGAGCCTGGATTTCACCAGCTGTGTCACGTATCTGGTTGTGGATCTGGTTTAAACCGATGACTTTAGATGAACCGCAGACGCATCACTCAATGTTCATAGAGCGATAGAAGTTTCATCGCGATGAAGATCCTCCGGTCATCTGTTCTGTAATATTTCAAGTTTACAGATGCTGTGGCCTTTCTCAGTTTCATCTGTAACGCTTTTGTGTAACACTCTTCTCAGATAAGTTTGCATTGGTGAAGAAATTGTTGCACATTCTTTAGGGTCACTTCATCAACCCCTTCCTCTTTTTTCACCTTAAGGGTAAGTCTTCAGAATAATGAATTATACCACACACAAATCTTACTTGCATGAAGTCTGAATTTGGGCAATTTCAGCATTATGGGTGTGACATACATTTTCAGAGAATGTATTCGTTACCAATATATCGAATCATTTGTTTATATTTTACTGAGCTTATCAGTCTGTGCACACGGTTTATTTCTTTTAGAAAAAGGGAAATAAACATGCATTATTGGCGTGACAAAAAATACTTTTGTGGGATTTTTGTGAAATAAAATGCACAAACCAGAAGCAATACCATGCCGTTGCATAAAATGCTTTAATGAAAAATGCTTCAGGTGGGTATTTAAACCACCAAATACTGACATCTGAACCATCTGTATGGTGAAAAACTTCATGGTAAGGGTGACATTTGAATGGAATTGCCATTTTATAAATTACATTTTGTTGCCATCACACATTTTTTTAATAACACAAAAAAAGATGAAGTGAATGCAAAAGACTTTAAACCACGACACACGCACACATTTGATAGTGATTTACTTTATTGAAAGCATCAGGCTCTTAGTACAGATATATTTAGCACATCTTGACCAACCATGGAAATAGCAAGAGAATCAGGACAGCAAAGTTTTCCCTTCCAAACGTGACGAATCCTTCTCACACCAGCACAACAGTCACTCGCCACCTCAGAACACGCTCAGAAAAGGAGCGCTTTATAAAACTTGGTCCGCAACATTACTGCCCACCCCGTGTATAAAGACCAGAGAAATGCTCACAACCGCCCGCTCCCTTTCCTCAACGAAACAACGAAACAGATGCGACACGTGATGCTGTTATTTCTCCAAACACGTGGGAAACACAACATGATTGTCCTGTCAGGAAAATCCAATAGAAATGACTTTCACCCCTTTCTCTCTCTCAACGGCCTGCAGTGGAAGATTTCTGCTATAACTGAGAAATGACAGCATCATCTCCACAACATCAGCAGTGAGAAATAAACAGAATCCTCAGATTCACTACAACTCAAAACATTACAGTGTATGAACACGTATGACACACAGAAACGTCCCGCTACACGCCAGTGGCATGCAACAGAACAAAAACTTCAATCAAAACTTTCCCTCGATGCAAAAAGAGGGTTTATTAAAAAAAACAACAGTCTTTCGTAGAGGTGGAATGAGGTTTTGGACACACGCGCTGCAGTAAAGATTTGTTTGATAAAACTGCACGTTTCTGCAGTGGTGTGGAATGATCCGGTTTGACCCCGACATGCTCAGATCCAGAAGCCAGCCCATTGTGTGCTCACCGCTAGAGAAAAAGACAGACAAGTCGTTTTGTTGAAAAAAAGAAAAACGCTTGGCTGTGCGATGGGCACGCTGAAAGTGTCGCTCTGACGGTTTTAATGCAGCGCCAGGTGTTGAACGGGCTCTGTGCCGGAGAGCCCGGGGTCCTTCATGTTTCTCACTATTGTTTGACACAGTCGTCCACGCGTTTTTATTTTTATACATTCATCTTCATGCATCAAAGGCTCATTTATTTACAGAAGGATGTCTTCAGCTTCATGGGATGTATTGCGAGATTTAAACCGACAACGATGAAGAAACGAAACCGTTACGTTACTCAACTTTTCAAACATTCAGTGGTCATGTGAAGGACAGTGCGGAAAGCAGATGAACAAGAAATATAGTTTCTGATCCAGCAAAACTAAACGAAGTTCATAGAAACGTATCGTTTCATAGAAAAATGAGTGATGTGTTCGAAAAAGACCAACAACTAATATAATAAAAGCCAAATTTGGGTTTTGTTTCTCAAAATGTACAGTCACATTCTGACTTTCTTTTGCCAAATTCAAACAACAAAAGAAAATAATCTTTGAATGTCGAGTAAAGAAACTGTTCTCTAGCCTCTAAAATAATGACATCGATCTGGAAGGATGATGTCATAAAACTATGCATATTATTTGTTAGTGATCTTTTTCAAGACAGTTTGCTTTACACAGATGAGCGATCTAAAGGAATTAAGTTATTCAATTGATTTCATTAAAAAAATACAGTTTAACGATTAATCGCGATTAATCGCATCCAGAATAAAAGTTTGTGCTTACATAATATATGTATGTGCATATCTATTTTGTATCTATAAACACCTACACACATGTAGGAAATATTTGCATGTATATATTTATATAATTCAAAAGATATACAAACTTTAATTCTGCATGCGATTAATCGTTGAACAGCCCTACATTAAAGTAAATGAAACCCCGAGAGAACGTACAAAACCCAGTTAACAAAAGCGACGGCACTTGTTTTGGTCTAAAGGAGCACGCGGGTCGAGATGTGAGCATGTCAGGGTCCTCGTCTAGTGAGGCCTGAAGCCTTGTCTGTGAGGGATGCGAGGGGACGCTTGCAGGAAGGGAAGAGAACGTTGCACGCGCCACGACGGCGTGACATGCCTCACGCTCGCCGGCGCGTTCGGTAACTCTACGTGCACTTCAAGATCACAGCAAGAATGAGCTAGAATAGAATACACGAGAAGACACGAGAGGAGCTTTCATGCACGAGATCTACGTTACAGTTACGAGAATGCATACGGGTTAAACTCAGGGAAGATCTAAGGGCAGGAGACAGAATCCGCCTCCCCGCTGTGACGAGACCGCGCCGCCCGCCGCGAAGTTCCTGACGGCGGCGAGGTTTCTTCTTACGCTTCTTCATCGGGGAGGTTCAGATCTGTTGGTTCTGCTGGCGGTTCTTGGCGTAACTGGTGAAGAGGAAGTTGTAATCGTTGAAGTGAGCGAGCTGGCGGTCGAGTAGGCGGTAACCCTCCAGCTTCTGAGCCGAAGAGAAAACGCTGCGACATTTGGAGCTCTGCGGAGAAAGAACAAGGTTGAATTTCCTGAATCGAGCGTGCGGACACGGTGTCGGCCGAATGCCTTTTCAAATACCTGATTGACGAAAAGCGTAGTCACGAATTTCCCTGGTTTGAAGACATCCACCACCTTGCGGATGAGCTCGTCGTAGGATGTCTGGGAGAGGTTGGTTTCAAAGCTGACGTAAGAGAACTCTGGTTCGGGGGTGATGTGAATCGTCCAATAAGTTCCCTAGAAAGACAAGACGAACGGAGATTAAACGGTGCGTGCGGACCCGCGGAGAAGCCGGCGTTTAGACATCACGTCTCTTACATCAGTCTTCATTCCGTTCATCGAGTATCCACACGGGTTGAACAGCGTGGCATCAATCACTGAACCTGGAATCAGGTCACAAATTCCACTCATCTGTGAAGACACACAGATAACATCTGTCAGACACTGACGTCAATACACAAACGTTCTCCTGTCTGAAGATTATTACTGATACGAGACAACAACATTCACTAAAAACAAAAAAATCTGTTGGCTATGTCATGGTAGTAGCTTTAAGAAATTAACGGTGACAGTGGGGCTATAACAGCCTTAACCAACGGGGTGGCGCGTATGGTTGCGTTGATTTTGGTAATGTAATGTTACGCCATACGGGACCGGGGGCACTGAGCATGCATTAACGATTTGGGCAATCGTGCCCTAATGGTTAGAGAGTCGGACTCGTGACCAGAAGGTTGCATGTTCGATTCTTAGGGTCTGCGGGTAACGACTGAGGTGCAAGGCAAGGCAACTTACCCCCACTAGCTCCCCTGGCGCTGCAGTGATAGCTGCCCACTGCTCCGGGTGTATGTGTGTTCACCACTGAGTGAGTTCACTACTCGCTACTGGACGGGTTAAATGCAGAGGTCGCCATAGCTGACAATAGGTCACTCTCAGGGGACTGGTCCAGTGGAGGATATTCAAGAATTGGCCAAGAAGAAGAAGCCAATGGCTGTGGTTGAGGCGGTTGGACACAGCATGGGCTGCCAGATGACCTTGTAACAGTGCGACACACATCCAGGTCTGATCAAACTGCGGGGGGACTCCCTTGGCTGAGGGTGTCTTGTGATAAAGGGCCGAAACACCCAATGAGGCTGAGCTGCACAACTGACCATGTGTCACATTGATGGGAACCATACAAAGGGCATTATCAGCAGCACCTCACCAAAGGCAACTTTCACCCGGGATAATGGATGTGATGAAAGTGGGACACACAACTCATGAGACGTCTCTCTGATAATAGCAAGGAAAGGTAAGTATGCTATGAATTTCTATAATCATTTATCCCCAAACACAGAGGATGACTACCCGACGAACCAGTGGAAACTCAGACCTCTTTTCCGCTATTCATATTCTTGACTGCTTCCCCGTCATGCATAAGGGGTGGAAATGTCCTTTTGGGCAACTGTGCTGAAATAGTGGGATTATAACACCTAATCCTATTAAGTGAATCCCTCATTATTATATACAAAATATGACCTCATTACTTTTGTTGCTCTGTTATAGAGTTGGGCCTATAGACGATGCCATTGTCAATCGGTGATGGCTGACAGACATGACGATGTTGAGCCGACATCATGATTTCTACACATGTTTCACTTTGGTCACGTGACTCTCGCTGCGGGCAGCAATTCGCATTGTAAACAATTATGAACAAGGCAAGGGGCATACAAGCTCAACGCAGTCAGCGTTGTATAAAGAAGCCGCGAGTCGACGCGTGTTTGCGCAGTCCGCATTGTGTAAAGAAGACGAGTTGACGCGTGTCTGCGCAGTCCGCATTGTGTATAGAAGACGAGTCAACGCGTGTCTGCGCATCTCGCATTGTGTACAGAAGACGAGTCGACACATGTTTCTGCGCAATCCGCATTGTGTACAGAAGACGAGTCGACGCATGTCTGTGCAGTCCGCATTGTGTATAGAAGACGAGTCGACACGTGTCTACGCAATCCGCATTGTGTACAGAAGACGAGTCGACGCATGTCTGTGCAGTCCGCATTGTGTATAGAAGACGAGTCGACACGTGTCTGCGCAATCCGCATTGTGTACAGAAGACGAGAGTTGGTGCGTGTCTGCGCAGCCCGCATTGTGTATAGAAGACGAGTCGGCGCGTGTCTGCGCAGCCCGCATCGTGTACGGAAGACGAGAGTCGACGCGTGTCTGCGCAGCCCGCATTGTGTACAGAAGACGAGTCGACGCATGTCTGTGCAGTCTGCATTGTGTATAGAAGACGAGTCAACTCGTGTCTGCGCAGCCCGCATTGTGTATAGAAGACGAGAGTCAACGCGTGTCTGCACATCCCACATTGTGTATAGAAGACGAGAGTCAACGCGTGTCTGCGCAGCCTGCATTGTGTATAGAAGACAAGTCGACGCGTGTCTGCGCAGCCTGCATTGTGTATAGAAGACAAGTCGACACGTGTCTGCGCATCCCGCATTGTGTATAGAAGACAAGTCGACGCGTGTCTGCGCATCCTGCATTGTGTATAGAAGACAAGTCGACGCGTGTCTGCGCATCCCGCATTGTGTATAGAAGACGAGAGTCAACGCGTGTCTGCGCAGCCTGCATTGTGTATAGAAGACAAGTCGACGCGTGTCTGCGCAGCCTGCATTGTGTATAGAAGACGAGTCGACGCGTGTCTGCGCATCCTGCATTGTGTATAGAAGACAAGTCGACGCGTGTCTGCGCAGCCTGCATTGTGTATAGAAGACGAGTCGACGCGTGTCTGCGCATCCCGCATTGTGTATAGAAGACAAGTCGACGCGTGTCTGCACATCCTGCATTGCGTACAGAAGACGAATTGACGCGTGTCTGCGAATCCTGCATTGCCGTTTAGAGACGAGTCAGGCGTGCCTGCATTGTGTATACGTGTTTTAACTCTTATTTAATATTATATTATTTATAATGATGAACCTCGCGCTGTACAGATGACACACGTCTAAATTTATAACTGCACAGCTCGCGCTGTGTAAAAAAGACGTGTCTCTGCCAGCTCGTGCCTTGACGCGCCTCACTTTATAATGCCGCAGGGCGATGTCATTGTCCATCGCAATGTTTCACAGAGGACATAGTCCGATGCCAATTTGGTAGACATCGGCCAACCCAAGTTTGTTATTTTTATTTGTTGTACTGGATTTGAAGCTTTGGCTTGAGATATTCAGGCGATAAAGGAAAAAATGGCCAGAGCTCTTACACGAGTGACATCATTAGCAGAAACACCATCTTTCATAAAGAACTGGTCCATCACAGCTGGGTCGAGATCACTCATCAGAACTTCTAGTGTCTGGTCCGCCTGTTTATTTTCCCAGAATTCAGGCTGCTCCAGAGTAAACAAGTACCTTCAGGAGAGAGAAGACACCAAAAATAAGAAAAACATTCTGTGATGTGACGTGTACAGCTGATGGATGTTGTGCTGTGAACTCACCAGCAGTCAGAGTTCAGGCGTCCCATACAGTAGGCTGCTCCATCTGCACAAACAAACACGACACGTTCATTCATCCGTCCCACAGAAATGACTGATTTAAAACAACGTGTTTTCGGTGGAAATCATACTTGGAAAAATCTCGCTGAGGAACTCGACCTCCTCCTGGAAGTTACGGTGAGGGAACTCTTGATGGGTGGGCTTCATGAAATTTTTACGCGAGTAGAAGAAATTCTGGAAACGGAGGAGAGACAATGGCATATGAAGATAACGCAAACCTCACAGATCACGTCCACACGAAGCCAGAGCTTTCTCTATCCCTTTATATTGTCATGCGAAACATGTGTGAAAAACAGTGACGTGAGCTGATCCTCGAAGGATTCATCGTGTGTCTCTTGACAATACATTTCATCCCTCACCCCTCTTCCCTGTGTGTGTGTGATGTGTGAGTGTATGCGTGTGTGTGTGTGTGTTTGTGTGTGGTGTGTGTATGCGTGTGTGTGGTACCTCGATGGCATCAAAGCCGCAGTACTCGCGGGCCAGCTCCAGCAGAGGCACCAGTGCCTGCAGTAAGAGGGTTGTTCCGCATGTCTTCAAAATGAAACGTCTCTTGGAGACAAACATGCTACTCTCACTAAGAGACAAACAGAGAGAGAGAGAGAGAGAAAGAGGTCAAACCAGAATGGATTTTATTAATGACTTGAAAATAAAATGTCTTATTTAACAAGATAATCGTTTGTGTGTCAGAAAGCACTAGTTACTGTAGTTTTTGTGCATCGCACAGACATGATAAAAGTCTTGTGTTGTCCTCCAGCAGACACGACATGTACACAAACAGGTCGAGTGTCACAGACTGCACGTCACACAAATGTTTTGAAGACTGATGTCGTCGGTGACCGGCGTGACATGAGATTACAAAAGAAGCGTTTCCTGCCAGCTAGGCCTGTTCAACGTTTAATCGTGATTATTCGCATCCAGAATACAAGTTTGTGTTTACATAATATGTGTCTGTGTACTGTGCATATTCATTTTGTATTTATTAACACCAGGGCTGCGCGATATATCGGAATAATCAAATGTGCATATCGCAATATTTTGAAATGACAGAATTATTTTAAAAGTTAGCAACGCTGACCCAGAAGAACTTCCCGTTTCAGTTTATAACACTACACAATGGTTGAACATTTTTAACCGAATCAAAATGTTCATATCTTAAAAGTAAATCTTAAAAAAATCTTAAAGTTTCAATTATATATGCGAGATAAAAAAATGAAGTGCTTCTGGACCAGTGTTTACATCTTGTGAAGTGGTCCATCTTCTGTAAGTTTTAGGTCGATGAAGATAGCAGAGAGACTTCAGTTTTTAAATACATATTTTACAAACTTGAACCATTATTCCAGAGGTCGCGTTAACTGAAAATGTATCTGAAAAGTTTGTAATTCCCCTTTTCGTCGAGTTGGTAGCATCTATAACTTCCTTTCATCAGAACGTGATCGTAAGCGACCTGAGGTACCCTGTCCTGAACGCGATCAGTGGACGCCCATGTTTCCCATTCATTGCTTATAAACGCCTCGTCCATTCTGAAAACCCACACAGAATCAGCGGAGACTGGCGGTGCGGAGCCAGGGGCGTGTGTAAACAAGACGACTGACACCCCGCCACAGTCTTATTGGTTTCGCCATAGTTTCAAAACAAACTGAAAATCTTTTTACACTTTTCATAAGAACACGGCGATCTGTAACGTGCTTTGTTGCGTTAATCTGATCTGATTCTGCATCTGTCACTCAATCAGACCATCGCGCGCACAATACCGTGGTGCGGTGTTTGCAAACTTGTTTCCTTCGGAGAGCAATAGCGACTAGCGTCATTATTCTTTTCACTCCTCTGACAGAAATCGTGCGATGGGGACCTGGTCGGTTTATGGTGAAATGATGTTCGCTTCACTTCCGGATTATGGCCCCAACAGTGCTCACTCGAAGATTTAGAAGTTCAGAAATCCTTTGATAACCAATGCCATCAGTATGTTTCGCAACAATAAGGTTGCGAAGGTCTTGAGAGCTCTTTGCTTTTACCCATTATGAGATGACACCTTGGTAATGAGACACCATTTTTTATTTGGGGCTGAACCAGCTGATGTTAATTTCCATTGACAAGGGGCAGGATTTCTTATTACTGATAGATTTCAGCTGGTGTCTTGGCTTTCCTTTTTGCACCTCCCGTTCTTCATGTGTTCAATACTTTATCTCATTCCATTTTATTATACACATGTTAATTTGTGAACTTATTTGCTTTGTTTTCTTTGTATGTATTGATCATTTGGACTGTTACTGACATGTGGTGAAAATTTCATTTCAACAGCACCTTGAGAAATATATTTACTGAGAAAAATGGTGACGTGTTCAATACTTATTTTACCCACTGTATATTTCGTAAATATCTCCATGTATATATTTACATACAATTTAATTATATATAAAGATTTTTATATTTGAATTAAATATATACATGGATGTGTTTATAAATAGAAAATTAATAGGCACAGTCGTATATTATTATAAAAACAAACTTTTCCTCTGGATGTGACTAATCGTTGAACAGCCCTACTGCCGACCTAATGTGACTAGTAAGAAAGCAGAAATTTAATTTACTCGGCTTATAAAATTTGAAATACAACACAGAGTTGCTAACAAAATTATTGAAATTGACCAAGATGAGTTACGATCATTTAATTTCAAGTGTACAGATACATGACAAAAATGCGCAGAGAAAAACAAACGCTGCAAGATATTAACCACACTAACAATACTATTCAAATCTGACACAAATGTAAAGACGTGTTGTTATAACTCACCTGAGTATATAAGCTTCCTGCTTGTCAGTCTTTGTCACACTTATAATCAAACAATGCACATTTTCCAGAAGTTTGTCCCATTCAAATCTGAAAGAAAAATATTTACAATGCTTTCGTTATCATAAAAAACAAGTTCTTTTGTTTAATGCCTATGTGAACAAACTACATTTTTTATACATAGTAAACATTACAAACAAACTCTACTGTGCATTCCATGAAGAAAATGTGGGCGTCGCTTGCCTGTGACTCTGCAACATATTATGATCGTGTTACCAAGGAGTTGCGTGTCAACTAGGGATGTTCAAATTGACCGTTTACCCAGTAACATAGTAAAAACTTGACCGATTCATAGAACCCTGCATTTCAGCCGACCATCCACCGGAAAAACAACAACTTTTTTTATGCCCCTAGGGTCGGGCTTCGGGCCTTTTAGAAAAATACGTTTTATACGTACAATACATTTTCTGACCTATCACAGCACCCATAACGCATTTTAGGCACGCACGCAGCGACGCGTGATGCACGCACAGAGGTTCCAGCCATAGACGACATTCACTTCACGTGCAATGGAGAACATAAAGAGAAATATCGCCAATGCCATGTTCTGTGGTGAAGTTGTGATTTTTCAGGTTTTATATTATATTTAATTGTTCATTATTCGTTTGCTTTTCCACTACGATGCGTGGTTTCGTGCAGCAGAGCAGCCTGCCCTGCTCTCTACTTTTGTTAGGAATGCCTTTGTTCTGAGATGGTGATAATAAACTTAATCTAACATTGTGATATAGGCACCTGTTGTGTGTTTTATATCTGTGGGTTTTATTGTAGACTAGTCAAGTGTTGATGGGATATTATATATAGGCTAAATTGACCAAACTTACTGCCGGCTGCAAGCCGCTTGCGGTCGATGTCGCCACAGAAACTACATTTAACAAACAAAAAAACACTAAACACTAAAACTTTATAAACAAAATAAAGCGAAATATAATCACTTTTCGGTTAAATACAAAATCTGAGCTATTTTAATGACTGTACTATCAATTAAACGATTTAAAAGATATGTTTATTTTTTAGGTTAAATAATATTAATATTTGTAAATAATAATAATTTAATACGTTTCTAAATAACTATTAGATCATACATGTTTTTAGTTTCCGTTTGATGAAAGAAAAATATGCTATACATGTGTTAACTCGCGGAGCGTGCAGATGCGACTGGACAAGTGTAATTCATCCGATTGTTAAAGGCCACATTGGTCAGGGTTTTACCCTCCAAACGGAGCGAGTCACTGGCAGCCTTGCTCAAGCTCAAGTTCCTCGCTTTAAATGTAGACGCGCGACAATCGCGCTCACAACGCACTGTGCCATTCTCCGTCTTCCCGGCATGTCTACACCGCAGTGAAATGAATGAAGCTCAGCAAAGCAAAGCTAATAGCAGAGCCACTGCAAGGGAATTTCGGTGCTAGTAATCAATGTATCCCTTAAATAAACTTATCTCATGGATGCTTAGCATCGGCAGCCTCCCGTGCGCTTCGGAAAGGAGGAGAAAACGGCACAACCTGTGGTTTCCGTGTCTTATTTTAGACGTGACGTAAAAATACAAATGTGAAATAAGTAATAAATAATGTTTGTATTTTGCGTGGGTATAGCAGATCGGCTTTATATCTGTTTAGCTAAAACACATTTATGCCCTCTTTGGATATTAATCCTGGCTGGTGGAAAGCAAATGAAACGCGCTTCCCGAGGCGTTATCTCCACATTCCCAGGACATCCGTGCCGTCTGAAAGAGTGTTTTCTGCCTGCTAACAGGCTCCAGACTGTCCCCACAACACGTAAACATGTTACTTTATTAAATAAAAACTAGCCAACATGTTGCCGTTTATTCCCTGACAAGTGTTCCGCACATGCAGCTGACAAAGGAAAAATCCTATCTATGTTTTCCGTGTTAACTTCTATCTTTTGCGATGTCGTTACAGCTGTGAATAACAAACAGTGCTTCAATGTCCGTTAATGTCCGATTCGCGACGTAATGACAAACAATCAATCGTATGTCAAACACTGAACTCACGAGACTCACTGACTGAACCCATCAAATCAGTCACTCAAAACACCTCAGAACACAAGCGTGCTTACACCATTTAACAAGAGTGGTTAGTAAGATTTAGTATTTAAAGTTTTTTTTTATGACAATCTGTAGTGAAGTACATTTATAATCATTTAGTTCCGAGTTACTTCTGAGTTTTGAGCTAGCTAATTTGATTTAATGTGGTAAAAAAAGAAGGGTAGTGGCAAAAGCTTTTTGCAGAGGGCCATAAATGAGGATTGTGAAGAGTCACAGGTTATATTTGTGTCAGATCATTCTATAGGCAATATATAACTTGAATATTCAACTAAATAATAACAACTGTATAAATAACAAATACAAAGTTTCTTTGGATTTATTGGGCACGCAAGTGTTAAAGCGCAAATATGAAGTGATCTAAAGCCGACTATATTAAAAGACAGAGTGACATAAACAGAACGATTCATCAACTGAGGTCATTATTCAAGGCCTTTATGAATACTATAAAAAGGGTGCGACCAAATTGTAAGTTGGTGCGACTGACTGAGAAAGTGTGTCGCCCCTGTGTGACCAGCGGGAAAATGAGTCTAGAGCCCTGGCCAAGCTTTGGATTGAGGCAGTCCTGCTATTTTTATTTGAAGGAAATAAACTTTGCCGGTTCTCTGTGTTTTCGTTTGGTCATAATTTGTTAGTTATTTAAAAAGTTATTTTCTAGCCTGTTTATTTTATGCTTTGGATTTATATTATTTTAGCATTTCGCCATTGTCCAAAACGCTGCAGGTGCGTGAAAATGTCCTAATATGTGAATGCAGGTGCTGTTGTTGATCTTTTCGTTATGCTGCCGTTTGCATGTTTAATTATTATTATTATTTAGACGTGTCACAGACCCTCGTCAGCTGTAGCTGCGTCTCATTTCTTAGTCCGCGTCCTCCGGACATCCGGTGGACAAACGGGTCCTTCGGAGGACGCCTTCGAAATGAGACGCAGCATGCATTTTTATTTCATTCCAGTTTACTATAAAAATAGTATCAGTTAACGGTTAATGTTCTGATAACGAGTGTTGGTTCTCGGTTTGGGGAAAATAACTGAAATGAGCATCCCTGGGGTTCAAGAATCAACCATCAGATCTTCATGACATTCTGCTCTCTAGATATACCTCTGGTACGCATGTCCTATGTGTAATGCCGCACGTCTTCTCTGCGTATCTGATAATAACTTCTCTGTGTGCGTCTATATGTACGTGTTCACATAGATTCACACTGACATTGAGCTCAGCTGCTGCTGACTGTGCTCTCACATTACACACATTTGGCATGACGGTCCGTACGTTGTATAGGGGACATTTCTGAAGATCACGAGTCATGCTTCATTAAGAACTAATGTACAGATGGCCATTAGTGCAGAAAGTGTAATAAACTACGTACATGATGCTGCTTTTATGTGGCGAGTTTAAGGAATTGTATTGCATGAGAACATACTTTATAGTATATATCAGAAGTATAATAGTATATAAACATAGTATTTCAAGCATAATGTAAAAGAATTCTTGAAATCATAAAAATAAATTTGATGATGCTTTCTCATGTCTCAGAAGGAGGGGCGGTACCATGACCTCCATGACTTAATTCGCAGAGCTCAGACTCCAATGATCTCCCCCCCTCTCTCTCTTAACACTTTCCCGGAAGTAAACTAATACCCTCATCATTCATCCTGACAGCTCAACCTCGACAACCCACCGAGATCAGCTTACTGTACTGAGAAAACTGCCAGGGGAACCGTAATGCACTCACTCATTCATACTTTATGTACTTTGTTCCATAGCTTTCCATGCCTCCAAACTTCTCAAACCGAGGTAAAACCACGGTACTGACACGCTTTGTTAGTGCGCCATAGCTGTAATAAAGCAGTCTGACATAGGTATGCACTTATTTTGATCAAAGCGACTTGCGGTGCGTTATTATTATTGCGCGTGCTCTCTGGGATTCGAACCCGTGACGCAAAATATGACGCTAATAGATAAGAGTTGAACCTCGTCATTTGTTATAATTGTTGATGTGAGGTATTTTGTAATAAAATATGTTATGCGCGGTATTGAACTTCACGTTTAGCTACACGTGTGCGCTGCTGCAACCGCGCTGACCAATGAGCGGTCCGAATGGTCGACCAATCACGGGCGTCCGCTCACGCGTGACTTTCACATGGAGGCTACCGCTGTGGACGAACCGCCATGACAGTTTTCCTAAAAATAGAGCCCTTGCACGAACACATGCGCATTGCGCTGATTTCACATCACTGCAATTCAAAAATCCAGCGAACGAAGCCTGACGTACTGAGTACAAGTGAAAACGTCACCTCATGTTTATAGCAGCTGTATTGGATGGTCAATGCGAAACTCATTATACATCCCTTGAAAACGCAGTGGCAAGCACCTCCTGGCGTTTGCTGTGGCGCCATATCACCTAGCTGTAGCCGCTGCTAATAATCGATTAGCATTCACTCACGCTAAAGCTCATCAATACGTCATACTGACAGAAGCCGAACTGAAACGAACACACAACAAAAACATATTTATAAGCAAGCGTACCACCGGAAAAAAGACGAACGTGACAGCTGCGTTTCTCATGGCAGCCACAAAAGAAGTCAGCGAACCCAAACCGCCGAGTATAAAAACACCTAACGTGAAACAACGTGTTGATTTATCTGAAACCAGGACAAACACTTTACAAGTTACGAACACACCAAACGCGCGCAACAAAACCAAGCGCACTCCGAGGCTTTAGGGACCGCTTTGATTCCTGACAGCTCAAATGAATGAGTGCAAAGGGGGATGGTGTCAAAATGGCCAAAGCGGCACGAGTGTCAGACGCAGCCCCACATGTCACTCATCTACCCCTCTTTCGTTCTCTTTCAAGACGGCGAGACCTCACTTATGTCACTGTCACGTTTTACGCATGTTGGGATTAGCGTCAATCACTTGATCGGACTGTTTTAAGTTCAGGCCGACTCGTCCCGGTCGATCTAACGTTGCGGCTCGGAAACATTGGCCCACCTGGGGATAGTGCGCAGATCCCCGGTTCCTTTGGCTTCGTCTTGACGGGAGAACCACACCTCCAACAGCTTCTCGGTCCCCTCGAAGAAGTGTGCACTGCTTTCTTCCATCGTGAGACAAACAGACTCCAAAAACAGAAATTATAGCGTCGGATGGAATTACAATTGTTATTAATCCGTTATCGGTAGTTATAATTTATTAGCTTAGTTAAAGTCCTTGAGCAGTCCAGGTGTAGTTGCCTTGATTTTTGCCGTCTTCCCCTTTTACAGAGAATACCGTAAGCGAATGCTAGCTAATATCGCCGGCCATACTGTGTAAGCGCAGAATGCAGCCTGCGCGGAGCTTTTATTACCTTCCCGAAAACGTCATCATCGTTTCGACCAATCGTGATCGAGAAGCCGGCCTTTATGTTAGCAGCGATTGGCTGTAATTGTGTGTTAAACATGACATTGCGTAAATGTGTTTGAGTGGAGTGGCGCAGTTGTTCTGTAGGTTTGCAAAACAATTTTTGACATTTTATAAACGACTTTAAATTATAAATAAGCAGTTTCGAACAAAACGAAACAGAGCTAAACATGCAATTCTTTAAAAGCTCCGAAATGTATGAAAATGTGCATTTTTTCTATCTAGCAGCTAATGTTATTATTAACGTAACTATGAAATACCTCTTCTTATGGCACTGAATAAATAAAAAGTCCTTCTTTAGACGAAAAATAATGCGTTGCTAAAACGCTGGGCTAAATATTGTACATAAACAATAAAGCAAACAATCAAATAAGTCCAGGTAAACATTTCTATAAATATTTGTAGTTTCCTGATACTTAAGATACTTAACATTTTGCCAGCCCTAAAACTATATGATAGACTACTGCAGTAGGCTACATTACGCAATACCACGTGAGCAATTATCACCTCGATTGCGAAGCTTACACTCAAATTGCAGTATACTATATCCCTACATTTCTGAAAGGCAGTAGAATTGCCAAACATCGACGTCCGCAGTGTGTTGTGCGCGTTGTAGTTTACAAGCGACGCATCGCCCGACGACTGAACAAGCGAAGGACTACAGCACCCAGAAAGCTATGCGCAACAACAAATAAACGTCACCGCACACGTGACCATTAAGCGGAGCTGACCAAAATCCCAAACAAGGAAATGGTGGGGTAATAAAACGAACGGATCATTTAATTAATGCATGTAATAATTAATATTTTATTTTATTGTAAATTAAGAAATATTTATGGGTTAAAATGGACTACGACTTCAAAACGAAGCTCGCCGCCGAGAGGGAGAGAGTGGAGGATCTGTTTGAATATGAAGGTTGTAAAGTGGGTCGCGGCACATACGGGCATGTTTATAAAGCGAAGCGTAAAGACGGGTAAGATACGCGCGACACGCGTTTGATCGACTGTGTGCGCTTGCACTGTTTGCGGGGTGATCGTATGTGTCGGATGAGCTCTGTCCTGCGGGCTTGTTTTTGTTTTCATGTGCGCACTTCGCGCGGTCCATCCCCAAACCACCACCGTGTGTGTCTGTCTGTCTCACTGAAATATGTAAGCATGATTTGCGCGTGTTGTTATGTTCGTATGTGCACGAGCTCAAGCGTGTGTAATGTTTGTTCGTGTGTACGCATGTGCAGAAGTTCGTGTTTTCATTGCATGGAGTCATTTTTCAGATGCCAAACAATCAACTCGTAGTGCCAAGTTTGAAGAGTCAGTATGGCGGATGTGAAAAAGAACCAAACGAGAATATCTGAAGTTAAGTTCTGACGGGAAAAGTCTGTCTTCTGGTTTTTTTAAGTTTGTGATTGTTTCAGAGGGTTTGGTGGGGCTTTGAGGCTCATTTCATTACATAAGAATAGAGAGAAAGAGAGTAAAGGTTCTGGAAAGTGGCCCTTTAAAAAATTCAGTGGCACCTGAAGCCCATTGTCAATGTCTTGAAGTCACATTATGCTTTTGGTAGGTTTTATAAGTATGTGTCTTACTTTGCAATTGAACCCAAGACCTCGGCGATGCTGGTTTTGACATATTGTCTGAACCGCGATGAAGGCTTTTTCTCCATGTAAGCCTGTTGAATGTTTTTAGCTGTTAGTCATGACTTATTAAACACTTTCATCATGCGTATCTTACTTTGAGAACCTTGGAATGCAAATGTATTGTTTAAGAACAGACGGTATGTTTCCGGGGTCCTTGAGAACATGCATGGCCTTCTGCTGCCATATAAGAAATCTTCAGAGCTTATCGTCACTTGCAAGTTGATGATTAAAACCTTGACAGAGAAAATGTTGTTCTTCATCTGTGTACCACAAGAGCAACAGCTGACGCAGTAAGATACCACACCAAAATACTGAAGGATGATGCATTCAAATACATGTTTAGATGTAAATTAACAGTGTTTTTGAGTGACAGGATTTTCTGCAATGATAGATGCAAGGCGCGATGTGATTGGATAATGTGTACAATCACAATTGCCGATGTGTGAATCATGAAAGAGGTCATTGACCCAGGAGGCAAAACATTTCTGTTTAATGGAAGCAGGGAAACATAATCGACACAAATCTTATTAGCCTTGTGTATTCATATAATTCTCCTTGTTTTTATTTTAAAAAGACTGTGATAGTATACTGATGATTCAGTTTTAAACGCTGAATTATTGCAACATGACACCTACGGCTGTATTCGCCTTTGGCTGTGCAGAAATCAGTTTGTATGACCGGTTTCCTTTTATTGTGCAAGCCCTCCGTTTCATTAGCTAGTCAACAATAATACTAGAATTTAGGGCTGTGAGGTCATCCTAGCTAATAAGAATATGTTCTGCTAACGTTGTGCTAGTGTTCCAATTGATGAAAAAAATATTTCTAAATGTTCCAGTAACATTGTTAATAAAACGCTCTTTTAATGTTACCACAAGAACATATTTTAGATAACTTTGAGAGCTATAACTGCAAGAAGATTTCCTGTTAGCGTGAAAACCGGCCTCAGTTTTTAGTTATCCCATTAAAATAATGTTTATTGTGTACATCTGACCGAATGATTTCAGGTTCCAACAAGTAAGCGGAGAATAATTAGCTTTTTAAAGTGCAGCGTACAGTAAAACAATACGTGGAAGGATAAAATAATAGTCTATTCATACTTGAAAAAGTGAGAGGTTAAAAATAGACGGAAAGTGACTGATTATTTGTAGCGCAACCTCTGGAGTGAACATATTTCATGTATAATGCATCGAGGTTGGGTGTATTTGGGTCAAGCACACAGGGTTTATTGAATAATGTTATTTGGAGGGAAGCACTGCATCTGAGTTAATGCGTAGCACTTCTGAATGATGGATTTGCATGACTCACTTCTGCACATTTGCATTCCCCTGACGCTCAACACTTAAACACACGCACAGCACGCCTGACGCCCGCTGAAACTGAGCGAGGAAAGCCACTCGCTTAAAAAAAAAGTGTTGTTATTTGTTCTTAATTCGGTTTTAATTTTCTTACACTATCCAATCCTGTAGTTATTGAATGTTTGTATTATAGGAGAAAACAGTACATTTCATTAGATACCTGTGGTTCCTTTTGGTTTTATTCTCTTGGATGATACATAATACTAGTATGTTGTAGTCTATTCTATTTACAGCCGTGGAAAAATAAGAGAGCACTCCAAATGTTTATGTCATCATCATTTCTAGATGTATCGTGGTCATTCCAGTCCAGTGTCTGTTGAATTTCAACAAAATCAAACCTCAGGAGTGACATAAAGTCAACCAGCAGCAATGTGAAAGACTGACAGCATGACAAGACACATGAAAACTGTCATAAAAATCCAGGTTATCACATAAATAAATAGCTTTTGAACTTTTCCTAAATACATGTATTGTAATACAATATGACTGTTGTATTGATTAACTGAATCTGAATAAAAAAAAGGCAGATCAGGGCATCATTTCTGTTATTTTCACCAGTTGCTCCAGTTATCATTTTCTGCAAAGAAATGAAAATCTCAACAATATTTTTATTTGAAATTTGGGAGAAATATTGTTAGTAGTTCACAGAATGAAACAAAAATGATAATTTTACCTTAACACATACGTAGAAATAGTATATTCAGAAAAACTGAAAATAATTTTGAAATGGTCTCTTAATTTTTTTTCCATGGCTGTATGTAGTTTTGGAGATCACAAAGCATTTTTTCTTTAGGTGATGCATTGCATTTGTTTGTGTGCTGTTGTGTGCACAGTTTAAAGTGGTCTTGAACTGCAAAATTCAGAACGCTTCAGAAATTAAAACTTTCTTTTAAGTATAAACACCACTTTTACTCAAAGCAAACTGTTGATTTCACTCTTGTCAGGTTGTAATAATTCCACCTGTTGGTGTGTTCGGGTGATAACTGAAGTATTCAGGAGTTTGATAAAAAGTGTGTGTAACATGAATATTTATTTGTCAGTAAACAGGCGCGGTATATTTGCCATTGTAATGCTGATTCAGGATCAGACATGAATGTTTTCTAGTTCTAGCCGTTAATACTTATTTCCTGTTCAAAGGTATTAGCCAATATAACAGTTTGTTTTTAAACTGAGGTCTTAAAGGAGTTGCAGCCGCTTAACTGTGTGTTTACTTCAGACTTCAGAGGGCAGATGAAACGTGCCAAAGACATTAACTTACATTTAATACTTCATTTGATACAAACGGACCTATAGGAGAAAATATTTAAATAACACAATAGCATCACATGACCCCTGTAAAGGAGTTGCACAGGAGTGTTTGCATGTTTTCACCGTTTGTAAATGAATTCTTGCAAACTGCACAATGGCACGGAAAGCTCATATTTGTATATGTTCAGTTAATATTTAATCACATTTCTTGTACTGCTAAAGAAGTTTATTGATTCTAAATAACATCCATGCAACAAAATGCACTTTAAAACAGACTCTAATGCTCTATTTTTACACCCTTATTTTGTACTTTAAGGTAATGTTTTGGAGGATCTATATGACAGAAATGCAATATAATATAGATAACTATTTGTTCAGAGGTGTATAAAGACCTTATATGATGTAGCATTATGTTTTTGTTTTCTTAGAATGAGCTTTTTCTATCTACATACACAGCGGGTCCCATTACATGGAATGCGCCATGTTGTTTCTACAGTAGCCCTGAACGGACAAACTGCTCTACAGAACACGCTTCGTAATATGTTATCTCCCTCAAAAAAGAAGCGAAAACGTAGGGCTGGACGATTAATCAAAAAGTAATCTCTAACCGAAGTCATTTTCCCATGTCAATTCCCATTTCCATTACTTTCCCTTTAACATCATGTTGACGGCTGATGCAACCTCACTCACTATTTTTATCAGAGCAAAAGAGACTTTAAATACTCTGTTATTTCTGGGCGTACATATGTGTGTAAGACATTATGTGAAAATGTAAGTTGTCTACTTTTATGTGCGTTCACACTAACAACAAAACGTTTATGATTTTGTAAATAAAAGTTTTCAGCCGTCTCTGTCTCCACTCCGCTCACATATTTCTGAAACGCGTCACTATAACTGATCCAAAACTCTGCAAATACTTAACACACAAACATAAAAAGTATTTCTAAAGAATAAAGCTTAAAATGTCTGCTTTTAAATGACCCGATTCAGATTCTGTGTTTATGTAACATGAACGACAGGTACAGTTGATATGAGACATTCTTCTTCGTCTGCTCCCGTTTAGTGATCACGGGACTTTTATTCCAAAAATGTGCTTATTGGTTGAAATATAGATATACTGAAACACGTTTACCTCATATTTCTTAAGACAGACTGATGAGTTTTAAGCTCCGTTCAACGATAAAAACTCTGTTCATCTCCGTCTGTTTCTTTCACGGGACAGCTCTTATGACTACAGGAGAGGTGTCTCCAGGGTCCTAAAGTACCCCCCATTTCTCACGACACATGCAGACAGCTGATTTGTGTTGCGTTTGTTCTAGGGCTGTAGCTATCGATTATTTTAGTAATCAAGTATTCTACTGATAATTCCATCGATTAATTGAGTATTCGGATAATAAGTACTTATTCTTTATTAAAGAGCAAGATACAAGGGAAAATACAGGCTCTCAAAAATGAACAACTAATTTGCTTCCTTTTTATAATTTTTTTAAAATGTATTTGCTGAAATTGCAAACATGAATTTCTGTGAAAACAAAGCCCATTTAGTACATTCCATTGCCATATAACATTCAAAATGCAATATAATAATATAACAAATATAAAATATAGCTGCAAGCAGCAATTACGGGGTCAAACATGTCAGATGATCAGATTTTTTTTAAATAAAGGGAAAAATTGCTTATAACTTTTGACCATTAGTTCGTGCTGTCACCAGATTTATATGGGGCAAACAAGATGTGCCAATGATGATACGTACAAACTTTCATGTCAATACATAAAGTTGTGCAGTGTCAATTTTGAAGTCAATCAGAACCTATTTAACGTTTTGTTTAGTTAAAACCTTGTTTAATTAAAACTAATGAAAACTTAATTAAAACTTTTTTGTGTATTCTCAGACTGTGCCCATAAATAAACTTATAAAATTTGATGAAGATATCTAATTTAACTCCATCCAGGGTGTATCCTGCCTTGATGCCCGATGACTCCTGAGATAGGTGCAGGCTCCCCGTGACCCGAGGTAGTTCGGACAAGCGGTAGAAAATGGAATGGAATGGAATATCTAATTTAATTAAGAAGTTATGAGCTTGAAGACCCAGAAAAGCAAAAAAAAAACACTAGGTGGGGCTGCGCCGTAACACAGTATGTTCCCTAAGGCCTGGCTTATGATGACACCTACCAAGTTTCGTGTCGATATTTGAATGTTTGCCGAAGATACAGCATCAAATCCATTTTGGCGAGCTCTCAGTTGACGCGATGTGCAAGAAGGGATTGACGAATCAAAAATCCTTTTATTGCTTTTTGACAGCACTGTCTCTATATGCTACATACCAAATTTCGTACAAATCAGTGAAAAGCTCTTGGTCAAGTCTAAAAAGTACGTTTTTGAATTATTCAAAATTGTTGGAAAATGTTCATGATGGAAAATTACGACATGCATTGGATTCGAATCGGCATGAGCTCAGGATTCAGATGAAAAAATTACTTTTGTTTCTTGGTTCAGAAGTTATGATAAAAAATGTATATGAAATTTTGGACAGTGGGACTGTCCTCTATTTGTGTGCAAAATGTAATTACTTTCCTGCTTACGGTTCTATGGGCTGCCATAGACTTCCATGGCGGAAGAATAATAATAAGAAGAAAACTGACGGAAACAATAGGGGCTTCGACCCCTTCGGGGCTTGACCCCTAATAAAAAACAAAGAAAAATAGAAAAAAAAATGTCAAAGGTAATCAACTAACTTCAGCTTATGCATGATGGATTTAGCCGTTTTAAATTTTTTACTATTTAATGAATGTGTTCATGTCCTCATACAGCACAGACGCAGACAAATCCATGAGAATCACACGTGTAACGTATCATGTTAAATTGTGCTGTTCATTCACTCAGACACGCAGAACAGCCAGACGGCATGCTTAAATAACAGGATTCGGTGTCCACAAGTCTGGATCTAGTTATATGGACTCAATGCAGCCGGAAAACGAGTTTCGCTCGCAAAATAGACTAAAACTAAGTAAAATAGCGATGCACCATTGATCAAGTCACACAGAAACAAGCACAACGACAAACGCACTTCACACAAACTAGCAGCTCTGATTAATGCACCTGCCAAACTGTATCGCATGCGTGTTACATTGGTAAATACATATATGGCGCACTGTACAGCCCTTTTATGCGCGCATGCGTTTAAACAGCCACAAAGACCGCGGGCAAAAAAGACGGGCAAAAAACAAAAACTTCAGTAATCGTAATCGAGAGAAAATGTTCAATTAATAGAAATTTAGATTTTAGGCCAATTAGTTCAGCCCTACGAAAATGTTTTAGTATAAGAAGTACAAAGGTATCGTGTGAAAATAGAGCACTTGAACTTCATGGAAGTCTACTTAGTGTGAGTAAATAAAGTGAGTTTTACTGCAGCATTTTTCACCCGGGATGAACTAAACTGTGTTGATACTTTATTTGAAACATAACGTTGTATGTATTATTTATTCATATTGATAATATTAAAATCAAAAATAAATATCCACAATAATTTAATGATATAAAACTAATATGCATACAAAAAGAGCGTAATGCGTTTATTCATAATGATGTGGCAGAGGTACAGTAATGTTCTTTTGTATGAGTTGAGATGTTTTCTCCTCCTGTAATGTTGTGTCTGTGTTTTTTTTTCAGGAGAGATGAGAGGGAGTACGCCCTGAAACAGATAGAAGGCACTGGAATCTCCATGTCTGCCTGCAGGGAAATCGCTGTGAGTTGCACAAACTTTTTTTCAAGCACTGCTTTAAAGAATGTTTCCCGTAACATCCGCTGGGTTGCCAAAGAAAGTCATTTGGTGTCGTTCCGCATATGTAAAAACACGTAAGCTGGCACCACAAACAAACAAACATGTAAAATATTTCAACAAGCAATCATACATATACAACATTCTGTGCAAGTTAGATGCTTTATTTCGGCTCTATTTAGCTTGGTATCTGTTAAAACTTTTTTTAAGCTTTGTAGGGTCTAAACGGATATGAAACATATATTCTATTCCCGCGCAAAATGCAAAAACATTATTCAGTATCAATTCATTCTCCAGTCAGCCGTTTACATGTCACGTCTAAAAGAACACAGGAAAACGCAAGTTTCACTGTTTTCTCCTAACGTTACTTGCCGTAGTGATGCGCCCCTCTGGTGTCTGCCGATTAAAAGTAATCACGACCTGTATGTTTGTGAAAATTATAAACTAATTTCAAGCACCGAAATTCCCTTGCAGTGCAATTAGCTTTATTTATGCTATCATCTGTTCATCTTCGCCTGCGCTTTATTTCGGGGAAAAACGCGAGTGTCAAAGCATGAGTGTCGTGTTTGTGTTTCTCTCATTGTGAGCGGGATCGTTGTGTTTATATATTTAAAACAACGAACTTGAGCTGAGACGCGGCTGACTTGATAGGAGAAGTGAAACGCTGACAAGGTGCATTTACACTAATGCGTCCTAAACCACCTCCTGAACTGGTTTGACAGACAGGATTTAAATCTGTCACGAAGGCCTTTCGGAGGGCATTTGCGCCGGTTGCATAAGCTACTTAGACTAGTCTGACAAGTTACAATCACATTTTTTTCTTCAAGACTGGTCATAACTTCTTCAAGTCAGTTACATAAAAAGGTAGATTGGTCTAACTGAAATCTGAAAAGTAGAAAAATATATTTCAAGCTTTTACCCACCTGCTGTGAAACGGTGTGTATTGCCAAAAGCAACGTGATGCAAAGAAGTTGAATGTATTATTTCTTAACAGTTTTTAATTTCAAAAGTGTCCTGTCAGCAGGGGCGATTCTAGGATTTTTTTCCGCTGGGGGCACAAGTGGGGCCACAATTAAAACAGAGGGGCCAATCATGTTGTTTATTTTGCCTTTAATACATGTACGGTATGTGATGTCTGCTGTGTTTTACAAAGTCACAATAGCTTCATGATTACCTGCAATCATTTTTTTTAATAATGAAACACAAACACCCAGCATGTTATACGCTTAAATTGGATGTGTGAGGGAAAGCGATCGTATATAACTATGAACCCTCATTTCTCATCATTGCCTTCAAAGAAACAGTTGAAACTATAGCATAGCCTATAAAAACAGTACATCATATATTCTGCACATTTCATTTACATTTACACATTTGGCAGACGCTTTTATCCAAAGCGACTTACATTGCATTATCCTATACATTTATACATAGGTATTTGAAATCCCTTGGGATCGAACCCACAACCTTGCTGTTACCACTGAGCTACAGGAAAGCTACATGAGGGAAACACGGTTCGTGACAGTATTAAAGGGGTCATATGGCGTGAATACATGTTTTTCTGTGTCTTTGGTGTGTTATAAGTTGACCATGCATTTATTAGTCAAGTAAAATTGCAAAACTTTTAAGTGTGGGAACAAAAGAGTCATTCTATCTAAAAGCGAATGCTCACCCAAACCTGCCTGAAACGCCTCGTGTAACCACACCCCCACAAATCTACATCAGTTGTGGGTATTATTTGACTAAGACCGTTTTCATCACACGCTTGCAGTATTCCACCAATCACTACGTACTGGTTAACTGGCCAATCATAGCACACCTCGCTTTACAGAGCCATGAGCTTTGTAAAAAAACGATGGAAAAGTTGCGCCACCCAAAAAAAACGCGTTCTCTGTAAATGAAGAGTTCACTGTAGCTCACAGCATGCACATATTGTGTGCAGTAAAAAGTAGATAAACTTAAAAAAAAAAAAATGATTTGAATCTGTGTTCAAAAGCCTGGTAGGCAATTAGAGGGGTGAGGGCACACCGGGGGGCAATCATCTTTCAGAGGGGGCTAGTGCCCTCGTGGTCCCACCCCTGGATGCGCCACTGGCTGTCAGTAAAGCTGACTTATTTGAAAGTCTTAAGTAAGATCATGTTACCATCACAGTCACACAACTGTTGTCAGCCCAAATCACATGACACCGGTCCGTTTGTTAAAACAATGACTAATGGAAGGTAAACATTGTGCTGACATTGTTGTTTTTCAATGCTATGAAAGGCATGTCACGTCATGTTGCGTGTGTCGTTGCTTCATGTGCTTCATCCTGTCCAAAGATCACATTTCTGTGCATGTGCATCTATTGTCACATTAGGGCAGAAATCTTGTATCTTCATACAAGGTGACATTACTATCGGTTACTTTTTACATCTGTCTGTAGAGCCCTTTTCACACAGAGATCCTGGAAAATACACGGAAAATGTGTCCAGGAATTTCTCCCGGGATCCTTAGATTTTGTTCATTCACACTGCCAGTGATTTTCTGAAATCTGTGCGTGCGTTCACACACATCCCGTGAAGATCCCGTAAAGACACGTGACGTAATATACGACAATATAATGCTATGTGCAATTTATTGTTGTTGTGAAAATAGTGTTGATAACTGTTAAAGATATTTCCTTGCAGTGTTTTAGCTGGCTAATTGCAATTTGTTATTATCACTGCCTTCCTTTATTTAGTGCCAGATAGGCCTAAATAATCTCCCTTTTTTGTTGTTATTATTCAGTAGCATAAATTGTTGCCTTTTGCAAATGACAAAGACGTCAATTTAATATTTATTATTGGTAAATGCTATTGGCTAAGGAGATTAAGCTAAATATAAAACGTCAAATGAAAACAAAAAGCAAATTGTTCAGGCTTGTTCATTGCAAATTTACACAACCTTTATGAAAAAATATAACGGAATGCTTCGAAGCAAAATTTAGTAATACTGCAACACAAAAGGCACGCTATAATTATTTCCAGTTGTATGATGTACAAAAACGTGCGTTTAAAAATACATTTCTCCAAAATGTCACGTAACATGTAGGAATGTAACGATTTCCGGTTTATAGTTTACCGTGATAATAACGTCCAACGGTTAGTATTACTGCACATTTGTGGAAATTTAGATATACTGACACATCTTGACTTCATATTTATTTATACAGACCCATCATTTCTAGTCATTTTTCATTAAATTATGTGAAATGATGAGTTTGGAACTCCGTTCAGCTTGTTTCCTCTGCCATGGACGCTGTTATGAGCGCAGATGTCATGCCGCTTTTTTCTTGGTCCTAAAGTACATTCGGTTTCTGAATTGTGTTGTGTTTATATGAAAATCTGATTTACTAGGAAACTTTTACCTCACTTTTACCCCCAACGTGCCATGACTAATATTCATATAATTTTTTTGATCTAAATCAAACAAAAGTACATTAACAGGTAAAATCAACATTAAATTTGGTTTACTTTTCAGAACATATTGTTAATCGTGATCTGAAATGTTCGCACTGTCACTGTGAGACACAGTGATCTTGTTACACAGCATCAGAAATCTTGTTATGGTCATTCTTAAATGCCTGAGCGAAGTCATCAAGTATTTCTGTAATTGCCTCTTAGAACTGTCACGACTGTGTTTCACAAACAACATGCATCCACAAACGCAACGCATTTATTGTGTTTCTTAATCGTCTGCTTGCGTAAGTATTATTATATATGAAAATGATTATATTCAGTGGCTTCTCTTTCTTTTTTTTACTGATATTTAGTGGCAGTTTATAAAAATGTGACGGTTGACTAGTTGGATGGAAACAGTGCTTATTCGCAAATGTTTTATGCGATATTCCAATTTTGCGCAAAAACATGCAACTTTGGATGGAAACCCACGTCACGAGCACGTCAGGTGCACACAGCCGTGTTTTAAAGGTTGGTAAGCGTTCAAGTTTATTTAAGCGCTGTGTATTTTCGTGTTAATAGTTTTGATAAAAGTAATCTCAAGTTTAAACTGCGTTTAGAAGCAGACAGAACGCTATTCTCGCATCTGACCTTAAGTTTGGTGATCAGGACTCTTGCATTCATCCATGATTTAGCCAAAGACAAACAGTAGGCCTATTTTTTGTTTTTGATTTACTAACGAACAAAAATTACTCATCTAACTATATTTGTTTTCATAGCCAAATTATTTACGATGTATTATAGATGTGTGTCATCACTACACGGCATTGTTTCTGCCTTTTGTTCACACAGGGCGGTTTCCGGGACCGATCCCGTTAATGTTACTAGGTCACCTTTCTGGAATCACTTTTCGGATCAATCCGGGACGCGTTTGCGTTCACACAGAAGGCACTCTGGCAATTTTTCTGTAATTTTCTGGGATCAGCGGTCTGTGAATGGCGTTTAGGTTTGCAAATATTTAACCAATGAAAAGTATTTAAAAGAGCTTGTGATTAAACTTTGTCATTCTATTGGATCCTTAAAGTGGCAATCAGTTGTTAGGCCTTTAATCAAGTACAGTCAGGATGGTTAATAATGATATTTAAATAATGTTTAGTTAATTAATGTTTCTTTTTATCATGAAATATGTACTGCAGGACAGTGATTCTAAACTGGACCCAATTCTTCCGTTAAACATCTTAATGTGACAACTGAATAACAAGAAATATGCCCTTGAAATATAACATGTGATGAAATTATTATGTAAAATTGGCTGGATATAATATGGTCGACTGTGCAGATGAATGTGCGTCTCTCCTCGTTTGCCTTTAATTTGGAAAAGAAAGACTTGGAAACGGACACGCAGTGTTAGATTTCCCTGGAGTCCTCTTTATTTAGACACAATACGGCCGAGGGAGTAAGTGAAGGTCTCATCTCTCTTCTGATGGCAGATACAGGGCTCTAGTCCTCTAGAGGTGGGCGCAGGTGCATCACATGTCCTCTGATGATCTGCTTCATTCAGTTTTATGCGCTGCCCGGGGCAACGCTCATGAGCATCACGGCACATTACTGTCCCGGAGGAAAATGTTATGGCTCAGATGTTCCTCTTACATAGTTTGAGATTTGATGGAGTTCTCACTTGAGTTTCATTTAAGGATCAACTTAGTCTTTGATCTTCTAAACTTGTTTAGGAGAAATAAAAAGAGAAACAAATGAGAGTGTGATTGTTGAAACACATGATGAGTATGGAGATGTAAATGATTGTAGATTTGGATTTGAGTCAATTTGATGAGAAATGTTTAACTTGATATTGAGATCTTCAATGATCTTGACTTTTGATTGCAGATTGACAAATCTGAGCTCAGTTTGACACATTTGTGACATTTCTGAATCTTTTTCTCAGGAGAAATATCTGAGACGCAAATGAGACTTAAGAAAAAGTTACTATTAGCTCTCAAATTTGATCTCATTGATCTACTTTTAAAGAGATCTCATTTTATTATGCGTTTTATTTTAGGTTTAATTTTGTATGCTTATTTAGAAAAATACACTTTAATGACACAGTATTTCATGAAAGTTCACTGCAGAATGAAAGTTCTCTCATCATAATAAAAAAAGTCGGTCCTCACTGCAGAACACAAGAACGAGATCCAACTCCTCCCACTTTATATAAGTTTGGAGAGTTACGCTGGATTCACACGGGGCTTCATCATCAACGCTTGATGGAGGGCGTGTCTGAAGCGTGGCCGACGCGGTCGTCATAGTGACAACAGCCAATCAAATTGTTCTCCGGTCTTGCATGAACGCAATTGGCTAGCGCCTGCACTAGGTTATTTACATTAGGCGGTCTGATCGGATGACGCCTGCGTTGGCGCTTGAAAAGTTGAGAAATGTTCAACTTCTTGCTGCGAACAACGTCAGTGAATCGACGCTGACCGACCCACATTTTAGTTCGGCAACACATGATGTCACCCATTCAAAGTAAATGAGAAGCGTTGACGCTGACGCCCTGTGTGAATCCAGCGATTAAGTTGCAACACGTGGTCGCTAGCGTTTGCTCTTATCAGTTTATCATAATTTAGTGTAAGCCTGTAAGTAATGAGCACAGTCATGTTTAACCTACCCTAAACCTTAATGTAATAAAAAATATTATTAAAAGTGCCCTAACCCAAACCCTAAACCTAAATCTAATACTTTTATTTACTCTTTAGCAAGTTTTTTTTTCAGTCAAGTGAATAACTTAAGTTACGACTCAAACGGAAATGGTAGAGCAACGACACAAGTATGACGCAAAACTGCTGCAGAAATCTGTCGACCAATCAAGACGCAGTGGGAGGAGACTGGATCCAGTGTCGACTAATCACAATGCAATAGTGACTAGATCTGCATCCAACCTCGCCCCCTGGATTTTTTGGGCTGTTGTGTAAAAGATACTTGCCACATGAGCAAATAATTGGAAACTAAATATTGATTTGAAATATTTTATTAGCTCATTTCTTGGTAGGGCTGCCAAGTGATTAATCGCAATTAATCGCATCCAGAATAAAAGTTTTTTTTACATTATAAAGGTCTGTGTGTATTTATTTATATTTACCAATAATTTTTATTATATATAAATGTTAAGTCATTTTTCTATTTTCTTAAATAAATACATGTATGTGTATGTTTCTATTAATACAAAATAAATATGCACAGTACATAGGCATGTAAACAACGACTTTTATTCTGGATGCGATTAATCGCGATTAATCGTTTGACAGCCCTAAATGTAATAAACCTTCTGATAAGAAAAACATTTCCTACTGTCTAAAAGAAGACACAAAGTTCATTTTGTTTTAATCATTGAATATAATATCTTCTTTTATGTTGTTTAAATCCTTAACCTTATCTTTAACCAGCAGTAATAGGAATGTTTGTGTTAGCAACACTTAAATATTTGTGTTTGTTTGAATGACAGAGATAATGCTCTGACAATCCTTCAGCACACAAATATTTGCTGGTGTACAGATGAATGCAGGACTGTGCTACTGTACGTGACTCTTAATTCTTAGCACAAGAAGAAAAGGGAGTGTAATGGAAAGATGAATGTGACATACAATAAAAGACAATGACAGAGGAAGTCGTGTCTGAAAAGACTGAACCCTGTGGTTTTGTTTTTTAGGAGTGGTTTTATTTGCACAGGCTGTTAATGAAACGGGTTATTCAGGCTCCTGTAAAAAAGAAACAACAACAGCGCTTTTTCTTTCTGTTCAGACGTCTGCTAATCTGCAGTTTTATGAAAAGAATTCACTCCCCGATGCAAAAATTAAAAAACGAGGAAACACTAGTGTCTGATACTGTGACACCAACTGTGCTAGTAATATACGGTGACACCAGACTATCCCAACAAATACCTTTAGTGTGTTGATGTGCGAATGGCAAGATGCTGTAAATAACTGAAGTCAGGGTCACGTAGTGTCACGGTCGGCTCTGGATTATCCCGGGGCTCAAAACAAACGCATAGCAACATTCATTGTTAAGGTTGAAATGTCTGGGGTGTGGAAGTCTCAGAAGATCACAACATGACTCAGGAAGTTGATGATGACATGATGTTGTTCGCACGGTTGTCTGTTGAGTCTGGGATTTATTTGTGTGGTGTGTTATAGTTGATCATTTGTTTGATAGCAAATTTGACTTTATTTTGTATCATTTATCATGTGCGTTCCTTGAGAATCAAACCCATGACCTTTGTACTGTGTACATAACAGGTCATTTGTATTCTGAAACAAAAAAAAAAACATAAAATCAGAATTGACTATGTTTTACATCAGTTTGCTTTAGTCGAGACTCCAACATTTAGTTGCTATATTTTCAACCTGATCACAGGACTTCGAAATTATTTTATGAGGTGAGTAATTTGAATGAATGAAAACGTACAATTATTAGAAAAAGCAATATTGAAGCCCCTCCCCTAACCCCGCTACTAAACCTAACGTCACTGGAGCGAAAGCAATTCATGCTTAAACGTACAACGTACAACGTTTGACTTAAAGTTTGATCATTATGTGTGTTCCTTGGGAGTTGAACCTATGACTTTTGTGCTCAGTGTTCTACCAATTGAGCTACAGGAACATTAAAGGTCATGTGTAGTCTGAAAACAAAAAAATGTACCTAAAATCTGAATTTTACAGTTTTTCTTTAGTTTGCGACATAGACGGCTTCAGCGGCAACAACAAACATTATGTGGCTTAAACTTAACTTCCGGTAGACCTCCACAAAGAATCCATAAGTGTTGAGTAATTTTAATTTATTTTAGTTAAACAGTTAGTTCATTTAATTATTACACAATATAATATTAATATAAAATTAAAAGTTATATCAGAAATAAACACAGACCGGAACTTAACTTCAGGCCTGCGCGTGCGTCCGATGAAACCGTCTATGAGTCATACTGTTTAAAGTGTGTCGTTTTTTAGAAGATCTATTGACAGAAATGCAATATAATATACATAACTATGTGTTCAGAGGTGTAGAAAGACCTTACATGATGAAGCGTTATGTTTTTATTATTTTATGGAATTCACCATGTTGTTTTTACTGTAGCCCTAAACTGAAAACAGGTCTACAGAACACGTTTCATAAATTAGTTTAAAAAAAACATGACGACATCTTTGTCCTGTGTCACCTGCCGTAGTCCTTGGAAAGGGAGGGGTGGAGTGAGCCGTTGGGAATGCAAATCACAACCTCACCACTAGATGCCGCTAAAATCTCTACTTTGCTCCTGCTGCCTTTGGTTGGGTGTTTTCAACCTGATCTCCCAAGAATTCGTTACTAGTTTGCGTATGAATTGTATTTTGTACAATCGCAGAAAAATGTGTGAAATCAATCCTGAAGCCCCACCCCTAAACCTTATTAAAGTATAACCACTGTATTTTTCAGTAATGAAACATTGTGTTGACAGAGTTGATATTGTGCCTTTCAGACACTTATTACGTGCATCATTTTATATATACATGCTATATTATTAACATTTGACCAAAATCAAGCTCACAAGAAGGATTTAAATATGTTTTGTCCTTCATTGGAATGACATGCACTGGCAGAAGTGCATCAAGTGCATTGCGTTTTATATATTCAGCACATATACTGTAGGTATATGTGGAAATTGAAAACTGGACAAACAGACAGATTTATTTTTTCAGACCTCAAATGCTGCAAAGAAAGCAAGTTTATGTTGTCATATTGTCGAACTTTAGTGTTTATTGGTGTGATTGACCTAAAGGGTCTTGTTTTCTTCAACATCATTGTCTTTTTTTCCAAATGGTTTGCTTACTTTTGTGGCAATTCTAGAATCAATGCATCGGAGTTTGTCAGCATGATTGACATTTTTGAATTGTAAATGTGTTGTTTGCAAACAGTGTGACAGTAAAGAATAATACACGTCTCTGTCTCTGTGTGTGTGTTTTACAGTTACTAAGGGAACTGAAGCATCCGAATGTCATCGCCTTGCAAAAAGTATTTTTGTCTCACAGCGACCGCAAAGTTTGGCTTCTGTTCGACTATGCCGAGCATGATCTGTGGGTACGTACACACACACACACACACACACACATCCCTGCTGCAGTGACCAGTATGGTCGGAATATGTTGGGTAATGTTCTAGACTTTATAACATTTCCCATAGTCTACTCATCTATTATTGCACTCTAAAAATGTTTGTGTTTGTTGTTTCACCCCATGTTTGAGACAAATCCAACCATTGGTTTAAATTAACCTAGAAAAGGTCAGTTCTTGACCCAAAACAGTCCAGTAAAGGTTCGTTTAAACCCAATGGTTGGGTTTGTCCATATTTTGTCCAAGCATGGGTTGAAAATTCCAACATTCACACTTTGCAAACACTCGCATGTTCCTGTTGTGTGTTGCGTTCCAGCACATCATAAAGTTTCATCGGGCGTCGAAGGCCAACAAGAAGCCCATGCAGCTGCCGCGGGGAATGGTGAAGTCATTACTCTACCAGATCTTAGACGGGATCCATTACCTGCATGCCAACTGGGTTCTGCACAGAGACCTGGTGAGTACAGACGGAACCGGATTAAACTGGCACATTGCGAGAGCTCTCCTGCTCCAAAGTGAACTTCGGGGGGGCAGTCAGAGTTTTGGGTATTCAGTGAGCATCAGAATGCCCCGTGAGATTGGCTGTTTTAAATTCAAATCGATCAAATGTAAAACTCATTCATTTTAGGCAGGAGGCCGTTATGAATACGATTGTGACATTTTGATTCATAAATGACGAGTAAATAATAAAAGTAATTGTGATGTTTAAAATGCAAATTTATAACGGAAATATTTAAAGTTTCAATCCATAAGTTTTTTGGTGAAAGAGAACATTTAAAACTGAATCGAAATGTTAAAAAAAATGTAAGGCATGTGTGTGAAATGAAAAAGAAAATTCGGTAACACTTGACAATGAGGTGCTATTTGTTAACAATTAGTTTATGCATTATTTAACATTATTAATATTAATTCATGTTAATTTCAGCATTTATTAATACATTATTAAAATCAAATGTTGTCACTGTTAACATTAGTTAAAGCACCATGAACTAACACGAATAACTGTATTGACATGAACTAACATTAACAAGGATTAATAAATGCTGAAAAACTAAATTGTTAGCTAATGCATTCAATAATGTTAACTAATAGCACCTTATTGTAAAGCGTTACCGGAAATTCTTTTGGACCTGTGTTTACATTTACCAAAGCGGTCTATATTTTTGTGCTGTGGGCTACGATTTCGCTGATAATATCAGTTTTTATATCATTTGACTGACGTTTAGTACGTAAAGTAAGCTGCAATTGAATGTTCAAACATAGATGGCGATAGAGAGGCACAAGTTACGAATTGCAGCTTTAGTCTAAATATTATCTATGGAAAACTAAATATTTATCACAGAAAGGTGTAAAATAAGAAAGCCTCAATATTTATTTGCACTTACAGTGAAATGTTATAGAGGTTCTCATTTCTAAATATTTGGTAGGTGCAGCAACGGATCAAACATCAACAAATCAAAACAATACTTACTGAGGTTTTTAAAATAACAGGCTGTACAAGCTGTAAGGGTGTGTCGACGCAGGGCTGTACAGTTCTCCTTTATTCAATCAAATAAAAGTCCTTTTTTATTGTTGTTTACACGGATGATCACAGTACACATCATCTATGATCATTATTAATGTGACTCAAGGCGTGACGGAACATCTTAAGCACTTGGATGAAGTACTTGGTTTCACGCTTATTAGATTTCCTCACGTGTTGTGGAGTTCAGGATGAGCGTGGTCATAATTGCGTGTGTTATTGGGCCTGTGGTTACACGTCACACATACAAGAGAACCTGTTTGCTTCATTCAAATCATCAGCCACATTTTCCATTCATGTACTCAAATCCTCTTACGTAAGAAAGCATTTTACAGTCAAAGTAAGAGAAAGTCAAATGTTTATGCAGTGATATTGCTGTAATGAAGCCGGTCATTGGGATTCCGCTCTGAATCTGAAGCACTGTGTGTCAATGGTGTCCAAACACAAACACGGATCGTCATGAACTTCAGTGGAAAATCTCTTGACTCTTACGTAATTCCATCAATGACTGATGTGTGCGGACCAATCACACGCTCTGCTTTATAATGACTGTCTATTGAATGGTTGTGTTCTGGGCAGCTGTGCTAGTTTCGCTTCTCTCACTTTACGCTCTTTTTTCTTCTCACAGGAAACATTATTGAAACTCAAATCAATATTTCATGTTCATTATTTATTTATTGCTTAGTAGCCGCGTGGGACGCCTCATCTGGTCGTTATCATTAAAATAAACACCTTGAGGGTGATGTATGTTGTATTACCAGCCCAGTCTAAATGATCCTTCACCAGCATTCTTCAGATAGCATCTGCGGGACAATTCTCCTTACGTGTTTGACCATGCAATACAATAAACAGTGCTTACACAAATACATTTGAGTATTTCATTTGATTGACTTCTTAAACTGCTAAGAGTTATTATTTTGTTCCAGTTGGACAATATAGGCCCAGAGCCAGGGAGGGGTTCGAACGACCCACCACTGACTGTCAAAGGTCCATCATTTAAGTCCGTTTTTTGTGAAATTTTGTAATGAAAATGTGTCCTTTTAGGTAACAACTACCAATAATTAGGATCATGGGCGTCTGAGTGCAAAAACGACATTACTTTCTCAGCCGAGAACCAGTACTTTTTTGGACCGGTGCATAATTGGGTCGATACCAGAGTATCGATAAGCTTCATGACAAGAGATACTGTTATCGAAAACTATGAAAAAATAAATAAATTCAGTCTACCCGCCAAATAACCATAGCGATGTAAAGTTAATATGTTTAATTACATTATGATGTGTTCCTATGCACATGCTAAGCGCTATGAGCTCTAAGCTAAGGAACACACACACGTTTTGTTATGTGGCATTTTCTGTTTGCTCAGAAGCATTTGTAAACTGCATTTCTAAAGCTCAGCTGTAATAAAGAAACTTAAAATGTTTAACATCTTTTCACGTCATGTGTTGTTGCATCTAATTATAGAGCGTAGTATCGCTAACAGTGTTGATAAGTACCGGTATCGATAAGCGGTTTCGATTTAGGTATCGATACCCATCCCAAGTCTTGACGCTATCAACCAAGTTCGAATCCATCTTTCGTCAAACTAACTTCTTTTTCACGTATCATATCGTATAGGCATTTATTTTTCAACAACGTGCGGGATTTTTATATTTATGTACACAATAATAATATTTAACATTTAACACTTAATCTTTAGGTATCCTCGCATCTTTGTTCTAGCCGCTTCACAACATTCCACACTGACAGGCCAGTTGGGTGTTGGCATGTATCGTCCCGGGTGTGAATCACTTCATGACCATTGACACAAAGTTAAGACCAAGTTAAATCTGTATATTTTGTCATGTGAATATGTGGGCAGAATTGGTTTTAAAACTTATTGTAGCTGTTCATGAAGCAGCTGCCTTGTCTGTGAAACCGGGCCTTAAAATACCATCAAAAGAAGTACATGAGATCTAATGATATTTTTTATAAATTAAGATGGGTTTCTTAAACATAAATTTGGAAGAGTATAATTGTTTTGAAATTGGTTGGTTCAACTTAAAAAAATGTTACCTGGTTACATTAAACCTTTTATTTATTTTATGAGCATTTCAAAACATTATTCATAAACCTTTGCTTTGGCTACGTGTTATTGCTTTAGTACCCTAATGAAATTAAATATGTCAGGCTAAATATAACCCTGATTATTGTGAAAAAAAGCCCCATATTTATAAAGTAATCCTTTATTTGATGTAGATTTAAGACTAATCTTTGTTGGTGCAACCCACTCAATCTTTAGACGTGCTCACATTCTTTGTTTTAGCCGCTTCACAACATTCCACACCAGGGGCCGGCGCCACCTATAGGCAGAGCAGGCAGTAGCCTAGGGCCTCAGGCTTGGAGGTAGGGATCCAACAATTATAGATTTTGTTGGTACGATTATAGTCTGAGGAATAATCACGGTTGCACGATTATGACGGTTATTATCCATACATTAGTACACAAGTGTAGTGTCAATAAAATCATTAATTTCTTGCGTTTATCATGTCATAAATACAATTTGGAATACTACATCTAGGTAGGATTATGATTTGCCATTTACAGAAATACACACAAATTACATATTTTTTTCATTTTTATGGCTATAAAAAGATTGAAGGCTTGAATCTCATAATTCTGTGACCTTTAACCAAGAAATCACAGGGGGATCACAATTATTAAAACAAATGTAATACGGATTTAATTTACAAATCTAATTAAAAAACGAAAATATTATAATTATCTAAAGTTTCCCATGTTATTTTAGATCCAGCTTAATAACTAAGCGCAATGAGGCCTAAAACAAGTCGATGTGCCACCTGTGGATCTTCTGGGAAGTGTAACAGTTTTTTTTTATTCTAACAAACAGGTCAGACTAGTCCTGCGGCAATCTGCATGATCACTTCCCAGATCCTGCATGTAAACATTTTTCACACATTTTTAAAGGCCAGATCTGAAAATTGTATCAAAATGAAAAAAAATTTAACCACCAGCTTGGATTTCACCACTTATGACAGAGAGTGTGGTAGTTAATATTGGAACTCGTTCTTCTAGACCGAGGGTGGTAGTCCTGGGGGCCACTGTCCTGTAGAGTTTAACCTCTTAGTTTAACTTGCTCCAATACACCTCCTTTAAAGTTTCTAAAAAGTTTAAGTGATCATGAAGACCTTGATGATCCGTATTAGATTTGTTTAATTAGGGTTAGAGCTAAACTCTTCAGGACAGTGGCTCTTCGGGACCAGTATTCCTCATCCCTGTTCTGAATTAACACCTTTTACTTAGGGTGTGCCTCACGGCTCAATCCTCGGCCCTACTTTGTTTTTCCTTACTGTTTAATTGCTCCCATTGGGGTCTATTTCTAAGAATCACAGCATTCTGGTTCACTGTTACGCAGATGATATGCAGGTCTATTTGCCTTTAAAACATAATAGGGGCTCCTTCTTAGACGAATATAAACTAAATGAATATAACGAAAATTAGTTAGGACCTTTAAGTAATTTTTATTTGGGTAATTTAGCCAAGATGACATTGTTTTTGACATTGGTCATTGATATTTTAATTGTGCTATATAATAAAATGACATTATTATGATATGAACATTTAGCTAATTCTACTTTAATACAGATGTGGTTTGCTTACAATTGTAATGTACAATTGTAATGTACAGCTACATGGTAGTGTTGTGTTGTTGCAGAGTGAATTACGAGTGAGATGTGATGGTTGCTGTTCCTATAGCAACAAACCCTCATTAGGAAGAAAGACAGAGACTTGAGCATCTCTGACACGTTGCTTACTGATGCAACAGCTTCATGCAGCACTGTCACAGCGCTCTGCGTTTCTATCATCCATTTTATTATCCTATATTCAGTGATCCATATTATTCTGACCACACACAGGCCATAAAATAATTTATGATTATGAGAAAAAACTGAAAACAATCATTTATGACAGTAATTTATTCCCGTACGTTTAGGAGATCAGTATTTTTGTGTTTCTGTTCTGCAGTTGCCAATGGCACACGAATGCCACACAAAATCTGCGCTATTTCTCTTGAAGAAATTATATCATTGGAATTATATCATTTAATTAGGGCTGGAAAAGTTAACGTGTTATTATCGCGTTGACGCATTAATGCCGTCAATTGTTTTATCGTGCATTAACAACATTTTTTAAGAATTATTTTATTTTGAAAGTCCGTTGCTCACTGGCTCTGAAACGTACAGACAAACCATGGGTCACAGAAGGGGTGGGATGTTGATCAGTACTGGTTGGGGAAAGGCGTCTCCACCAATGAGAGCATTTGGGGTTGGCCTAAGACTGCGCGCCTAGAGAGTCAGAGCGCAATCTACTAAACTGAGTTCTCTTTCATGTCTTCTTACTATGAAACGGACAAGTAAACACAAAATTATGTCAAAATTCCCTTATTTGTAAGGGTCCATGTAAAAGTAGTCCGTTTTATGTACGTTAATAGCTGGGAAACAAAACAGACTGGTCACAGTATATTAGATCTGTATATCTGTATAGAGCGCTCTTAAAGGAGCAGCAGCATAATAAAGATCTCCATTTATAATGTTCATCATTCAACAAAAGATGGGCCCAAAATACTTCAAATACAGTTTTATAAATACAGTACAATACTTTACACTTTGCGTGAAAGAGAGTTTATGTATAAGCAATAAAATCAATAATCATTATAACTTGTTTTTCTATATCAAACTAGACAGATCGTTAATACCCTGTCAGTGCCAGATAGCTTTGGTTTTATATTTAATTTGATTACTTTAATGTTTAAGTTGAGATTTACAATAAATATTTTAAGTTCAAATTGTTAATGCTACTATGTAAAGGAAATACTGTTATAAAAAAGCACATTATTTGTTTAAAGTGTTTGCAAACCAAATCTTATTGCACTTTTGTTCAGATAGCAATATTTTTTAATAAAAGTGCACTATACACTACTTTTGAATTCATTATTGAATTTTACGCTTTACAATGTAGGGCTCTAGACTAATTTTTCGGTCGCACCAACTTACAATTTGGTCGCACCCTTTTTATAGTAATCTTTATAACCTTGCATAATGACCTCAGTTGATGAACCTTTCTGTTAATTTGTCACTCTGTCCTTTAAAATAGTCGGCTTTAGACCACTTCATATTTTCGCTTTAACACTTGCGAGCCCAATAAATCCAAAATAAATGCAAAGAAACTTTGTATTTGTTATTTTATACAGGTGTATGTCACAAATCTGTGGGGGGAAGAACCCAAGCATAGGCAGCGGTGAAGGGGTTAACAAAATAAAAAATTATCAAAAAACGAAACAAATACCCACGATGGGGAAACACGCTAACTGAACAAGAATACAAATGATATAAAAAACAAAACAGTTCTCAAGAGGGAACAAAAAACAAAAACTAAATGCACAACGACGACACAACGTCAAACAAACACTGTTAGGGTAGGCAAGGGCAAGGCAAGGCAGGGCAGGGCAAGGCAAACACACGGCAAGAAAACAAGCAAGGTATGTTGCAAACACGCAAAACGAACGAGCACAGGACAATAGACACAAGGGCATTTTAAAGGGGAACTAACAAGGGAAGATAACAATGGGCAGGTGTGGGTAATGAGACAGGTGAAAAGCTAAATGAGGAACGAGAGGGGTGGGGCCAAAGACGAGACCGGAGAGAATGCATATAATAATACAATAATATGTTTCTCACCACACAAAACCTAAGGCTTTGCCATGACTCTGCCACAAGATCAAGAAAGGCATGACATGACATGATGAGCCAGACTCATGACAGGTGTTATTATTTAGTTTTATATTCAAGTCATATATTGGCTATGAAATGATCTGACACAAATATAACCTGTGACTCTTCACAATTCTCCTTTATTGCCCTCTTAGCCAAAAGCTGTAATTTTGCCACTGGCGCCTTTATTTTGACCACATTAAATTCAATTCAATTCAATTCAATTCAATTCAATTCAATTCAATTTCAATTAAAACTCAAAAGTAACTCAGAACTAAATGATTATAAATGTACTTCACTACACATTGTCATACATAAACTTTAAATACTAAATCTTACTAACCACTCTTGTTAAATGGTGTAAGCACGCTTGTGTTCGGAGGTGTTTTGAGTGATTTGATGGGTTCAGTCAGTGAGTCTCGTGAGTTCAGTGTTTGACATATGAGTTGTTTCAACAAAATGAATCAGTTCAAATGAGTCGTGAATTGAACATTAGCATGAGGGAGAAAGAGTTTAGAAACCGACGTGTTGGACTTAATTAAGGGCTAAGAACGATCGGAATATGACATCACTGTTCTGTAAAAGCATATTTAGCGTTCTAGTGCTTTTATGCCGTTCAGTCTGCGCAACACCGATTGCAGACAAACACACACTTTAGTTTGGAGACAGAGGGAGTGCTTGAGTTCTCTGCTCGCTCTTTCCTGCACTTTTCACAAGCGTTCACTACTTCACAAATTCACAACTCATAAATCACATTAAAAGTTAAAATAAATCTTTGGTGGGCAAAAATTAATTTACGCACTAGCACCAATGCGACCCAATGAAATTTAACATCGCACGTCAGAAAAAAAACGATCGCATTTGCGAGCATTTTGGTCGCAGTCTAGAGCCCTGCAATGCGATTAATTGCGATTAATCACAGAAAAGTTATGCAATATATTTTTTTTTAATTCGTGATCGTTGCCCAGCACAAAATTTTATAAACAAGTTACACTACAACTGTGGAATATTTATATTTATACAGCTGTAGAGGCATGAATAAAATATTTGAAAACACAGGTGACCTCAGCCACAGGAGCGACATTTAGGAGTGATCTCTGAGCCTGTGAAACAGAGAATATTTTCATAAACAAAGTGGCTGTTATGGCTGTGTGCTTCATGCAGATGTCTGTCAGACACAAATACAGTCCTGTCTTAATATAGGGATAGGCAGACATCAATATTTCTTTTACATGAGTAGTTGACTACGCAATAATGCTGAAAATGTCTTTTCTTAGCCAGAGTTTTTTTTAAAACATAATCTGTCAAGCTCTCATTCACACATTTATATTCCACACTTAGATCCTTGTGTCAAGTGTACCATGTGGTTCCCTCACATAAGGGCACAACATCATTTTTTCAGATGATTTAAATCCTTCATATGAACATTTAGGGCGGTTTCCTGAACAAGGATTAGTTTAAACCAGGACTAGGCCTTAGTTAAATTAGGATATTTAAATTGTGTTAAAAAACATACTGTACAAAAAAATTACTGGTGTTCATCTTGAGACAAAATAATCGCACTGATATATTTCAAGATATGCCATTGTAAGTTGTTTTCGTTTAAGATGCCTCTAACATTTCAGTTAGTCTGGGACTAGGTTTAAGCCCTGCCTGGGAAACCACCCCTTAAAGTCATCAGTCACCACAACCCGAGTGACTTTCTTTCTTCTGCAGAACCCATAAGAAGATATTTTGAACAATGTTGACAACCAAAAACACTGAACCCCATTGACTTGTATGAACACAAAAACACTGAGACATTTCTCAAAATATCTTCTTTTGTGTTCCACTGAAGAAAGACTCACAGACAGGTTTACAACAACACTCATTTTTATTCCTTTGTAAAATAATCCTAGTGGTTTTGGACAAATATTCGAGTAAAATTTAAAAACAACATCCAAATGTGATGTTTTTTCCGCAAAACTGAAATGTCACATGATTTATGTTTCTTTTTCAGAAACCTGCCAATATCTTGGTGATGGGTGAAGGTCGAGAGCGAGGGAGGGTCAAAATCGGTATGTGTCATGTGTCACTCTATTGAAGGCAATATCATTTAGACCACTGAAAAATATTTATCAAGTCATTTTTATTTAAAGCTACTTTTATAGTTGCTGATTAAGGTGTCCTTGTACTTGAAGAAGATTGGATATGCTGTAATACAGTCAAAACCCGCTCAATGTGTTTAAGGTGACGTGGTGAAGGTTTAGAGAGCTTAGACAGGCTGTGAGGTCAGTCTGGGTAGAGGTCAAGTCATCGTCTTACATCAGACACTATTCTGGGCCGTGGGCACTATTTTTACCCCGCTGTGGAATGTGTTTTAGTGTTTGCTTTGTCTTTCTGTGTTAGCTGGGTGCCAATGAATCTGTATCACTCATGCACTAGAACCAGAAACACACTTCACATGAGAACATTACGTGATCACGTGTGAAACTTAAAAACAAAAAGTGTATTGCTTTTTAATCTAAACACTGCTAGACAAGTAGAGGAAACGCTTCTATTTACACTTAGGCATTTCCCAAACGATTTTATCCTAAGCGACTTATAAGAATTTATATGTAATATTATATAAATATAATAAGTATTTATTTTTATTTTTTAAGTATTATTAAAAATAATTGAAGTATTTTTAATAATAACCTTTAAAGCTGCAATCGTAACTTTAAGACTATGTCGCCATATCTGTCTGAAACATTATGTTGCCGTTTACATTTCTATATGTTAGTTGATGATGCCATTTACATTGAAATCCATCCGGAATGTTTACAGTGTAAACGTTTGCCAAACTATCTGCTGTAGGGCTGTTCAGCATCCAGAATAAACATTTGTGTTCACATAATATATCTATGTGCACTGTGCATAATTATTTTGTAATTATAAGCACATGTTCGTTCACATACATGTATTTATATATTTAAGACATATTTGCATCATTTAAATTACATATAAAAATTTAAATGTTATAATTTTAATATATACATGTGTGTGTGTATGTGTTTATAGATACAAAATGAATATGCACAGTAAACGGACATAAACACAGGACAACGACGTACGTTTCAGTTCGTGCACCTATAGCTATTGTTGTATAGCTTAAGAAGAGGTTAAATGTACTGCCTTTAAGAGTCCCGAGGAGTGCTGCTTTCATTTATCATCTATTTGCATCTCAATTTGAATTTTACTTTGCGTCCGAAACATGAGCTTTATTTAGTTTTCCATGATCCCTTTCCATCCTTTCTCTGACCCTTAAATGACCCGTTCTGGGTTGCGTTTCCCAAAAGCATCGTTAGCTAACTATGGTCGCAAGTTCCGTCGTTCCAGCATAGTTCAACGATTTAAGTGTTTCCCAAAACCATCATTCCAACGATCAATCGCAAGCAGCATCAGAAAGTTGCGTGGTTGGAACTACAGGTCTAGAGCCGTGGTCACAAGCATCGTTCCTTATTATTATGACAACTAGACTTACATGCATCAAGCTTTTGATCAAAGTAAGCAAGCAACACGCAGCGCATTATATCCATCATTATAAATATATACAAATTTAATTGGACATCTTTAAGTTTGTCAAGGAAATAGTAGCGCTGTCGTTCAAAAGTGCGCATGATCTGCATGCACTTGGACCCTGGGGAATCCCTGGGTGGAATGACATAGGAGGACACTTATAAATTAATTAAATATCGTGAACAGATAACAAAAATAGTAACAAAAGTACTCCATAAACACAATGTTTGTTATTTACCTCAAGAATTTGACATTAATACAATCTGAACATATTTATTAGTAGACTTCATTACTCCTCCACCTGTGTTGCATCATCAACTAGATTGCTGAACCAACTTGGTTCAAACAATTGATCTCGGACAGAGTAACTACGGTTTCGGGAAACAGTCGTAACTACATCGTTAATTTCCCCAACGATGCATCGTACTATGGTGGTTAACTAGCAAGTTATGTCGTTGTTCGGGAAACGCACCCCTGTTTAGATTTTCGCTTCCTTGATTTTTAGTCATTAGTGGAAAGGAGTGTTAATGTATGTTTAAATAGAATCCATACGTTTGAAGTGAATTAAAGAACGTTTTGTGTATGTGTCTTTGCTTAAGTTGATTTGATGCTTGTGTGTTTTAGCTGATATGGGTTTTGCGCGGCTGTTTAATTCTCCATTAAAGCCGTTGGCTGATCTGGACCCGGTGGTCGTGACGTTCTGGTATCGAGCTCCTGAGCTTCTGCTCGGGGCGAGACACTACACCAAAGCAATCGGTACGTTACGCATTGTTTTTCTTTTTGTTTTATGTGCTAACCTGTATGTGTTTTTAATATGTGCTGCTATTTTATTTTAGATATTTGGGCAATAGGCTGCATCTTTGCTGAGCTGTTGACGTCAGAACCGATCTTCCATTGCCGACAAGAAGACATAAAGACCAGCAATCCTTTCCATCACGACCAGTTAGATCGCATCTTCAGTGTCATGGGCTTCCCAGCAGGTGACTGATCTCTCTTTACAATACTGTATGATTGTGTGTTCTCTCGTTTTCTCCCAAAGAGTATAGGAGACCAGGAGGTGAAACTCAATAGACCGTTCCATTGTAACACTCGCGCCCAGTAGCAGTCCTGCGCTTCCGCCATTTTGGGGTGAATCAGAATAAATGGGTAGTTGACGAATAAATTGTGTGACATAGCAAAATTTAGAAAACAAACAGTTCATATTACATTGTTTTTATATTATTAGTATTCATGTTTATAATTGACTCCTGAGATAGGCGCAGGCTCCTCGTGACCCGAGGTAGTTCGGACAAGCGGTAGAAAATGGAATGGAATGTTTATAATTAAAAAAGTATAAGAGAGATGGTTCTTCATAGTTTTTTCCTAGATTTTTGCCATCATACCATAGGACATATTTGCATATTAATCGAAATTTCAAATTGTAATGGAAAAGCTAATGGTTTCATAATGGTATTTTAATGGAAACCATTAGAATTGTGTTTTTTTATTGTTTCTTCATGCATCCTTGCTAAAAAAAACAATATAAACCATCACAGAAATCCTAATTGTTACCATTGTGAACCATTAGCTTTTTCTATTAAAACCATTACACATTTATTTGTTAGGAATTTATTACCCATTATTACCAATAAATCCATAAAAGTATTGTTTTTTTCAGCATGGTACTATAAAATCATCATGTTCATAGTGTGTTCCAGGGGATTCAAACATACGATATATATTTGAGACCTAGTGGAGAAATAGTAACTATGTCATGATCCTGCCTTTTCTGGTCGTGATTTCTCTAGTCTGGGCGCGGGATCATGACAGTCCCACATGTTGAGTGTGGAGAAAGGGCATGGCATTGTTTTGAGTAGAGTATTGGAAACTATTTTGTATATAACGTCGCCGAAGTCGAGGATCGGTAGGATAGTCAGTTTTACCGGGGTAAGTTTGGCGGCGAGAGTGAAGGAGGCTTTGTTGCGAAATAGAAAGCGATTCTAGATTTGATTTTGGATTGGAGGTGTTTGATGTGAGTCTGGAAGGAGAGTTTACAGTCTAGCCAGACTCCCAAGAATTTATAGTTGTCCACATATTCTCGGGGTCAGAACCGTCCAGAGTAATGATGCTAGGCTGGCGGTTGCTAAAGCATACATTTGGTTTTTCTATCGTTTAAGAGCAGTTGGAGGTCACGGAAGGAGTGTTGAATGGCATTGAAGCACGTCTGGAGGTTGGTCAACACCACCTCCAAAGAAGGGCCAGATGTATACAGAATGGCGTCGTCTGCATAGAGGTGGATCTACTCTTTGATACTCCATTTCTCCAACAATAGCGATTTTCTGACAATACTCATTAAACAGCGATACCAAAGATTAAATGTTATTAATTCAAATATTGACTATTAATATTGAACATGAAACTGGTGATGTTTCTGAACATTTTCTACATACAGATCACAAATTAATTTCATTTTCCTGTCCTCTATTGATTGACAGGATATATCGGCCCTGATCATCGGCTGTTTTTAAATTATCGGCCGATAGTGTGAAAAGTTGCTTTTGTCGACCATTATCGATTATTGGCCGACATATCGGTGCATCTCTAGTTTTGACACGATCACATTTGTAATTTTGTGTGTGGATTACTTTGGATCACGCTGAATGACACCGAGATCTGCTGCTATACAAAACAGCAGTTACTTTGACACAAGTTTGTTTCATTTGCAGGTAGAGAGGATTGTGTTGCATTTTGACAGACTCACTGCACTGAACGTCAACAATAGAAGTGTTTGTACCCCAGTCCATATATAACACGCAGCCCTCCCCTCTTTGTTAAAACAGACAAAAACGTTTCTGTCCATCCTGCTGAGCTGGGAATGTGGTGGGAAATGTTCTCATGTTGTCATGAGAATTAAGACCCAGACGTCTTTCTTTTCCCGCTGTGAAGCTTGAGGAGGTTCAGTTTGTCTGTAGAGATGTTGTTGAGGTTAATGAAGGGGTTGCAGGTTTGGTCAGATGTGTCATGTAAAGAGTCTTTATGTTCGGCGGTTTCAGAAACCTCTCGACTGTGTTGTTGGGTTTTGAGTGAGGAAAGATTTTATTCCTGGGACCGTTTCCTGCTCTCAAAATAAAACGAAATATATTGAAAAAATAAATATATTTGAGTATGGATTTGTTTATGTTAAAAATAAATATGTTATAATATAAAAATAATATTATTTAAAAATTCAGTAAACAATAATTACATAATTAAATAAAAAATGTATGATAATAAAACTGTATTTACACATGTTTAACATATGAACTTGAATAGTTAATTTGAAGTATCATTTAATATAAAATGTACTTTTACATTTTTTATTTACTTTAATAATTTTAATTATTTATTTTCGTATTAAAAATGTACATTTTATTTCCGTTAAAATGTGCATTTAATTAAAAATTTGATTTGATTTTCCAGCAAAGCTACCCTTATCAAAAAGCCACATGAATTTCACATGTTCAAAAACACGTTGTCACACGTGAGACATGGATTCTCAGTTCCCTTGTGATGAAATGTGAAAAACATAAAATACATGTGTTTTTATGTGAAATTATACTCGTATGTAACATGTCGTCTACATACACAAAATTCATTTGATAGTGTACAGAAGACTTTGAATCCTTTATGTGAGCTTTTAAAATAAGCTTTGGAAATGTCTCTGATGGTTTTAATTGGATTGCACTTGTCTTATGAGTGTTCATTCTACATCGTAGTATTCAGAGAAATGCCGTTTTCAGCCTCATTAATGTCATGTGAATTTTCTAGATAAAGACTGGGAGGACATCCGGAAGATGCCAGAGTATCCAACACTCCAGAAAGACTTCAGACGAACCACGTGAGTGTTGTTCTATACTCACACGTTTTAAAAATGTAAAGTATATCCTGTCATCCTACGAAACAAGTTTCTTCTCAGAACTGATTTCACATTCCTGAGGCGTGTCCAGGTGATATTTAGTGAATGCATGACCTCAGTTAACATGGGTGTAAGCACAGGAGCACATCAGCACAATATAACACAATACATTAAGGGGCGGTTTTAAGTCGTTATAAAAACATGTTTTTTTACAAAATGAAAACATTACTGTGTGCACCTTGAGACAAAACAACTGCACTGATATATTTTAAGATGTGTCAGTGTAAATTGTTTTCTGACATTTAAATTAGGCTTAAACCTTGTCCGGGAAGCCGCCCCTTAGCCTTTAATTTGAACGCTACTCTTAAAATAGCTTCAGATCACTCATGAGTCATGAGTATCTTGCCATTACAAACCTTTATAGAGATTAAAAATATAATTACATGCAAACATTAAGGGCTTACAATAGATAAAACTTACATTTATTTTTTGTAAAGACAGTTGTAAAAGATGGAATAATGAAGTAATGAAGAGGTCAGAATAGAACTCATTCAGTGAATCAAATATCATCAAATGTAGTTTGGTTTCTCTTTTTGTCACAACAAATCTCCCAAAGTTACATTTGTGTTTGAGTTCTGATGTTTTTACTGTTATTATAAAATGTGAAAACATTAATAAAGACTAAAGGTTCTATAGTATTGAATTTTATGTTTGTGTGTAAATCAGGGCTAACAATTTACTCGTTAATAAGATTAATTATGACAAAATTAACTTATTTTTAATAAAAGGAAAAAACGTTCATTTTGATTTCACGGGGGCTTTAACACAGTCACATTTTAAACAGTTGATTGAATAAGAATATGATGCAGGACAACAACAGTGCCTGATAAAGCCTATAGAATCCAGCCAGAATGTCCCTGAAATTAAAGATATGAGGGCACAATGCCTCTGTCCGTCCCCCAGTCAGTTTTGTCCCGTTCGTAGTGTGTCCCCTAGGTAGTGTGTCCCCTTTGTTTGTGTTTAATAAATGTATTTTGTCGCTGCCATTCCTCTGTCTCAGTCCTGACACATATTTATAGTTCAGCTATATAACACAAGTACTGAGCGCAATATCACTTGTCCCACATATAACGAGTGTAAATGTGACAACCGCTCAATAAATAAGAAGTTAATATTGTGTTATTTTAGACAATACTGTCTTGTTTTTGCTTTATAAAGACAAAGCAAAACTGTTCGTCACAGAGGAACACACACAGTGACGTTTCTTTTTTTAATCCGGTTTTAAACGTATCTGGAATTCTGAATGAATCTCCCACTTGAACAAATCAATTACTTATTCAAATGACATTTACCACCAACTACTGGCAGTTTAGCTTTTTATTTAGAGTGTAATTTAGGAAAATCATAATAGTTTCATATTTCTATTTTAATTAAAAACATTAAGTAAAGTTTCCCCAAAATATCCCTCATCCTTTACTGTTAAACTAAATACTGTAATATAAAAGATTTTTTCTGAAGCAACTTTTTTGTTATGTCTCTTTACATAATTAAATCTTTTTTTTCTTTTGAGAGTCATTTCTCAGCCAAACTGGATGTATGAATAATTTGTGATTAATTAACGGCATCCCACCTAGCCAAAATACGTGACCGGTACGTAATGTCAACGTTAACTTATGTTTGTAACGGGCTGTCACTGGCGAGGAAGAACAATGTCTCATCCACGGGAACAAAACAGGAACGAAAGGCAATCCACAAATAAACCTCCACGGAACAAAAGACAATAATCCAACAGATGACATACATCCATGGAACAAGGGCAAAAATCCAACACAGTTACGTTAATATCAGACAAATAACTGAACCAAGAGGAGAACTTAAATAGAACAGATAACAAGGTGAAAACAGGTGATGGGGATGAACTAATGAGGAACAGGTGAAAACAGTCAATGATGAAGGAGCGTGGGAAAAGTTACGTCCTTGGGTAAAAACAGGGAAAACAAGACTAGGGTCAGACAGGAATGTCACAATGTTGTGGCGACCGGAACAGTGAAATTCGTCGACGTAACCTCTTGAGGTAATCTGCCGGTCGTGGTCACGTCGTGACAACGTTATTGATAAAAAATGTTGTGTTGGTAGCCAGTTAGCAATTTAAATATTCGATTTATATCTTTGGGCGGACATGCATTACACCAATTCAACTTGTCCTTATTTGCCCATAACTATTGTAGAGACTTTTTATATAACATATACATGTAATGACACAGACTCAGAGTTGGAATACTTCATTTACATAGATAAAACCAACATATACCAGCAATATATCGAATCGCGCTCAAAACAGTATACAAATATGTTTAATAACATTTAATTGTACAACAAGTGTTTGTTCAGATACTTATAAGGACAGTTATAACAGTTATTTCAAACATAGCATCAAACATGATTCACGACAAATACATAATTGAAGCATAAATATTACCAAAAAACACTTCAATTACTTAATGTGATTGTGGGTCTTGAGTCATATGAGTCATATGTCCTGTTCAGGCGCCGTGTTATGTCCGGTTGCCGTTCTTACTCTTAGCCGCCACCAGAGCTGTATACCTTAAAAATAATAAAGTATAATGAAATAAAATCGAACGCAAATGTTTTTTTTTGCACTTCACTCTCATTTATTTTCATAAAAGCCGTTTATTTGTTACTATTGTTACATTCCCATACAGCAGTGAGCGGCCTGCATGTAGCGTATTAAATATCTCTTGGCTTATTTAATCAACAGATTTACAATGTCGTCTATAAAAACGTTTTAAACACGCATATTTAAATAGTAAACGGCATGTAAATCATGAATGTTAATCAAACTTATATTGGTAATGAAATCCGCAACGTGCCACTGTTACCTGTAGGTCATGGAATTACTAAAATAGTAAGAATATAGTACTTAACTGGACCGTCCTTGGCTATCTTGTAACGGCAGGAGTTCGTGCAGGCGACATCATGAATTGGTAATTTACAGTGCCTGGGACGTTCCAGCTGGTAAGTCCGGAAATGACCAAAAATGACCAGGAAATTACGTAACCGGTTCGTCATGTGTTAGCTCGGATATCATGTAATAAATTAGATCAAACATTTTCATTGCCCGGCAGCCCTAGTGTAAATATATTGCTTTTGTGTGTGTGTGTTTTACAGATATGCCAACAGCAGTCTCATCAAATACATGGAGAAACACAAAGTTAAACCCGACAGCAAAGTCTTTCTCCTGGTGAGTGTGTTTTAAACAGTATAATATACTGACCACTGTGAAACCCCTGTCACACGTATTTTCTACGTGCCCGAGTTAACCGATTAGATCATTCACACGACATGCGCATGCGTTGCGGTGCAGTAATGGTTTACGCATCGACTCTATTTGAGCTATACAGCACTGGCTGATTTAAAGCGCTAGCACACGTATCATGCTCAAAATCACGCAGATTGCCATTAAACGTACTCATTTCAGTTATCTGAAAATCTCATTACTTTGATTTCGGGATAAAGCAAGAAAAAACTAGACACGAGGAGTTAAGGCAAATAATTCTGTAAAGATTATGTTAAAATTATATTTTTATGTGAAATACATTGCACAGTTTGTTATAATGCGTGTCGGGGCTTCTTTGCCTAAAGTGACAAATATGTGACCGTTGTTGAATTTGTGGCTCATCCTGCTTCCGCAGCCGCAATGCAAGCGCACTGCACACGTATGAACACGTATGCGTAACACACTGGGCCCTATTTTAACGATCTAAGCGCATGGGCTAAAGCGCAGGTGCACTCAGGGCGTGTCCGAATCCACTTTTGCTAGTTTCACGACGGGAAAACGGAATTCGGAAGAGCAGACACTTCTCCAGAAAGGAAACGCGTCTGCTCGTGCTCAAGCACACCATCTACAGGACAAGCCGGATATTTATCTTTGCACAATAGACAATAATCATCTTTTTCATTGCACTCCATTCATTTGTAATATTTGGCATTATTGTGTGCTGCTGCGCTTCCCTCTGTGTAATAAGCAGAATGTACGAGCGCTGTCTACCCGCCTATAGGCGCATATTCCTAACGCGCTCTTTAAATAACGGAAAAAATGATGCGCCTTAGACTTTAGACGAGGTTTGAGTTGGTCTATGGCGCAGTCTGTTATCAGTTCCTCAAAATAGCAACGCGCCAACAATGCGCCTGAACACACCTCTTTTTAAGACCAACACGCCCATGGGCGCACAAATAAGCGCAAATGCATTTGCTATTTAAACAACGCGGCACAGGACGGGAAATTGAGAACTACGTCGGGCCGAAACTAGCAAAAACACTTGCGCTCCACCTTGCCGCATTACGCCGGGTGTACGATTGGCCCCACTGTGTTATCTGTCTGTTCACACATGATGTGAACATTTCTTTCACATAGCTTCAGAAGCTGCTCACCATGGACCCCACCAAAAGAATCACATCCGAACAGTCGCTGCAGGACCCCTATTTCCTCGAGGACCCCTTACCCACATCTGAGTAAGAGTCATCACACACACCGTAAAACTTAAAACCGAGACCCAATGTCATTTTTGTTCGACTTTAGGAAGAGTATCTGTGTATATGCTTGTTTGACTTTGTGTCACATTAAATATTAAGCAGTACTACTGACATTCTGAAGAGAAGAACTTGAACAGTCGTGTGTGATGTGCTTTAGTGTCTTTGCCGGATGTCAGATTCCTTATCCCAAACGAGAGTTTCTCAATGAAGACGAGCCCGAGGAGAAAACTGAGAAGGTAACAGAGCCCGATGTTCATCGTCTCACCACACAGAGTAACATGTGGTTTTTATACTGTACAAACTGTATATCATATTCCCTACCTAACCCACCTTGGATATTGCCATCTTTGTCCCCATACCGTAGGGTTCCCCTAGCCACGCACACACACACATACACGTGACGCTTTTCTCACTATATCCAGATCTGATTGGTACCCTGTGTTCACAGCAGCATCTTACACTTTTAGAGGTTATTTACTAGTATCTAAACTTATGTCATATGTAAGAAGTCGCCCGTCAGTGGTTGCTAGGGTGTTCTGGGTGGTTGCCAGGATGTCGATTTTTTTTAACCATGTTTAAAGGGTCAAACACAGTTGGGTTAGATTGGGATTTGTTATGTGGCGAAGCTTTAACTGATATGAAGCTTAAATTCGTATTCATTGTCAAACTGTCAAATATAAGTTGAGAGAGCCCATTGCTACGAACATTAAAATGCTGATCAAACTCATTCTAGATCTCAGCAGTACATGTGATAAGAATACAATCTTTCTGTAGGCCTGCATGTTCCCTTTCCTTGTGTCAATATCAAATATCTTCATTTATTGATGTCCACAGAATTGTATGACCCGTGTATTTTCAATACGTTTCTTTCAAAGCTTCATACAGCATTCACAATGATTGAGATGACCCATTAAAGGAAAAGTTCATCTCAAAATCTAAATTGTGTTGTTTTTTACTCACCCACATGACGTTCAACATGTTTTGAGACGTCCCGGCGACTTTGGAGCAAAAATAAAGATATTTTAGGTGACATCTGAGAGATTTCCAGGCCTCCTCATAGACATCATGGTTATAGTTGTTGTGAAGGTCCTGAAAAGTACTAAAGACATGGTTAAATTGGTCTGTCCGCTCATAGTGGCTCAATTGAATTGTTTTGAAGCGACGACAATACTTTATGTGCGAAAAACAAACCAAAATGATGAGTTTAATCGATATGTCAGTCGACGCATGCGCATTCAGTTTGTACGGTTGCGCAAAAAAGCAAGTCTTCCTCAATATGGAAATCATCCGACATTTTGCGAAGATCAACTTATATACGGCGTGAGTCTGCTTGTAAACACAGAGCTGTCAGTCAAAACGCCTGCGTCTGCCCCCACCGAATGCGCATGCGTAGAAGTGCTCTTGTGGACGCGCACCATAGACTGACAAGACAGAGGAGAATATATCCATTTATCGAGATACAACCTTTAAAAAAAAGCTATACACACCGCCACGCGAAATGAGGTCGTGCGCACTCGAAGCGAACTTCCGCCAACACCGCGTTGACGTCATGTTTGCCGCAAACTTGCGGACGCGCCGAGTATAACACTGGGTTCACACCAAACGCGAAATAAGTGTTTTGTGCGAGTAAAAGACGTGTATAGACGCGAACTCACAGCAGACGGTGCGACTGATGCTATATTGGCGTCTGTATCGTCTTCCGCGAAGGTTGAAAATATTTCTCAGATCGCGTCACTCACATGAAAATAACGAACTTTTCCCGCTAGTAAATAAAGAGCGAGGAAAGTTTGATGTCAACCCAGCATTAGGGGCGATTCACATTTCGAGTCTAAAACCACGTGGAAAACGTGAGCCGTACTGCTTTCTCCTTTTTTTACAAAGCGCCTGGAGTTTGGGCTCTCCTGGCGTCTGTCGTCGCTACGCAACCATGGGCCACGATAACCGTCGAGACGAGGAGGTATAAACAAAGGATTTATGCATTATATGCACTGAAAATACCGTATAATTCATTTGTTTTCAATTCAATTCAAAACGTCACTTAGTCCAAATAAAGAGAAAACAACGTAGTTTTTATTGCTCCTTTTAGCAAGTGAATTTTAAACTGACTTTTTCCCTTCCGAGCTTACACAGCAAGAGCTTTACTATTCCGAGAGAGCAGGGTGTACGGATGATCACTTCGTAATGGAACGCACACGGTTAATGTTCGACTGTGAGTTGGGTTACGTTGCATATAGATTACGCATCCGCTATTATCAGTGTAAGTTTATACATTGACAAAAAAGGTAAATTGTTACATAAACTTGAGATTTATACTGGGGCACGACGGAGTGCAGCTCCATAACACTAGAAGCGCCGCACACATGTAGGGAGCAGAGCGAGACGGTCAGCCTATGTGCCAGTGCTCCGCCCTGGACGACCCGTCCCCGACCCAATTTAACCCCCGCAGCTTTTTAAAAGCAACATGAACATCACTCATGTCTGTAGCACAAACACTCTTAGACAAAGTTTAATTCCTGAGATCTGAAGATTTGGATAATGATGTTTGCTTGTGAAAGGCTAAGGTTATAGTTTACTAAAACTTATTTAAAGGTTATAGTTTATTGAAATCAAAAACTCAAAAATGTCCATTAGAAATGTTACTTTAGCAATAATCTGAAATAAATTTAAATTAAGGCACTAAAACTTATACAGTAAAATAATAAATAAATAAAAAAATAATAAATAGTTAATACATTGACTAAAGCACATTACAGAATTGCTTGGAATGACACTATAATAAACATGCAAACAAAAATCATATACAAAATTAAATTGAATTAAAAAATAGCAATAAAACAACAATAATACTAAAAACAAAACAGTAAGTCTGCGGGTTTTGAGCTCCCCATTTCCAGGAATATCACCTGTAAATCATTCTGAATAAAAGCATCTGCTAGAATTATGTTTTTACAGGCCCTGGTGATCATTTGTGTAGCAGGCGTGTTATATTTGTTCCAATGAAAGCGACATGAAACTTCAGGACAGAAGAGAGGATTCTCAGAGCGAGTACTGCAAATAACAGCGTTGTTGAGCAGTGACGGGGTAAAGTGTGTCCAGGCAGAAGACAAACACACACGCACACACACAAATGCGACACAAGGACCTCAGCTTGCAGCGCAGGACAGAGTCAATATTTACTTTCTCATTTAGACACTTGTTTAATGTGTGTGTGTGTGTGTGCGTGCGTGTGTGTGGGAATCATAATATCAGAATGGTTAGGTGTGTCTTTGACGATACTGAAAGGTCAGATTACACAAACACACACATCCATTATTACACTCAAAACTACACACATGTGCTGGGCTAAAAGCAACTTACTGACTCCACAAGAACAAACATGAGAACACTCTTTTAAAGGGACACTCCACCCATGAAAATTCTGTCATGAATCACTATAGATGTCTTTGTTTTGTTGAACACAAAGAAAAATATTTGGAAGAATGTTATATGACAATGATGGGCAATTATTGACTAATATAGGATATTTTTTTTGTTCTGTGAAACACAACAGATATTTTGACGAATGTAGAAAAACAAACAGTTCTGTCCCCAGAAATCTCAGTTTGTTAACATTTCTCCAAATATCTTTCTTTGTATTCATCAGATCAAAGTAATGTATAGAGGTTTGAAACAACTTGAGGTTGAGGAATTCATGACAGTATCCCTTTAACAAAGCTGCATCACGATGCCATACGTCACAGTTATATTTATAAATGTATTTTCTTATTAAATGCATTATTTTTATTTATTATTATCATCATTAATTAGGATGGCAATTGCAGACATTATTTAGAGCAGAACTGCATAAAACAAGTTCCTCTTTTTTTATTATTATTCATTTTGCAGATGGGTTGTGTAAACTTAGTTAATAGTTGTTGACATTAATGAAGTTTGCGTTAGCCTTTAAAGTTTGTGAAGGGTTATCGTGTTATTTTGTTTGACATCGAAGCACTTTGTCAGAGCTTTGAGTCCTTTTCCCAGACACATGTGATGTGTAAAGCGTTGAGTTCAGTTGGTTATTTACTGACTTTCCTGCATTCAAATAGCTTTCTTAATATAAAACATGACCATCCTTCCAGTTGAGCTTAGCTTATAAAAAGGGATTCATACAAATGTCTTTTTCTGTAGTGAATGATACATATAAAACACATTTGAGAAAGCTTTTTTTAAATGCTCCTGCAGACAGTAAGCTGTTTGTGTGATGGGATTTGTGACAGACCAGCAGATGGCAGTGACGTAAAGTGTGAGATCAAGCTCGCAGCAATGAACATTGCTATGAAATTGCTTTAGAAAACGAAATATTATGTGAAATATTAGGGTTTGCATACACATCTCATACATTTATAAATCACTTACAGAACTTCTGCAGATATACAGACATAAAAGATGGTATTTAGAAGCTAAACCAGATCCATACGACAAAACGAGTTTAGTGATATACGCCCTCGTGTTGCCACTATATATATATATACAGTATATACAGACGCAGAAAAAATGAAGAGAGCATTCCAAAAATGTTTTATAGGTTTGTGTTTAGGTCAAATTATAATTATTGTTTTATTCTGTGAACTACTAACAACATTTCTGCCTAATTTCAAATAAAAATATTGTTTCTATTTGCATTGAAGAAACGGGTGAAAATAACAGAAAAGATGCCGTGTAAAGTTCAGATTCACGTTTTCATGTGTCTTGTCATGCTGTCAGTCTTTCACATTGCTGTTGGATGACTTTGTACCGTGTTTATATATATGTATGTACTGTTTAAGTGCAGAAATAATGTAATGAAGTAATGTGTCTCCTTCAGAATCAGACACAGCAGCACCAGCAGACGGCTGCGCGCAGACGCAGACGCAAACACAGACGCAACAGGCTCCATCCCAGCAGAGTTCAGCGCAGACAAACGGCACGTCAGGCACCGCAGGGACCAACACGGGTCCGTCCATACAACACGGACAAGACCAGGGGCCGCCCAACAAAAAGCCCCGCACCTCAGGAACCAGTGTTCTTCAGACAGAATACCAGGTACGGGAACTGTTTTATTCATGTGCATAGCTCAGATGCAATCTACTGTATATCGATGAATGATTTATAATTCCTCTCTTTACAGCACGCTGGCTCGAGGCTCGGTTACCAGAGCAACGTCCAAGGCTCCACCCAGTCGCAAAGCACTATGGGATACTCTTCGTCATCTCAGCACCAGTCGCACCGATACTGAGACTGGACTCAGTACTGGACGACTCTTCAGCACTCGATTGAAGTTTCAGAGCCACGATGGTCGTTTTCCTAGAACTGCAAAATGATCAAGTTCACTTTCATCCCTCTTAGACCAAAACGGCCCGACAGAATCAGAGTACAGGAGGAGGCAATAGACCCGTGACAATGGATCACTAAAGGTGACGTCTCACTAGACAGATTTGAGTTCAGTCAAGCTTTGATATAATATCCATAACTATGCGTTTCGTAAATACCATCTCTTTTTTGGCAACGAAGCGAAAACGCGACATCTTAGCTCACCGTAATCCTTCAAAAGGGAGGGTGGAGTGAGCCATTGGTTGCAATTCGCAACCTCACCACTAGATGCCGCTATTTCATGCACTGGACATTTAAGCTCTGGTTGTGTAGGTCTAGTGGGACGTCATCCTGATGCATCTTTATTCACAGTAAACCTCTTTCCTCACCGGCGGTGATGGTTTGTGATGGGTTATCGTAAGCCTCTTTCAGACGCCCCCCACACCTCTGACTCCAGAGACATCTGCAGTATATAAGCAATTGTACATAAGAGGCCTATTATCTCTCTCGTCCAGTGAAATGAGCTGCCTGCATGTACGGACGGTCCACAGGACACTTGATCGTGTTATATAACGCGTGTATATTATAAAGACTGAAGAACAAAGAGCACTTATCATGAGACCGTGTGAACGCACCCGACCTCCACACAGTTTCTACACTTTTCTCCTTCTGATGTCTAACAGACGTGTTGTTTTTTATATATATACACATTTTGCAGATTTGAAGTAGATGAGTGGAAAGCCTGTTCGTTCTCGTCCCGCCTGTTTGGTTACGATTACAATTAATAACTAAATAATATGAAGGGGGTCATTCTTCAAAACGGGTGCCGTACGTGTCTCATATATACATACATATATATATATATATATATGTGTGTGGGTGGAAAAATAATTTTAACAAAGAATATCTCGTGCCAGCTTTACTATGTGTTCATATAGAACTAAAATTACATTTTTATGTTTTTAAGTGTTTCTCACTTTTCTATTTTACCAAATATTTTGGTAAACATATTTATGTATATATGGAGATTAAAGCTAGCATGCTGTTTTTCATCTCTCTCTCTCTCTCTCTATACATATATATATATAAAATGCACTCTGTTAATATTTATTATAAAAAGAAATGAAGTGGTGCCCATAGATAATGCATCAACCGTCTTACTATTATATTTTTACAATACATGTAAACACTTGACAATATAAGTCTTCTTCTCTTTTCAATCACTTCACGTTATGTTTTGAAAGTTTATTTCTTTAAAAATGTCAACCCTGTTTTTTATAGTAAACAATTAATATTTGAAAAACGATATTTCTAGAATTATCAGCAATACATTTCTAAAGGCATCATTATATCCCCACATATAGAGAGTATAACAGAGAAATGATGTCTGTTTGAACTTTTTCAGGCACCCGTTTCATAGAATTACCTGACAGGACAATGACATTTTGACTCTTTTCCTTCCTTCAGAAGAATGCTTTAGGATCTTGGTCATGACTGAAAGCCCTAAATCTGTGTGTGTGTGTGTGTGCGTGTGTGTTGTTACTCGGGGCAGCTAGCAGTTGAACTGCTTGTGTGACTGTTACCTCTTCTTCTCTCCTCTGTTTCTTCAGTGTTTTATATGCTTGTCTTTTATAATCTGTATATTATGGCTTTTGAAGTCGCTCCTCGGATGTTCAATCAGACATTATCAGGTGAAGCTGGAGACCTCAGCCGTGGGTCTTTGTGGATGGTGTGTGTGTGTGCGTGTGTGTGTCCTGTTTGCTCTACGTACAGACGACACAATCTTTTTCAAATGACTCGTGTGTGATGATGTGATCAACAGATCTCATCTCTTCTGCCGCAATGTGCTTTGGATTTGGTAAAAGCAATCAAGCCTTCCTTCTTTTTCTAGTGTTTGTCCATTTTGTGGATGTGTTGGAGTCAGAGGTTGTTGTGAGGTTCCTCGCATGTCAAAGTGAGGTGAATACATATACAGTGCACGAGCTCCAGAAGTCTGAGAATATAACATATTATATACTTTCAAATCTGGAATGCTTGTTTTATCAAAATGAATATTTAGACAAAAAACTAATGTAAGACGACGAAACATTAAACATTCAGCTTTTTCTCAAATTTGCAAAAATTATCGTTTTAACTCAAATTGTCTTTGTAAATTGTCAGTATTCGCAAAGGTTGATGCCTTGCAGCCTTAGAGCAAAAAGTTACACACATCAAATACGTTTTACCTGCCTTCATTTTTAAGAACTCCCCACTGACCAAAATTTGAAATAATATATTTTAATGACTTGTAAAGCCAATTCGAGACTACTTTTAAAATTGAAAGCAGCAAACACGAAGAGTGAAAAAACAGATAACAACGTTTTTTTTACTTTTCAAAAATCACGTTGTTTATTGTTATCATGTTTTTATTGTGTCTGTTAGCTTTATTTTTTAAGTTATAACTATTTAATCAAACAGCCTAACTGCAGTAGGATTCATACAGTAGAATCTATTTGAAGAGTTTGGTTCCAAATGAGATAACTCTTATCTCATAACTCTGATAACGCTCTTATTATTATGTTATCATGTTTTTATTGTGTTAGTTCGCTGAATTTTTTGAGTTATTATGGCTTAAATCAAAACAAACCAACTGCATTTTGATTGATATTAATTGAAATGCACAATAAAAAACATGATTATTGATGTTTTATTTTTTACTTAAAGAGTTATCTGTTTTTGCAAATGAACACTTGGAATTGAAAGAACAGTGTAAGAATTTGCATGTTTATATTTTCATTTCATGCTTTTTCTTAAGCAGCATTTTACTCTGATTGTACATTTGAAATGCAAAACTATTTCACCATGAGACTTTTGGACGGATTTGTTTTATGTGAGGGCCGAAGGGTTTAAAAATGATAAGGAATACCTGTAGTCCCACTTTTCTTTTTTAATGAGAGAAAACAAAGTGTTGGGCACGCCAAAGTTCCATACATTTCAAACAGAACTGCAAATAACAAGCGTGTTGTTTTGTTTTTGTAGACACATTTCATCAACCTATTTATAACCTTGAAACCAAAAGCATCAAATGTTGAGTGCATGTAGTGATCATGACAACCAAATACATCGCTAGATTTAAAACCTTTTTCTCTCTGCATGAGTCACAAGCTGTACCACATGTGATATTTAATATTAAAATATTGACACTTTGTTGTGAATCGTTGGTCTATTTGAAGAAAGCGAGGCATCTGGGGACATCTGGTCACCCTTTATTTTGCTCTGTATGATTTGGGACAGGAACGTCATACACACCTGCTATGCAAAACATCTAAAGGGAGCTCAGATCAAAGATTGAGTTCAATCTGCACTGTCAAGTGTAGTCTTTGAATGAGGTATTCATGGATAGTGTGTTGTATTTTTCTTTTCAAATGATGATAGATTGTCAAATGTTTATAATTAACTCTGTACAATCTGATTTAATACTCGTAAACTATTACTCTGGTTTGTATCTCTCTGTATAGATGTTTGGAAGCTTTATCTGTCATATAAGCTGTACAGCATTGGAAAGGGATAGTTCAGCCACAAAAAATGAAAAATCTTTCATCACTTCCTTAACTATTTGGAAGAACCGAACAACATTGGATGCCATTGACATCCACTATGAACACAAAAGCGGATTTTTTTCTTTTTGGGTGAACCATCCCTTTAAAGTCATCTTAATCTTTGATGTGTTTTTTTTCTGCTGTCAGACACGGCGCTGTACATTTCACACAATACAATTCACTAAACTCCATTACCCAGAAATCCTGCATTGTGGAAATTGGCATGTAAAGCGTCACATTGGGAGTCTTGGTATGGCATGGCATTATGTGAAAATTGTGGTCGAGAAATTCCTGTAGCATGACGTTTAGATTTGATCAGTGGCTCTCAACTGGTTTTACATCAGATTGTTTATTGAACACTGAAATAATAACACAATGCAACTACCCGAAAATAAAGATTTCAACTCAAAAGTACAATAACGCCCTCAAAATACAGCATCATTGTTTATTTATTAGGTTTTACTATATGTGATGTTTGTGTAAATCCTTCCTCGTGTGTTTAATGTCCAATTTAACTTTGTGTTCATCTGAGTTTCACATGTCTGGGCTATTATTTGGTGATTTTGGCTAACTTATCAAGTGCTGGATGATTTCTTTTTATTTTGCATGCATGCATATATTATTTTTGCAGTCTTCACAATGCATTGTATTTTTTTTATTGATGTGATGGACCGGTTGAAAGCCACTGGTGTAGAGATTTGGCTCATCTGCTCAGATGATTATTTGCACTTTCTGTCCAGTTTTTAAGTTAGCCAGTAATTAAGTGGTTTTTTTACAGATCACTTACAGTTTGTATATTGATGGTCATCTTCACTTTCTCTCTGTTACCTTTTTTATTATGAAACATCTCAGATTATGGACTCTTTTTTTGTTTTGAGTATTAAAGGTGTTGTTTTTAATGCATCGGATTTGTGAATTGATTTATGGAATACAGAAGACAGAAATCGGTGTGATGCTGATCTGAAGGCGGTACATTTATATGGTCCTATTCGTTTTTCTTTCCCTGAAAGTGACAGTGCTCTTTAAAAGAAATTTCAATAAATGTTTGTAAATAAAATAAGTGTACAGCATTTTAAAACTATTGCCATGTTAGGATACGAGGCAATATTCTTACTGAATTAAAGAGGCGGGTGGGTCATTTTTGTGTGCTTTTTTGTCATTTAAACACTAAACTTACAACATTTATCATGAAGAAATAAGTAAGATGATACCCTTATATGAACATACAGCCTGGAAAAAATTTAGAGATTCAAAATATTTTTTATTTTAATATGTACTATGTAGGTATGTGTTTAGGTAAAATGATCATTTTTGTTTCATTCTGTGAACTACTAACAACATTTCTGCCTAATTACAAATAAAAATACTGTTTCTATTTGCATTTATATGCAGAAAATAAAATGGAGAAACAGGTGAAAATAACAGAAAATATGCTCTGTATTTCTTTTTTTAAGTTCAGATTCACTTTTGAGCAACACGGCAGTCAGATTTCTACTTGTATTTAGGAAAAGTTGTCAAATATGTTTTTATGTGATAACCTGAATTTTAATGACAGTTTTCATGTGTCTTGTCATGCTGTCAGTCTTTCACATTGCTGCTGGATGACTTTGTCACTCCTGAGGTTTGATTTTATTGAAATTCTACAAACACTGACTGGAATTACCACAATACATCTAGAAATGATGATGACATGTTTTTTTTCTGCGGCTGTATAATTTACATATAATATTATAATATACACTATATGCTTCTGTATTTTAATATTTAATATAACTATATTTTTTTAAAACAGTGAGTGAGATTAACAGAGGGACATGTTGATGGAAGTGGACATATGAGCATTAGAGCCAATTAAAGTCAATGTAACTGTAGAGTCTGGCCGGCTCAGAGTCGCGTTGAAATCCTCATCTTATGACGTAACCTGCTGCACCTCAAAACTGTTATATTTGTAAACAGTAAATAAAAACTTGAAAAGTAAAAGATGATCTTTTGCAAAACAACTGTAAGTGATCAAACACGTCAAACAAACATATAGCTTAATGACATTATAATTTAGCTGTATTACTATTATTAAAATGGTTTAAAGTGTGAAAATGGTTTTCTTTGATCATTAAGACTTATATTTACATTTAGGCATTTAGCAGACGCTTTTATCCAAAGCAACTTACAAATGAGGTAAACAATAGAAGCAATTGGAACAACATAAGGACAACAAAAAGTGCAAAGAGGATTTTTTTCCCTTTTTGGGATGGCACCACAAGACGTCGTTCGTTTGCAGATCTGGCGGGTACATGAGTCTGTATTAGCGAGTGAAGCTATGGGGTGCCGAACCAGTGGTGGTCTTGTAGGGCAGGAGCAGAGCCTTAAATTGGATGCGAGCTACTATAGGGAGCCAATTTAACTTAATGAAGAGAGGAGTGACGTGTGCTCTCTTTGGTTAATTGAAGACCACTCTTGCCACAGCATTCTTGATCATCTCTAGAGGTTTGGTTTGAAGTCCAGCCAGTTGCGCATTGCAATAGTCCAGTCTGGATAGGACAAGAGCCTGGACTAGGACATGCGTAGGATGCTCGGACAGGAAAGCTCTAATTTTCCTAATGTTGTAGAGGATGAATCTGCAGGACTAGGTGGTGCTGGCAACATGATCAGTGAAGAGTAGCTGATCATCGATTAACACTCCCAGGTTTCTAGCCGTTCTGAAGGTGTGATGGTTGATGAGCACAGTTGAATGGGGAGGTTGATATGTATCTTTGGATCGGCCGGGATTACAAGCAGTTCTGTTTCTGCAAGGTTCTGCTGCAGGTGATGGTCCTTCATCCAGAGCGAAATGTCACTCAGGCATGCTGAAATACGTGCAGAAACATTAGGATCATCAAGTTGAAATGCCAAGTGGAGTTGTGTATCATCGGCATAGCAGTGATAGGAAAAGCCATGTTTCCGAATGACAGAACCTAGGGATGTCATGTATATGGAAAAGAGCAACGGTCCAAGCACTGCGCCCTGAGGCACCCCTGTATTGAGATGTTGGGACTCAGAGACCTCACCTCTTCAGGATACTCTAAATGACCTACCTGAGAGGTAAGACTTGAGTCATGTTCATTTGTTATGTGATGGACATCCAGTACATGTGGAAAGCTGCAGGAATGTTTAATTCATGTGATGCCAGTGAGGCTTAAGTATTTATAGTTCAAGCCTTTGGACCGTCAATGGCTGCTGCAAATACTTCTTACTTTCTACTCATCCTGATCACAGAGGTCACAGTTCAATTCCAGCAGACAGACTCAACAGACTTCAGTACAAACGATTCTGTCTTCACACTCAAGAACAACAACACTTTACACTGAAATATCAACTAAGTCTCCGATGTTTCTCCTAATACTGGAGAAATATAAAAAGAACCAAATGAGAGCGTAATAGTCACGTGAAGAGTATGGGGGTATAAAATGCACCTAGCCAGCACACGTACGTCTGTAAGACTGTTAAAGAGCTGAAGACATCTGCTGCGTAAATTCATCTGCTAAACATATAAGAAAGAGCAGATTCACATCCATTCTAAATCATAAACATCTTACAGACGTCTTCTAGATGTCTATATGACATCTGACAGCAGACATCTCCGAGACGTATTGCAGATGAGCAAACTATGTATGGCAGATGTAAATGCAGACGTATGCCAGATGTATGTGTGCCATCAGTGAATGGAGATTGAGGAGGTAAAATAATCTGGGTTTGAGTTCATATTGAGATCTTCAATAATATTGATTTATGATCGCAGACTTGACCAATCTGAGCTCAGTTTGACACATTGTTGACATCTCTTCTCAAACTCTCATGACAGAGACATTTGTGAGACTCTTTTTGTCTGGAGAAATATCTGAGATGAAGGGCACAAATGTTTTACATTTTCTCATTGATGCCTATATAATTGAGATGTTTCAGTCACCAGAAAGGCTGTGTGGTTCTTGGTGAAGACTGAGGACACCGGGTCAGAGGGTGTGTTGTGGGCGCTGAAGCGGTGACTGGCATCGAGACTGACAGATGCTTGAATGGAAAAGCCTGTAATTGGATGAGGTGGGTGGATCCACGGGGTAAAGCGGGATTATGTCTGAGCATCAGATAATCAGATTATTCCCGAAACAGAGCTTGCTTTTTTAACTACCTCAACGTAATCTGTCACACAATGTTACGCCTGGACTCCTGGACTACTGGACCTTCAACAGACTAACTCTATTCTGCTTTGTGAGACTCAAAATTTCCCTTACATTTTTTTAGGTCTCAGTATTGACCTCTCAAATACCGGACCATCGTGGCTTTTCCGGCTTCTGACGGATGTGTCCGTGAAAAAGGACTGAGAAGCTGCTCTTCTTGTGTTGTGTAAAGACAGTATGGGGTTGGATGTGCGGCTTCAGTTCACCATGTCTTTAAAATGTGCACTCTTCACCATATTGCTCTTTATTCTGCCTGTCATAGGCATTAAAGGTAAGAAATACATCTTCACTGGTATGTTTTGACGAGGACATCAGTCGTCCTGGTTCCTTTAATACGCCAAGCGAGATTAGATTTAGTTGTTCTCTATATAACCGTATGATGTTTTATTGAAAAGATGCAGTTTGTACTTTGCTTAAGAAGACCTGAGATTTCTATTGCAACATTAAATATAATTTATTTTCATAAACAAGCAAAGTTGCAGCTGAACTTGACAGTCAGTAGGCTTTTATGTTGTATGGAGAAGTGTAGCTTTAACATTTTGAGGAACTTGTGACTCATTTAAATTCTGAATTATTTGGAGCAACACACTATAGTTTATCGATAATCTAACACTCGGAAATATTCAAATACACAACGCTTTGGTCTTGATTTCATGGGGACCTTTTTTACTCTGACATCAGAAATCATGCCATGTGTAACAACAGCATGTTCTTCAGAGATTAACCTAGACAAAAATGTGTTTGCATTAACTGTAAACAATCTGTTATTTTACAGAATTTTACTGTTATTTCTTTACATATTGTTCACGTATAATGTAAAACTTAAAAAAAAAATGTAACAAATTCTTCACATATTTTTTATTTGATTTGAATCATTGTTTTTACATAATTGTACATTTTTCATGTAAATGTATTGATTTATTTTTATTAGACCGACTCAACCCGACAAACCTGCCGAGTCCACCGAAGCAGAATTCGGGGATGAGGACTTTATTTGAAATGGAACAACGTCGAATCAAACGGTCAGAGTTCTTCCACTCTGAGGTGAAAGTTTGTCCTCAGGAATCAGTGAGAGATGTCATAGCAAGTCACCAAGCGTACTACACACTGAGAGGTAAACAAACACCTGACACAAAACTGCTTTACCCGGCTTTTATTAAAGAAAGATTAAAGGAACAATACGGGGTTTTTAGGAGGATCACAGCTAATATTACAACAAAAACAACAACATATCTTGGTTCTAACAAACCGAAAACCCACTGTTACTCACATACTGATCCGAATCAAAGCAACCTCCTCGGGAGGATTTTAAGAAGATTTTTCTCTCCGACGACTCTCTGCATTAAAGTATCTCCATAGATATCTGTGAGTATCTCTGCTAAAAGCCTTAGTGCCGCGGGTCCCAACACGACTCTGTTGGAAAGACTTTATAATATTAGCGCAGGTCCTCGCTCCTGCCTGACTTTTATCCTTCTTTTTATCCTTAAAATCCACAGATTTTATGTAATAAATAAGACATCGCTCTTTCTACGGTCTTTCTAATGCCCGCATGATCTCGTCCCCGCATCAACATGAGAACGACATCTTTATGTACTGTGGTGGCCACCGTCGTGTTTGGACTGAGCCATTCGTTGCAAATCTAGAATACAACGCTAGTGGCCGCTGTAAATCAAAAACTGCGCCTTAAACACAAACATTTCTGCCTGTGATTCTGCATGTTGCTGTTTCTGATCATCAGCAAATATTGAATATTCTAGATTGATTTCGTATACAGAACACCTCATTCAGCACTGAAAGAATATCACCGCTGTCCTTCCAAAACCTTGTATGTCCAAATTTGCTGTTTTTCAGGAAATGGAAAAACACTATACTTTTTAATGATGAAATACCGTGTTGTCAAAGTTGGCAAGTTCTTTTTATTGGTTAAATATTTGCAAAACCCAGTGACAAACATAAAGGATGACTAAAAACAACAATGAATGACAAAAATTTAAAATCACAAAATATGGAGATACGAGGAAATACAGCCATATGTTTTAGCACAAAGAAAATCCAGCGAAATTGATCACATTTATTCCTCACCTTTGTCAGTTTGCCAGGAGGCCGTGTGGGAGGCCTTCCGGATCTTTTTGGACAGAATTCCCAGCAGTTCCGAGTATCAGAAATGGGTTCACACATGCCAGCACGAGTCCTTGTGTATCTCTGATCTGGCCGTAAACTTCAGCAATTCTCAGGAACACATCGACATGGTTTACAGGGTAAACAAACGTACATGATAAGTTTTTAAAAAATATTTTGGAGCAAATAGTTCATCTTCATCTAAGTGATAAATGTCAGCGTGCAGAAATGTCACTGTGTTATTAAGGACTTGATGACTAAAATATAGTTTGAGTTCTGTTTTGTAATATATTTCCGTTTTGCTTTACAGAGGGTGAATCTGAATAATGAACAAGTGAAAGAACAGTAAGATGGAATAACTAATTATTTTTCTGTTTGACTATTTACTTTTCATGCATATAAAATTGATAAACTAAGAATTTTTAATGTTACGTATTGTTTTTATTTAATTCATAGAACAGTAACCAAAAGAACAGTAACAGATGAAGAACAAAGAACAGAAGGTATTCGGATTTGTTTTGTTTTTTGCTCAAAGGAACAGTTACCCAAAAATTCTCTCACTGTTTACTCACTAAATCACTTCTGGGTCACCATTGAATACCAATCTTTTTTCCCTACTATGGAAGTCAGTAGTGTTAAGAACTGATTAGATACAAACATTCTTTTAAAATATTGTCTTTTGTGTGTTCATCAGAACAAATACATTTATTCAGGTTTGAAACGATAAGGGGGGAGTAAATCAAGACAGAATTTTCATTTTTGGGTGGAGTATCTCTATTTAGCCTTTCAGGTAAACTCATGTGAATCTTCATTGTTCAGGTCCAGAGAAAGACCAGACTGAACCTGAAGTAGATGAATCTGCACCCACAGCTGATTCTACTGCTGAACGTATAGAATCTATCACTGAACCAACTGAATTCATCACTGAACGTATTGAATCTATCACTGAACCAGCTGAATCCATCACTGAACGTATTGAATCTATCACTGAACCAACTGAATCCATCACTGAACGTATTGAATCTATCCCTGAACAAACTGAATCCATCACTGAACATATTGAATCTATCCCTGAACAAACTGAATCCATCACTGAACGTATTGAATCTATCACTGAACGTAATGAATCTATCACTGAACAAACTGAATCCATCACTGAACGTATTGAATCTATCCCTGAACAAACTGAATCCATCACTGAACGTATTGAATCTATCACTGAACAAGCTGAATCCATCACTGAACGTATTGAATCTATCCCTGAACAAACTGAATCCATCACTGAACGTATTGAATCTATCCCTGAACAAACTGAATCCATCACTGAAATCACTGAATATCACTACTGAAATCTGAAACTGAACATTGAAATGACTGATCCATCACTGTGCCATCACTGAACTGAATCTATCACTGTCATCATCTGAAAATTGAATCTATCACTGAACCCTGAAACATTCTGACTATTGAATCTATCACTGCACCTAACTGGGAACTCAATCCTGAATGAATCTATCACTGCTTCTGAAATCTCTCTGAACCTACTGGAACCTGAACCTAATCTACTGATTCCACTGCTGAATCTACTACTGCAAACTCACCAACTTTCTGAACCTTCCCAATCTACCGAATCAACTGAATCTATTGAAATTTCTGAATCTACTTCCACTGCTCTTCCACCACAGTATGTTTGGACCATGATTTACTCCAATACAGATAGCAACAGTCAATGGGAATAATCTAATTGGTATATCAAATGGTGGTGTTCTGAATCATTACTGCGTAATATGGCAAGCCAGCTAAACATTTGACTAGAACAAGTAACATACCTATACAGAAACAAAACCATTTAAATATTCCATAACTTAAAGACTCAAATTTTCAATGGTTGTTGATTATGTTCTACTTTGAAAGACGGACATGTTATGAAGTATGAATATAATATAATATAAAGTAAATAGAAGAATAGAAGCCTTACAAACAGTCAGGCTAGAAAACTTATAGCAGAATTGTAAAACTACCTACATTTTTGTTTAATGGTTCCTCTGTTGCTTGTACAGGAGTCAGAGCTTCCAAATGTAGTTCCTGAGCAGCCGGTTCATCAGGTCATAGAGTTCAGCATCACACTGAGGGATTCTGGGTACCAAGAGATACTGAAAGACATAGATTCACCACAGTATCACGATCTGTCACAACATCTCCAGGAACAGGTACTAAACTACATGTATTTAACCTGGAGCAGCTCACAATTGAGAAGGGGACATAGATGTTCATATATTATATGTTAAACACTTCTCTGTGTTTTGCAGATGCAACATGCTTTTGAAGGCATACCTGGATATATTGATGTACAGGTGTTAAAGATTAGGTATGTCTATTCAATCTATTAACTGTTCTAGTCTTCAAGCCCTATTTTTTTTGTACTGTTTCTATCTATGAAATGGCAAAACACCTTTACTCTTTATGCATGACATTAACTCTACTTTGATTGTTTCTTTTGTTTCCTTTTTTGCATACAAGTGAGACCGAGGCTTCTGAGAGGTAATAAAGTGACATTTACAGCACTGTATAGAGTCCCCACATTTATTTGAAGTTTAATTTGGTTCAAGGAAAAGTATATAGTATATCAGTGGTTCTTGATTCTGGTCTTGAGGACCCGTAACCCCGCTTGGACTGTTTTACTAATGTAACAGTTCTGTCTATCCACCATTCGTTGTTTCTATCTCCTCAGGGTTGGAAGAATATCAGTGGCATATACAGTGGTTTTTGAGGCCGTCGCAGCACACATTGCTGAGGAAAGTTCAGACACAGTTGTTTCGTTTGCAGGACAGAGCGTGAAGGATACAATAGTTAAAACTCTCAGGGAAAAGGCCTCTCTTCTTGATCTGAACTCGCTGACATTTGACACAGGTAAATGGTTACATTGGGAAGAAAACACAATTCCAAAAGAAGTCTTGTTTGGTTAGATTGTTGAACTTCATAATATGGCCTTTGTCTTTTGTGTACATTGTTTCTGATCAGGCAGGAAACCTTCCACAAAATTGATGTCCATCACCAAAGTTTCTGAAGACATCATAACTGAGGTGACTTTGCTAAAACACATCATAGCACAAGCATATTTCATTCTTATGAAGCTAACCAACAAAATAAACATACACCTGTTAATCTGCAGTCCTCCGATCAAGATTCACGCAAAGACCTCAGTTCTCCAACACAAGGAAGCAACGTTTCTGTTTCATTGCATGGTGATGATAATGCTTTGGATTCAACAATGGCTTCAACTTTCGCCCCAACCATTACAATGAAACCAACAATGGAACCTGAGAATAAAGCGGTAATTATACACACGCTTGAAACTGTTCAAGGTGAAACAAGCGAACTCATAACCGAATATCTACCGGCCCCACCTGTAGAGGGAGCTCCTAGTGAGGGAGACAGCAAAACAATTCTCACAACAGATGAAGGCAACAATCTGACTCCATCGGCTTCAGATAATCTCTCACTAGCTCCAAGTGATGTACTGCTTGGAGCAGCACTGAACCCTTCACCAGACAGTGACTTTAATATAAAGACCATACCAGATGACATTATATTTAACCCAATAACCATCACACACATTTTGTTCACCACTGCAACAACGGTTACTCTAAAGACTGAGGAACCCAAGTTACCTGTCACCACTGACTCCAGCATCACCCTACAACCGTCTACTGAGCCAAATGATTTCTTACCCGATGTGACAGATTCTAATGAAATTCCGGAGGTGCCACAACCAGTGAATCTTGGAATGGCAGAGAACAAAGAGGACACTGAAGTGATGTTGACTGAACCAGAAGATGAGACTGCGTCTGAAGTTGATATACTCACGGTTGAGCCTGTAGAGGTACCTGAACCAGAAGACAATACTGTGAATTCTGATGATCAGGTGTTAGGACCTGCAGAAGTGACTGTAGCAACAGAGTTTCTAGTTGAGTATGACACATTACAACCAGATTTGGTGGAATCAGAGGAAGATAAGACTGTAAAATCAAGCAAGCAGGATGTAGAGGAAGAAAAGGAGGAGGTTGTTGTCGCAGAACCAGACAACGAGGAAAATAAGGAACATAAAACAACTGAAGAGGTTGAAGATGCTTTCGAGGTAACTGATCCAACGGGCGCAACTGAACCACCGCAACTTGAAGTACCGCAACTTGAAGTACCGCAACTTGAAGTACCGCAACTTCAAGTACCTCATTTAATAGAACCTAAAGAAGTTGATGGAGATGTTGTGGAACTTCAAACAGAGGCTCATAGATCAGAACTGGAAAAGATCAACACTGAAGAGCCTGGTTTGGGGATGGCAAGTGAAGTACCCAAAACTACTGAACCTCCTGTAGAAATGATCAAGATTGAACCACCAAGGATTTCTCAGACAGACACCTACCCTGTTGAGCACATTGACCATGATCAGGCTGAAGAAACTCAAAATCTGCCTTTTGGGCTAGCTGTCAGTGCTCAACCGGAGTTGGACAGCAGTAGGCCTGAACCTGAGTTTATAGAGGAAGCTCCAGAGATACCATTAATTGTTCCAGAGGGCAAGACTGTAGAACCAGAGGTGACTGTGGCTGATGTTCAATCTACCATATCAACTGCAACAGACTCTCTACCTGAAATGATCACTTCACCAGATTTAAAGGAAGTTAAAGACTTTCTAAGTGAGGAGCCAGAGATCTCATCTTCAGGTGAGGGTTTGATTCACAACCACAAGACTAAAGCACACACAATTTGGAAAATACAGAAGTAACTGGATCCTGACACTAAAACCAAAACCACTTGGACTGTCAGGATCCAGACACTAAATAGATCCCAGTGATAGATTATACTATTTAGTTCCAAACCACTGATCTGTACTGTAAAACAATCAAATTCTTATGAAAATACAGAAAAGTTGAGAAGGATTGAAGGTGCAAGGTTTATGTTAAAGGTACCTTGAAAGCAGAACAAGACAGTAGAGTATGACAGTGAATGCATTGTAACTGAATGTCACTATTGGTTTTCCAGACACTAAAAAGACAAAGTCCCTGTAGAACATACCGAAGAGACTGTATCACAGCCTGCGGAGACACTTGCGGCCCTTCCATCCTTGACAACTTTAACTGAAGACCCTGGACTTTTTGAAGCAGTTTTTACTGATGAATCTGTGCTTGCTTCAACACCCGTCAAAAAGGAATATGATTCTCCAACTGAAAAAACACAATCCCCCGTTGCCCAGGCCACTGTACCTGCAGAGCTGGACAATGTGCACATTGTGGAAACTGAGGAACCTATTCATTTAAAAGACTTGGATGTAGTAAGTACAGAGACCATTGACTGGTTGAGTTATGACGTCAGATATTCTTTTCCAGATGAAGAACGTCCCTTGATGACAACAAGGGCACCATCACTCAAGTACATGACAACTCCCTCAATGACCACAGCTAGCAACAGCAAAGAGCTTGTTGTGTTTTTTAGCTTGCGTGTCACTAACATGATGTTCTCAGAAGATCTTTTTAACAAGAACTCTTCGGAATACAGATCACTGGAAAACCGATTTATTGAACTGGTGAGTCAGCTGTTGGTTTCTTGATACTGTTTTCAAAACTTTGTTTTCCCAAGGTGTACATGAATAACATAAGCTTTTGTGTTCCCTCTGACAGCTGCTCCCATATCTACAGTCTAACCTCACAGGCTTTAAGCAGTTTGAGATCCTGAACTTCAGAAATGGAAGCGTGGTGGTCAACAGCAAGGTGAAATTCGGCAAGTCAGTGCCGTACAACATCACTCAGGCTGTCCAGTGCGTCCTGGAGGAATTCTGTGATGCTGCAGCTCAACGCTTGGACATAAAGATCGACAGTCATTCTTTGGATATAGAACCAGGTGAGAGTCATGGGCACATCAGACCACGTCTGTTCATTTCAAGCCAGAATGGATACAAATGAGATTCATTTTGTTCTTTCATTGCAGCGGATGAAGCGGACCCCTGCAAGTTTCTCGCCTGCAACGAGTTTTCCAAATGCACTGTGAACCTCTGGACAAAGGAAGCGCAATGTTTGTGTGATCCAGGCTACGTGACGCTGGACGGATCGCCATGCCAGAGCCTCTGTGTTGTCCAGACGGATTTCTGTCTCAATGGAGGAGAGTGTGAGATTGTGCCAGGGCATGGTGCCGCTTGCAGGTACCTTAGCAAACAACCCAAGATAGCTGTGAACAGTTTTAACACACTCTGAATGACATGGTGATATTCAATTGTTCTTGATTAGACATCAATCAGTTATCTACATCGCGTTTCTGAGCATTACTCGGCTGTTAATATCTAGTGAGCTGCTTTCATGATCCCTCAAGTTATATTATAGGGGCTTTTTATGCTTTAACAGGATGGTAGAGAGCTGACAGGAAAGCATTGGGTGGAGATAGGGGAGTGAGATTGGAATCGAACTCGGGTTGCCATGAATGTACTAACCACCAAGCTTTTGCCGCCAACATGATACCTCGTGCTCAGCCAAATTTTAAGGCATTTAAAGTATTATCGGATGTATAATTTGTGAGGAATCCCAGAACGCATTGCGACAAAGTCAGTAGAAAATGTGAAGTGAATAGTTGCTAAAAGCTAATGAATTGAAATTGTGGCGTAGTGGGAAAGTTTTACAATTTACAGAAAATGAATGGCTGTGCAACTTGCAGTGCAAAAGCAAACTATCTGCTCTCGATTGTTTCGTAAAAACACCCATCTAAGTGAGGCGTGAGTTTAGCTTGAATGCTTGCACCGCTAAACAAATCTATTTATACACGAGCCTCCATGGGGTTCCTAGAGGGTATGACAGTGGGGAGGATTTGTTTCACTCCACTATTTTTCTTTGCACTTTTGGGTACATCAATAATACAGTAGTTTAGACATTTGTAAAAGTGTACTGGGTGTTACTCTGCAGAAGAGTGCAGAATAAATACCTCTACCTGTCCATGTTCTAACTGTGTCTCTCGACCCTTTTAGATGTCCCGTAGGTAAATTCTGGCACTTTCTCGGGGAGAGATGTGCAGAGCTGGTCTCCGTGCCTCTAGACCCTTTTCTTTCTCTAGTGTTCCTCGTGGGGGCTCTGGCCTTTCAATATGCCATCATTACTCTCTTGTTATCTTTGTGCAGGATATGTGTACGGACCAGAAAGACACTAACTCTAGTGTAAGCGGATCTTTCTTCGTCCGAGTGTTTGAAATCTTTGCGCATAGATAACTTGTTGTGTTGTGTAAAGATAATAGTACGTACACGTAAATGTTACATTTGATGTCTCTCAATTCGACGAGGTGTTCACATTTTAGCAACTTATGCAGGAATAACATTTCTATTTGAATATATACAGTGATAGCAGTAGCCAGTCTGGATTTCTGATTCAGGACAAACAAAGCATAAATCATAACTGTGCAACAGCACTGTACCTGGGACAATCTTGTATTGGCATGATGTACTGGTGATAAAGGTTTCAAATGCATATTCATTCTTTTATCGACATGTTTCGAGACAGCTCACCCGAAAACTAACATGTATTCATTATTTGATGACTTTTTGGTCTTTTTCATAACACAAAATGGAAAAGTAAAAAACAAAACAAAAGTATCATTAAATACTTGTGACTCACTTTAAAGGAATCCAACAGGGTTTGATGAATAATGTGTTTTAATTTTACTCACAAGACACACTAGAATCAATAAGATTTGATGGTGCTTTATCTAGATGTCGAGTTCTTGATTTTGGCTGCGATTCCTCATTTTTGGGTGAATTATCCCTTTAAAAAGTTTTTAGTGTTTATTCTTCATGTCATGTCTGTTGTAAACACACAGTATACTTACTCCCCTTATTTCTCTTTCCTCTGTTATTCTGTGCCTTTTGTCTCTTGAGGAGAACTCTTTTTCTTGGACAGGATGAAGGAGATGTCCTCTATCCCAGCCCGTCAAAAAAATGCCCATTTTCTACAAGTAGAATTATTGAGCGAGTGATTCTTTTAGCAGTATTTCATTCACTGACACAGGTCTTGTATCAAACACTGGGCTGAACCGCAGGCATCACACATTCACATCCTGATGTTACTAAAGACACTTTTATATGTTTGCAATGCAGCTGTAGGCAAATACCCAGTACATCTTTTTCCTTTCCACAGCTTTCTGAAGTTAATTCAGTTTTATTTATGTAAATCTATGTTCCATGGTCTTATAAACCTACATGGTTCAAGTTATCAAATACATTCTTGCAGTAGCATTAAAAGTGCATGTTGTCAACATGATGCAATTACTAAACATGCAAATGTTGGAATTAAAATATTCTTACATCATAAGTGGAACATTTAAAACATTCAGAAATGTTTTTACAACGGGAAAGTTAGCAAAACGGTCTTAAACATTTTTTTGTTAGCTGGGTTACAAAGTTTTTTTGTTGATAAGATTAAATGCTTGAAAATCTTCATAATAAGAACTGTCTGTGACATCATAATCTTACATTTGACATTTTGGATGGCTAATGATGTTATAACAACATCTGGATATCAGATTACATCATAATGGATTTCAGATACCTGGTGATTTCATTAACAATACACTGTAAAAAACCTCGAAATTTTACAGAATTTGACTGAAAAACGGGTGAACATCTATTATATATCCTTATATCCTGTAATTTTACAGGAAAAAAATATTATTTTACTGTATATTTCTGTCACTCCAGCTGTCAAAAATGTTTCTTTTTTTAAAGATTATTTTTGAAATCTGGTCAAAAACTGTAAAATTACAGAAAAGGACAAATTTACAAGAAAAACCGGGAAAACTGTTTATTCTAGATCCTTGTATCCTGTAATTTTACAGGAAAAACGATTATTTCACGGTATATTTCTGTCACTCCAGCTGACAGACAACTTCTGTTTTTTTACAAGTTTTTAGTTTTACAGTTTATTTTTTAAATACGGTCAAAAACTGAAATTACAGAAAAAGACAGCAAATTTACAAGAAAAACGGGGAAAACTATTCACTATAGATCATTATATCCTGTAATTTTACAGGAAAAAAACTTTTATTTTACAGTATTTGTCTGTTACTCCAGCTGACATTAAATTTCCGTTTTGTTTTCAGTGTAGATATCTTATTAGGTCATAAGTATCTTTACATATCTGATGAGTTCAAAAAGATATTTCAGAATGTCAGTTTAAGAGGAACTTGAAAAATTCTGCATCACTGAAAGCAATCATCTTTAAGACAATACCTCACTTTGTAGATATATTTAACATTTTCAGTAAAAGATATTTAATTTACTATCAAAATTTCCCAGATTTTCTGACCACCCGAGCCATATCCCATTAAAAAGTTATTCAAGCGCAGTTTTGTGGCGTTCATTTCTTGTAAAAATGAATCCATGACCAGCAATGTCCAGGTCTGACCAATTACTAAATGTCTCTCTGCTCTTTCAGATGTGTGACAGTCTGGGTCGTACTGAAATGCTTCATTACTGTTTTTGAGGCCTTGAAAGCATTCTTAAGAAATGTCGATCATAAATCTTGTTTTTGCTAAAGGATTGTAATGCAGTTGAAGCATTTGTAACAAAATGTTTTTTGCCCCATAACAGGACTCGAGGACCAAAAAAAACATTTACTTTCCATCATTTTCAGCACAAATCGAGAAGCTTTTACAATGTTTTTACAGTTTCAGACCTCACGTAGTCTTTGTGATACAGTGACATGTTTTTTTTTTCTTCAGCCGATCTTGATGTTTGTCTTTATTGTTTGACATCTGGCCTTCACTCAGTTCATAGGCTTTGTCTTTTGTTTTCTAGAGAGCGAGAGCAGACAACCATACCAGGCCTGACAAGTTAATGTCAGACGATTTCTACATTTATCACTTTTATCAGGTAGGATCATGTCTTGCGTTATCTTTGTATCTTTGCAGTAGTTGTAGAATTTAAACTCCACCTCTTAATAAATATCACAGACATTAATGCAAAACAACTTCTTTCTTTTAGAGATGGGAAGTGTGATGTCCAGCCACGAAAAGAGCTTTAGATGTACAGTACGTCCCATAATCCTACAAACCATGACGACTTCAGAACAAGAGGCCAAATGTCTAGAACAGATAATGATTTCTACATCTGTTTACTGAACGTTTGACGTGTCATTCTCATGGAAACATTCAGAAACTCACTGATATTTCAGATGTTTGAAACTGCAGAAATGAGACGATTCTTCCGTCCTGTGGTAAAGAATGCACTCATAATGCGCTTTACTTTTACAATCTGTTCTTTAGTCGGGGGAATAATTGTGATGTGGTGTATGAATATAGAATTGATCAAATATCTTGAATGCATATTGAAGACATTTTGTATCTTTTTAGCGTAGTCGTAGTGAAAACAAACCTTTGCAAACAGATTCATCTGGACTAATCTGGATGGTTGAGTCAAGATTTAGTCGGAATATTTAGATGAATGCTTATAAATCAGTCATTTTTAAACTGTTAACACAAATTATATTTTACAATTATTTTTGAAATAAAAATACATTTTTATAAAATGTCAATTTGCAGTCAGACTAAGATGTTTCATTTAATAATGTTCTTTTAACAATATAAGTATTATTAAGGAAGTGAATGTTTAGACTTATTCCGAAAATGCTTTTGCCTGGAAGCGAAACCGGATATAAAATATCTGGGTATTTTTGTGTGCGTTTGTATATTCTTATGTAAAAACTCATGGCATCACATGACACGTTATCCACATGTTTTTTTTTCCATGTCACCACATCTCGCATGTGATCTCTCGTGTGTAATTCATGCGTGATCATATAAACTATACAGAATGTGTTTTATTGTATACATTGTTCACACATAGGAATGAGGTGAAAAGAAAACACAACTTTATTGACGTCATGCCAACAACCTTGTTTATCTTCGTACACACCCGATAGACATCTCATTTGTATATTGCTCTTCTACACATTTGGTCCGACTCACACTTGATGTATTTTATTGCATAATTCGCCGAAGCCACACGAGTCGTCCATCATTTTGTGTCTTGATTCTAGTGTTACAATGTTTAAATAATCACAATATCATGAGAACGATGTTATTAAAATCATTATTTTTATTAAATGTTTTTCATTCAAAATTCATAAATTAGTCCTCATTACTTACCAGAGTCATCGCATTTGTGACTGTATTATTTTTTGGAAAGACTTAAAGCAGTTAAACTCACTGTGAATAGTGTAAAGTGCTGACTCGTAGCAGTATTTACATCTGCATGTTATGAAAAAACACACACACTTGTTTTTAACTTCTCCAAAGGAACATTGCCAGTGGATTAATGCAGTTCATCATATAGCAAAACATTACAGGAATCATATTAAGAGGCAGTTTGAAGGCAATCACACTGTCAAGAACAGTAAATCAACACAACGATTCAATCTAGCAGAAGGTAAAATAACCAGATCACTAGAACAGATTTCAAACAGATACACTAAAAAACTACTGTCAGTTAAAACAAAAGGCATAAAAAACTATAATGAACTATTGTAGGAGTGATGGGGGTCATGTGACACTTGGCAGTCTATTGTCCGAGAAAAACAAAAGAGCTGCCGTGTGTGTGTATAGACCGCAGCATGAGTGTCTGTGTGTGTGTTTATTGTTTGTGTTTGTTGTTTGTATATTTCAGCAGGTTTTGGAGCATGTGGTTTATTGTTTATTGTGTTTTATTTATTGTGTGTTTATTGTGTGTGTTTATGTGTGTTGTTTATTTATTTCAGCAGGCTCTGCAGCATGGCAGTGGCGTATGTGGGTCGGGCTTGTCTGCTCTCGATGGCGTTTCTGAGGTACTGCATTCCTCCGCAGCGCTCCCAGATCTCCTCATACTGGCGGGGCAGAATCTCAGCGCCGCGCTTCCGTGTCAAACCCGTCTCCTCCAAACTCAACTCACACATCTCCATATCATCTTTACCTGCGAACACAAACCGTGATGAAACACAGCGCATTCAGTTGTCATAAACTACACATGAACAGAGACACCCTGACTCAACTTTGACTACACATCGCAGTCAATCACGATACAATATTCCAAAAATGACATCATAAACTCATATTGACCAATAGCACGTGAAGAACAAACACAGGTTTCAATAATTGTGAGTAAATCAGACCTGCCACCAGCAGAATGGGATGTTTATCCGGGTGAAGCTCCATCTGTCGAGCTATCCAGGGTCCGTCGAAGTGAGCGTACCACCAGCCTTTCTTTGTGTTCTGAGGGTCTTTGAACTGATCTCCGGGTCGGACGAAGGGAATACGGAAGAAGCGCTGCTGTCTGTTCAGCACAATTTCTTGCTGTCGAGGCAAGGCGGCCTGAACCGGGTTCTGTTGTGCTGGAGGACAAGAAACCTCGTATTAACACGGTCTGTAATGCTTATGGTATAGAAACCTATGCATGCTTCTATGACATGTTCTTGTCACGTGTAGTGGGCACCATTGTAACCAGACGTGACAAAATAAGGAACATGTGGATTTGAACTACAGTACAGTGAAAAGGTATTTGCCCCCTTCCTGATTTTTTTTTGTTTTGCATATTTGTCATGCTTAAATGATCCAGATCATCAAACAAATTTGTATATTACACAAAGAAAACCAGAGTAAATACAAAATGCAGTTTTTAAATGATGGTTTTATTTATTAAGGGAAAAAACCATCCAAACATTTCTGACCCTTTGTGAACAAGTAATTGCCCCCCTTGGTAAATCATGAATTAAGTGTGATGAAGCCACACTCAAGCCTTATTACTGCCAGACCTGTTGAGTCAAGAAATCACTTCAGTAGAACCGGTCTGACAAGCTGAAGTAGTCTAAAAGATCTCCAATAGCAACACATCATGCCGCGATCTAAAGACATTCAAGAACACATGAGAAACAAAGTCATTGAAATGTACCAGACTAGAGAGGGTTACAAAGCCATTGGACTCCAGCGCACCACAGTGAGAGCCGTTATCCACAAATGGAGAAGCATGGAACAGTGGTAAACCGTTCCAGGAGTGGCCGGCCTACCAAAATGACTCCAAGAGCACAACGACGACTCGTCCAGGAGGTCTTAAAAGATCCCAGAACAACATCTAAAGAACTGCAGGTCTCTTGCTTCAGTTTAGGTCAGTGGTCATGATTCTACAATAAGAAAGAGACGGTGCAAAAATGGCATCTGTGGGAGAGATCCAAGACCAAAACCACTGCTGACCAAAGATAACACAAAGGCTCGTCTCACATTTGCTCAAAAACATCTTGATGATCCCCAAAACTTTTGGGCAAATATTCTGTGGACTGATGAGACAAAGGTTGAACTTTTTGGAAGGTGTGCGTCCCGTTACATCTGGAGTAAAACTAACACAGTATTCATTAAAAGAACATCATAGCAACAGTCAAACATGGTGGAGGTAGTGTGATGGGCTTCAGGACCTGGACGACCGGCCATAATAGATGGAACCATGAATTCTGCGCTCCAGCAGAAAATCCTAAGAGAGAATGTCCGGCCATGGGTTTGTGACCTCAAGCTTAAACGCACTTGGGTTCTGCAGCAGGACAATGATCCAAAACACACCAGCAGTTCCACCTCTGAATGGCTAAAATAAATGTTTTGCAGTGGCCTAGTCAAAGTCCCGACTTAAATCCAATTGAGATGCTGTGGCATGACCTTAAAAAGGCTGTTCAAGCTCGAAGACCCTCCAATGTGGCTGAATTAACACAATTCTGCAAAGAAGAGCGGACCAACATTCCTCCACAGCGATGAGAAAGACTCATTGCGAGCCATCACAAACACTTGACTGCAGTTGTTGAGGCTGGCACAACTAGTTATTAGGTTTAGGGGGCAATTACTTGTTCACAAAGGGTCAGAAATGTTTTATTGCTTTTTCCCTCAATAAATAAAACCATTTTGTATTTACTCTGGTTTTCTTTGTGTAATATTAAAATTTGTTTGATGATGTGGATCATTTAAGCATGACAACTATGCTTAAAACTAAACATCCGGAAGGGGGCAAATACTTTTTCACACCACTGCATATTTCAACTTTAAAGGGTTAGTTTGAATAAAAATGAAAGTTTGGTCATTAATTACTCAGCATCATGTTGCTAATCCTACTCTTAAAATGTGGTGTTTTGCTTTTCTGTTTACAAGGTAAGTCAATTGTGCCAGACACTCAAGCGTTAAAAACATATCCACGATAAAAAGAGATTCAATTAATGGATTATATTTGATCAGTTTTGTGCGATCGTTTATATTCAGTATTAAATGTTGATCCGTCAGTGATGTTCTATAAACTGTTATTATTTTAAATAATGCTTTGCGTTGGTGTAGGTTAGTTAGCGAGTTATTGTGTTTTATTCACACTTCAGCCGCTGGGTCATTGCTTTGGTCTTACCTATGAAGCCTTTGATATCAACTATTCCAACTATTCCAAAATAAAACGGAGGAAAGGTTTTATCCTGATGTGGGACAGAATACAGACACTTGTGTCAGCGGTGTGATCTCTTACCATATTCTGTGACGGCCTTCGGCGCTCGCTGGTCATCCTGAGCATTGCGTTTCTTGTTCTTTGACTTCCACGCATGATAAACCTTCAGTCTGCGGTGAAACTCCTCGCGACACGCAGCCAACAGCTCGATGTCTACAGAGAAACAATACAGAAACATGAAAGACATTTCTTCCTATTGACATTAGATTACACCGGAAGTTCTTTTCTTTGTTCTTCTTTCTATAAACATCCCAAACTTAATAATATAATGTGAATACCAAATAATTACGGGAGTTATGTTGTTAGTAAAAAATGAAGGACACTACTTTGATAGTAGTGGAGAAAAAGTTTCCCTGAAAATTACCGACGTAACTAAATAAGATACATTTATTTAAGATTTATTACTTTTTTAAGGGTACTTTGTATGAATGTGTTTCTATTTACATGCAAAATATATTGATCTACTTAAGACAATTCTGTAATTCTTTTGTTTCCAGTAACGGTTTCATTCTCACCGCAGGACGTATTGATGGCATCTCGTAACTCGGCATATTTCCACTTGCTGAGTTCATATTTCTTGACATCGGCTGCAGTGTTTGTGGCCGTCACCTGTGGCGCTCTGAATCCAAAACAGCAAAACAAAATAACACCAAATGAAGGATTAAAAGAGAAATATGCAAATGAATTCATTCAGATGCCGTTTCAGAAGATGCTTCTGATACACAAGAGTCTAAATTCTGATTAAAGCAAAAGAATGTTTTAACAATAGTCCAGCTATTCTTTGAAAACAACTTATGACAAATGTTCACAAAATATTATTACAAAGTCATATTTGCAAAAACAGATAACTAAATGTTCAAAAATCCTATTTTATTATTATGTTATCACGTTTATTTTTTGAGTTGGTATTCAATAATAAACTGCTTTAAACTTTGGTTCCAAAACGAGATTTGGAAGCTTAAACTCTTCATACATTTATTACAATTTCTTTGACTCTGTTATTTAATTTGAATTACTACTGTTGACCAAACATGTATTGTGTTATGTGAAAAAAGCAGCTTGTGTTTTCGTTTTGTAGTGTTACAGAAAACTATGAAAACTAGCAGTAAATATGATGAATTAACAACATGAACAAACTATTCCATCAAAAAGAACAACCGACCACAGATTACCAACAATCACTGTCACTTCCAGAAACAGAATAAAGTGATGAAATTGGAGTGTTTTTATTCCGATGTTTTGTGGAAAAGTTATTTTTTATGTAGTAATAAAAACAAACCCCTCCACCCACCGAGCCAGAAGATCAGACATTTCCTGCGCCATTTCTTCCCTAAAGAACATGATGATCAACCACACACATGTTAGTACATCACAAAACATTATTATAGTAAACTTCAACAAAAACAAATCAGTTTTGGATTTAAAATGGAGACTTGAATGATTAAGAATGCTGAATTGTTGTTTGTCATTATTTGAAGCCCTTTAACATAACTGTCTGCTGTCGTTCCATTCACACAATGTTAAAGTCCATAACTAGTATGATGAGCTAATGGAATCATTTGTAACTAAATCATATTTGATTTGATTTGATTTGATTTGATATACTGAGACTGTAACCTACATGGTCAAACTCTTGAGCTTTTGTGGTGGTGCAACACTGTAAAAACACACAGAGTAACAACATTAATAACTGATGGAGGTGTCCATCACAGCGTTTAAAGGAAATACTGTAAGATTTACAATCCCACCACCAGTAAAGCCAAAGCAATGTTGATGTGACGCTCTGTCGACAGCATCTGTGTCATAATGTCCTTATCAAGAGACCATTTCAAATGGATTCTTTCTGATGTTCAAACGTACCGTTTATAGGTATGTGCGTGTTTGACCTGTGAAACGGTCTAAATGAACCTTCGGAGATGAGGTCATATCCGCTTCTAACAGTCTCGCCCCATAGACTTTCCTTCTCTGTGGTAACTGACAGACGTCACAGATGCCGTTTGTGCAGCTTTGCATGAAAACGAACACGTGCGTGTGCATGTAAGGCGTGTGATTTATATATTTTTTATTGTTGTGTAGTGCAGGTTCAGGTTCAGGTTCAGGAGGAGAAATGAAACAAGCTGAAGGTTCCGAGGCTCGGCAGGCGTGCTCTGACAGTACCTGCGCGGTCCAGCATCCACGAGCGTCTCTTCCGGGATCAGCTCCGCCTCACTCTGAGCGATCCGCAGGGCGAGCTCTCTGTCCCGACGCTCCTGCTCCAGCACCACCTGACGGGCCGTGTCCTGCTCTCGCTCCGCCTCCAGCTGCTGCTCCATCTCCTCCTGATGACATCACACACAGCATCATCACATGAAGACGACGAGGAAAAAACAATGCCTTTTGGAATTTGTGTTGAGATGAACGTCCTTTCAGGGACAAGAAATGAAAGAGTAGAAGTGTGTGAGAGTGAGCGGACCTGCAGTCTCTTTTCTTCTTCCTCACGTTTCTTACGCTCTTCCTCTTCCTGTTTCCTCTTCAGCTCCATCCCTGCTTTCCTGAGAGACGGAAAGACACGCTTACATTCAGACACACTCCACTTCAATCGTCCAAAGGACTTTTGTGCTATATGTTTTATTGTCATTTGATCCCTTTGATAAAGAATCAAAGTCATTGTTTACGAAACATCTGGATGAAACTAATGCTACTGGTTCTCAAGTATCAATGTTAAAACGCTCTCATCGAGTACAGATACTTAAAAAAGTACTTGAGTAAAAAAGTCCCTGTGAACAGGATGTTAAGATTGCTTTTACTACTGTATTCGGAAACGTTTCCCGAAATATAGACTGAGAAATAGTGGGCGTGGCTTGTTTTTTCACTGCGATTTAATTGGATGTATAAAAAACAGCCGTTGCATTTTGAAATGCTCCGCCCGAGCCGTCTAACACACGTCATTAGAGATGGAAAGTCACTAGAGGGCGGAAGTGCATTTTCAGATTTTAACTGAAGATTATGAGGGCACATGAATTTTAAAAAGAGAACGACCCACATTGAGCAACGTTGAATTGAGCATTCGCGTGATTCGTTGAATTGAGCATTCGCGTGATTCGTTGAATTGAGCATTCGCGTGATTCCTTGAATTGAGCATTCGCGTGATTCGTTGAATTGAGCATTCGCGTGATTCGTTGAATTGAGCATTCGCGTGATTCGTTGAATTGAGCATTCGCGTGATTCGTTGAATTGAGCATTCGCGTGATTCGCGTAAGTTGAAAAATATGAGCTTTGCCGAAAATTCGCACCTCTTTAACCAATCAGGAGCTTGCTCTAGTAGTGAGGTGATTAGACGACATAGCGAGCGGAGGCAGAAATCCGAAACAGGAGGACAAAATAATCGTCGCTGTTTGTGGACACCCGGAGCTGTATGATTCTTGTTCTTACTTTTATATAAAAAAATAAAAGTGCAGCTGCCCTCATAACAAAATCCATGTCAGCCATTTTGTAACGAGACTGGAGCCGCCTGGCTGAAGCCCCGCCCATTACGTGAATCACGTGAATTTCACGCGCGAATGAATCAAGTAAACTCAAAACGTCCGACTTCACGCGATTCATTCACGCAAGTCGCGTTTGGTCTGAACACACTATAACAATGACTTCAATTTCAGCAGAAGTTTCAGAACTTTGATGTTTTCAGTAGTTGAGTGACTCACAGACGTCTTTCCTCCTCCTCTTGTTTGCGTCTCTGTTCCTCCTCCTCGCGTCTCTTCTTCTCTTTCTCCATCTCGTCTTGGATGTGTTTCAGACGCTCCATCTCCTCCTCCTCCTGTTTCTTCTTCTGCATGGTGTTGAGCAGCTCCTGAGATCTGGTCACCAGAGCCTGATGCTCATGATCGATGTCCAAACGGCTCATGACGCTCGTCTGAAGACAAACACATTACTTTTAAATACAGACATGACACAAATCAACTAGATGCACCGATGGTCAATTTCTCCACCGATACCGATAACCGATTATTCAGAGTGATAAAGATAAAATGAATATTTCTTAACCTTCTGAATGTTATTAGTTCCTTTAATGACTATTAATATTGCTGAGGTTTCTTAACCCTTTCTATATACACAGAGCACAAACTGATTGCTTTTTCTGTTTTGATTGACATATGTACATTTAGTCATTTAGCAGACATGGAGTCATTGCCTGATAGCCGATAGTGTGAAAATATTTCTACCGATTATTGGCCGATATATCGGTGCGTCTCTAAAAAAAACATATGACATTCTGACCTCGTCTTTGATTTCTAAAACATGGCACTTGTGTTTAAAAAATGTCTCATTTATGGTGCATATTAAAGACGTTTCCCACACCTTTAGTTTGAGTATGTGACTGTCAATAGAGGTATCGAGTTCCTTCATGTGTTTGCTCATCTCCTGTTTGCCCTCCTTTAATCCAGACACCACGTCATTCAACTTCTCCATCCTCTTCTTCAGGTTCTGAGCCTTCACCAGACCTTCAATACTAACACACACACACACATCTGTGTTTAAAGAGCTTATATCAATAAAGATGTGTCATATTTAAGCTGCATATCGACTTTTTAAGGTGGAACTACTTTCCTAGGCCGATGTCATTTTGTAAGTGTGTGTTATGGAGTGACAGTGGAGATGATGTGTGATGATATGATACCGTGGTTTGTGTTTTCTCTTGCACAGCCACATGCGGACGGTCTTCTGCATCTGGACACACGCTCGGCTTCGACACAACATCTTATTCTTCACTGAGAGAGGACGACACATAAAATAAACTCCATCACTAAAACCGACGTTTTTACATAAGTAATGGAGCTTTCATATTCAAACATACGCTTCCTTCTAATAAACAGGCTTGGCTATTACAGAACAAGGTTATTTAGGTTTAATAAAATTAACATTTTTAAAACGTTTCTGTTCATTGAAATCAAATCAAATATTGACCTACAAAATGATTGAAAAACTAAACGAAATGTTGCCTCAAAAATGAACTGAAATAAAGCACTAAAATTATAAGAACAAACAAAAACTAAAATTAAATAATCTTATTTAGCAACATCAAAATTAAAGAAATGAATGATCAAATTGATGAATAAAACTAAAATCAAAACTATAATAAATGTTACATAAACGTTAATGCAAAAAAACATATGAATGCTTTATAATGAAATTCAATTTTAAATTGAAAAAAATCTAAGTTTGGGGGCACAGAGAGAATTAAAATGTAGAAAAGATTTATTAACCCTTTAATAATATTTTGTGATTTTATTTTTTTGCCATCACTCAAAAAATAATAAAATGTGGATATACAAGGTTTCACATATGCATTAAATCATTTATTCTATTGCATTTTATTTAAAAAATATGTTTATGTGACATGACAGTGAATTGCATGTATTAGTGAACAAAGCATTTTGGTACGTACATTTGATAACCGAGAGCGCACACCACTGAACTTTCTTCCAGCGACTGCAGATGAGCCATTTATTCACACGCTTGACCAGTTCAGCCAGATGATCCGGATCAGACTTCATGATCTGATCAAACTCTGCAAACTGACACAACACATAACGTTCATCATATCTTTAGTTTCAACTCCGTTCAGCAGGTTTGTCGGTTATCAGAAGAAGAATCTCATTCTTGTATCGCAATCATAACACGATATGAGAAAAAAGATTCGTATCGCAGAGAAATAACAGCTGGATGACAAACACGTGACCTGCTCACATTCCTCCAAATATCAAAACCAACAAAAAACATCAGAAATCACAGTTTGCATTAGAAATGTGTCAGTAACAAAATACCTTTACAAATGTTTTGAGGTGAATTTAAAGGATTTAGAAGACCTTGTTGGTATTATTCAAGTAAACAGAGAGATGTTTCACCTTTCCAGGTCTGAAGAAAACTTTGGTCAAACCAAACTTATAATCCTTTTCGTTCAGGCCGAGAGCTTTGAATAAAGCCTGTAGAGAAACAACACAATGAGACATCTCAGCAAACGCTGTAATGCAACACAACATGAGCCGATCACCCACCTTACAGAAGAGACGCGGGTCCAGACGGGTCAGTTTGGAGGGCATGTACTCCTTGTACATGTTGTAGAGCTCATGGAAGGGCGCTCGTGAGGGGAATCCACCCTGCATCAGATCCAACACGGACACCATCCCTGAGAGAAACCAACAAACACTCAGAGAAGATGCACACGCTACACGTGAAACACGTGAGAGATTTCCTCCTGCTGACATGATGGTAAAGTGATTGTGTGTGCTTAAGGGTGCCGTCACACCGCACTCATTTAGTACGGCTGAATCGCACTGGAAAAACCAGCACATGCTGGGTTAGGTGTGTTTTGATGCTGGTTTGACCATCTTAAACCAGCACAAACCAGCATCAAAACATAGCAAACCAGCATATGCTGTGTTTTTTTTTCAACGGGATGTGGATGTTGTTGAGAGCGCCATCGCCGCTGACAATGATGTGACTGATGCTAGCACAGCTGACTGGGCTAACGTTACGAGTTTATTTCGTTTAAAAAAAAGCATTTTAGGAAATACGTTCTCTCGCCAACGAGTGATGTGGATGCTGTCACGTGACTGCATTTTGATTCGTTTTAAACTGGTTTGGACCAAAGCAACCAGTATGGGGTGAAAATGAACCAACACCGTTGAAAAATGCTACAATGTATCATTTTTTGCCATTGGTCCGGACCAAATGATCCGAACTAAAGGTGTGAAAGCATCCTTAAGAGTGTGTCGGAGAGAGAGAGAGAGAGAGTGTGTGTTTGTGTTTGTGTGTGTGTGTGACACTACTGCTGGGTTTTGAGACCATTTTGGCGATTGATGGTTTCAATTCGATTGGATTCAATATCGATTAGTTATCGGTATTTCATTTAAAACATTAGTTTTGCGGACATGGAATCCATATTTAAATATATAGGCTGGTAACTGAAATCCCTCTACTCAGCTACATTAATGACATACACATTCACATTAATAGTTCAGCCCACACAATTGTTTTAAATTACTTTCTACTAACTTTCTATTTACCAAACATTACTGTAAAAATAAAACATTGTAAATGTGCAACAGGGAAATCATGAACAACTTGAAACAAGTTTAAGAAATAAAACAGATTTCAAAATTCAACTTGAATAATGGCGCCACCTTCTGGACGAGAGCAGAAATACAGAAAATATTCTCTGAGGCACGTGCATTAAGAACCGATTCGGGATATTGTTTCTTTAAAATGAAGATGGATTAAAATCAAAGAATCTATATTTTTACCCAGCCCTATTAGACACAGTCTCTGTGTGTGTGTGTGTGTGTGTGTGTGTGTGTGTGTGTGAGAGTGTGTGTGTGTGTGTTAAACAGAGAGTGTGTGTGCGTGTGAGTGTGTGTGTACGGGTGAGCTAGTGTGTGAGAGTGTGTGTGTTTGTGTTAGACAAAGTGAGTGTGCATGTGTGTGTGTGTGTGTGTGTGTGTGAAAGAGTGCGTGTGTATGTGAGTGTGTGTGTTAGACAGAAAGTGTGTGGGTGTGTGTACGGGTGAGCTTGTGTATGCGAGTGTGTGTGTTTGTGTTAGACAAAGTGTGTGTGTGTGTGAAAGAGTGTGTGTGTATGTGAGTGTGTGTGTTTGTGTTAACCTGAGCACTGGAGTTGTGAGAGAATATGCGCCCCTTCAAACTGATGTCTGATCATCTTCAGATTGGGCTTTACACAGCGGATAAAACTTGAACCCTTAAACACACAACACAACAGCTTTGAATAACAAAAAACGCTTCACCAGCGTCTCACAAAACATTTCTCTCACACCGAACAGTAAATGATCTGATAACAGGAAATGGTCTGATAACTCACAGTACTGCGCAGTTTGTCCAGAAGAATATTCAACTGTGTCTGTAAGAAACAAACATGACACAGAAAACTAAAGACACGGTTGTATGTAATGACTGACAGACAACCAAGAAAGTTCAAGTTTCTGTGGAATCTGTCAAGTGTAATATATTATATTCATAAAACACATTTACTGTGATGATATGAAGAGTGAAAGTGTGCCCGAACGCAGATGTCAGACCTTGAACTTGTTGCCGACGCTGATGAAGCTCAACTTTCCGGCTTTCTGTCTGGTGTCTTTCGAGTGGTTTGAGTTCTCAAAGAGTTCACCGATGAATTTATCCTTGGACTCGCTCACCAGACACGCCAGTGACGTGTGAAGAGCATCATTATTCTTCTCAACAAACTGAGTCTGAAAGACAAACGTCACACATTTAGCATCACTGCAAATGTCAAAAGCATTCAAATACAGATCGATGCATTTAACCTCGGCGTCGTGTGCATGTCTCATCTGAATACTGCCATTGATTTGGCCATAATCGCGCTTGAATAAAACTAATGGAGTTGTGTGTGTACCGTCTCATAGCAGACAGCTCCAGCGAAGTGTCTTATGATAAAACCCTCATCATCTCTGACGTTTCTGTGAACCGTCAGCTTAGACTTTCTGGGAACCTGCGGGACAAGAGACATTTAACGTCTAAAGCAGAGAGATGATGAAATGACATCTGATGTGATGAGATGACTCACTGTCAAGCGGAAATGATCCTTGTGTTTGTTGTGTACAGTGTCAGTGAAGTGCTGGTCACTGGGTTGAGGTAGCCGGTTCTCTTCATCCAAAATATCCAAGATGCCAACAAGTTTAGACTCAACAAGATCTAAATGACAGAATCAACTCCATAAATAAACACACAGGCAGCGTGTATGTGTCTTATAGAGTGTAACATGGGAGACTGTCACGAAATATTGGTCTCAAGAAGTCAAACATGATTTTCTTAAAAACACTTTTTAAACATCATTTTAAACAAGGTACGACATGTTTCCAAGCATTCATTTAAAAAATGTTTACTGACACTTTAACACAAAAGTAAACAGGTTTTCCTCACGGAAGGTCTGGATTCGGTCAAAATGAGCTAATTAAATATTTCAAATTCACATTTCACAGCATTTTTCTCATGTGGCAAGTAGCCGTGTAATAAGCTGGATAATGTACAAGCAGCCGGCTGTTATCGCGAAATAAGCCTCTTCAGTGTGATACAAGTGACCACACTGTCGGGGCTTATTTCTGCAATAACAACCGGCCGCCTGTGCATTATCACTTACAAAACGCACTCAAATCAGAACGCATTACGCTAATGAGAATTTCAGCAGAAAAAGCAATAAAATACACAAATAAATTATTCCTTCGTTAAAACTAAACTTTGTTCAAGGTAGAGAACACAATTATGTTTATTATGATCATATTTTGTTACCGAATTATATGTTTTATCACTGAAATCTTCACTGCCATGATGTTTCAGTGGTTTCGTGAGAATCCCCCATATTATATTTACAGAATGTAAAAATCGATGTACTGTATGTATGAGATACAGACCGATACAGTCCTGGTTATCCACGTAATGCACTTCATTCACGCCCAGACCTTCTCTCTGGTACAACTCCTGCTCCTGTCAACCAAACACACAACAAAAACATCAACTCCTGAATGTTATTTAAGCAACCCAGTTTTATGTCTGTGTTATGGATATTACACACAGTATTTAGTTTAATTGCATCAGAAGTAACTGTAATTCAATTACAGAAAAACTTAGAGTAATCCCTTACTTTACTTGAAGTAAAAGAACTTCAATTACAGTAACTTATTACTTAGTAACTAGTTACTCTCAACACTGCACACGGGTCTGCGTGTCTTACCTCTTTGAGAATGCGCTCATTGAAGAACTGCTGGAGTTTCTCATTGCAGTAGTTAATGCAGAACTGCTCAAAGCTGTTGTGTTCAAAATACTCTGCAGCGAAAACACATGACATTTAACACACACGGCTTGGTTTTTCATAAAGAAGAAGAATCATCCGTCTCAGAATTATTATTTTCCCTATCTAGCTAAAATGAGTTAATTCAAGGCAATTTGAAAAATAAAATTCAAATATTCAAAGACATCGAGACTTACTAAATTAGTGTCTATAAATAAATAAACATTTTAAAATGACAACAAAGCTTTTTTCTTTTAAAATGTTTGACATTTTAAATAAAAAAATATTTCGATTGCATTTGTGGGCATTTTTCTCTTTTACGTACATTCAGCAGGCGCTAAATGAGTACATAAGAAATTATTTAAAAGTTGTTTGTTTTTAAAATGTAACAACAAAAACGATATAAATAAAATGATACATAAACTCTCACTAAAGCCCTGTGACACACGGAGACACAGAAGAGTTTGATGGATAACGGCGATCATGACGTCATACCGAATCCAGCGATGTCCAGTACGCCGATGAAGTTAGCCGACGAATCGAATGGGAAGCACTGGTTGATTCTGGTGACCACATGATCAAAGAGTCGACTGTAGATGGCTTTAGCCAGAGCGTCACGAGCGCTGCTGGCCTGCTCCACCTTCAGAGGAACCCTGCAGAGCATCACATACATCTGCTCGTTCACACGTCATCTAACTCACAAATCCTCATGAATATAAACGGTGAAATGCTTTAAATCCACGACTGACACAACTTTACTTCGGTCGGTTCTTTGCATTTCGAGCAGTTAAAGTGCAAAGAACTGGATTGTTGTATGAGAATGATTGGAGCGACTCTTACTTGATGGCCGTGCCTTTAGCGCCCCCTGCTGTCTGCATGACTCTGGTGGTCAGACTGACCCTCAGATCTTCTTCATCCAGACCCAAGAGCTCAGCACAGAACTCCAGAGACTGACTGCATGCCTTCTTTAGGTTACAGCCACCTGTCGACACACGTGTCAATATCAACTCATTGAGCACTTCACGATACACATTTTGTCCAATTTGGTTTTGTCCAGTCGGATGCGCTCTCGACCGATGATGTCCCCGCTAGAATCTTGTAAACCCTCGGCGTGATCACCTGAAGTGCTGCCGGCCTCCTCAAAATCAATGTTCCCGAGATGTAAAACTCCAGCCACCACCCTGAACAGATTCAGTTTCTCCGTGTCGTCCAGACCGATCTTCTTCATGGCTTCACACATTCTGTTGAAGTCTGCGTGATCGTCCAGCAGAGGATCCTTCAGTGAGCCGGCCTTCAGATGCTGAGGAACCACGGTAAAGTGAGACACGGATCGATATCTCATGATAACAAACACATCACATCATTCACGTTGCATGAACAAATGCACGCGGACACCCGACCACCAACCCCAGCGTTACTCACCGGAATGCCTTCAACGACATAACCTACTCTGTATAGCACACCATTTTATTTTACTGTAAAAACACAACTGTTATATTCTATCCGCTTGTCTTTTTACTTTGTTCAGAGATTTAAAACGAAAAGTAGAAACATAGTAAATTTGCTGTACTTTGTGATAATAAAGATATAGACTTCATAAAGACTCCTAGTGCAAGAGTTCCATCGATCGATCGAGTCTATATTACAGCTATAGTGCTTGATCTGCAGAAACCATATTTTCGTAGATTTTAAAGTATGTCTGTCGTAATGTATTGTTTTTGTTCTGGGTGTAATGTAACAGTACTTTCGTCTGCCAGAAACCGATATCATCTTTTCAACACCACATAAGCTGTTGTTGTTACATTTTAATATGACTTTACAAAAAATAGTGTTATGAAAAGAGTGTCGTGTTCTGCAGTCAACTCTGAATAAAAACAGGTGTAATATAGTTTATTTCTAATATTTCCCATATTGTGAACAAAAGCGGTTCTTGTAAATAATAACTGCAATATGCAAACACTGGTAAATCTATCCATCTGTGCAAATAATATATAATAATAATAACAAACAAAGTGAAAACAACAGAACCACGGGGCGCTTAAAGGGAAAAACTGCTTGTACTTATTTAAACTGTGTTTAGATGCATTTCATTTCTGATGTTGACTTGAGATCTCTGTCAAAATGTAAATATTAAATACAAATTTGACCTCGTGGATATACCATTCATGGCCCTGTGAGCTGCATTACAGTCGGTCGTTTTTTGTTCCTCGCGATTGTCATGTGTACATATACACCTGTGTTTGCCGTTGGGTTTTGTTTGTGTCTGTTTGTTGTTAGGTGAGTGTCATGTTTAATCGAGCAGTTTTCGTTTCCGTTTGATTGTGGTGTAAACTGCACTTGGGATTTACTATGACACCATGTTTATATTAAAAGATCGATTATGCTTAAATGAAATATTTCTGTGCCAAAATATTAGCATATTTAATGAAGTGACGTTTGGCAAAACACTGACTTTTATAATAAGACACAGAAATGTCAAGTGTGCGAGTGTAATTACATACATTTCTTTTCATTCAGAATGTTAATTCAGCAGTTAGAAATGTAAAGTAAGGGATAAAGCACAGGCAGCCATATAATGCTGTGTTCACACCAAACGTGAATACTCGTGGGAATAGTTTGCGCGAGTGACTTGAAAATCGTCGTGCGACGGGGAGTGTCTTCATGCGTCAGAACGTGTCAAAGAGTAGGTGTCAATGAGCTCCTCGCGTGAATCGGGTTCCCGCCCGAGTTGAATCCCGCCGCGTGTTAGCGTCTATTCGCCTATTTGCATTGACTTTGTATATCATTTACTCGCGAAATCACTTAACACAGCATCAGCCCCGACAGTGTGCTCAGGGTCTTGTGGTTTTTTCTTGCGATACCAGCCGGCTGTCTGTAAATTTTCCTGCAAATTACACGGCTACTTACCTCATAAGTAAATTATGAAAATGTATTAGCTCATTTCTAATGACCTTCCACAAGGAAAACCTGTTTACTTTCAGTTTTAAGGTAAGACAAAAACTATTCCAGGAACAGGCAATTTGGTTTAATCATTTGTAAATATAATGTCATAGATTTTATGAAAGGATATATTGGTAAGACCTTACTTAAAGCATATATGTATAATGCATTATAACAGTAGTTTTAATTGATTCATTTTGCCTTGTAATGCACCTTATAATGCATTGTAATGTCTCATGAATAATTGTAACAGTTAATACATTCTAACACTGATCAATTTATTGTTATACTTTGCATTTTTATATATAAAACTGTATCGGGCAAAATGATTTGCAGCATCCGGGTTATCATGTGTAGTTTTGAATGGTTGTTATCTGGGAATATCAGCCCCAATCAGAATCAAGTATTCCAGAGCGCCGTGTAATAATAATACAAAACTTTTTTCAAGTAACTAGATAACTGTGTAAATGCATTAAGTGATCTTCTGTCACTTCAGAAAAGAAACTTGTGTTATTTGTAATGGTGCAACTGAAATTGCCAAAGATGTTCATGAGAAGATGGCGTCATCATATTTTCGGTCATGTAGTGCATAAAGCAGCTCATCAGGCATTTGATGGGTATTTATTTAATAATCGTAAAGGGATAGTTCACCCCAAAATGAAAATGGTGTATAAGCACAAGGGACGATGACGTACTTCCGCTAAAATCTCAGCCAGCTTGGTCACTTCCGCTCTCATAGCGAGGGTATTTTTCACCAAGAGATAACGATGCGTTTAGTAAGAAAACGTTCACATTTCGGCAAACAGACACCGACAGCACTTCGGGTGAAAATGATCAAGTGCCTCTGCGATCGCGCCTCTAGTTCGTGCAAAAGTTCACTTTGCTTTTTTTCATACTGGTTGATGAACCTTAAAACAGATAGCCTGAAGTGCTTCTCCTTTCTGGTTGTCGACGCATGGCGTAGACTCACGTCGTTGATCGTAACCCTATGTGCATCCTGAAGCGGCCCTACAGCGCCGGATGTAACAGCCTGGCTGAGATTTTCGCGGAAGGACGTCATCTACCAGTACGCATACACCCCATTCTGTCATCATTTACTAGTTCTCAATCTGTATAAATGTAATTGTTTAGATGAACACAGAGAAAGATATTTGGAAGAATGCTTATAACCAGACAGATCTTGCCCCCCCATTGACTACAGTAGTAGGAAAAAATACAATGGTAGTCAAAAGTGCCTCAGAACTGTTTGCTGTCCAACATTCTTCCAAATAACTTTCTCTGTGTTCATCAGAACAAAGAAATGTATACAGATTTGAAACAACAATTTTTTCTCACTTCCAGACCAATGGATTTGTGGTTAAGACCATTAAGAGCTTAATGTTTCGCCATTTTACCCAGTACTAACCTCACTGAACCCAACCCTAAAATCTGATTGGCTGTCAGGAATGTTTCCCAGGACCAACAAAATGGTTGACTTGAGAACTTGGCCGTCATATTCCCAGTGCTGTCAGAGCGTTTCACAGGTTCAAGTGTGTTATATTGGTTTTGAGAGTCTGGATGTGAATTTGTCAAACGCAAACAAAGCGCACAGGATTTAAAAAAAGCGCACGTGACGTGACCCATCTGACATTCTTATTGGTCACCGGATGCCTAAATTTGAGTTGCTAACTCCTGTACAGAGACATTCTGCGTTAAACCGTAAACATGAAATACTGAGAAGAATATCCCATCACCCTAAAACTAAAACTAAAACAAACCACCATAAAGCAAGGAAACGGCAGCTCCCAAGATTACAGATGACTCTTTATTTTGCAAGACCTGGGTCAAATGTATTTGGTATTTCCATCTGTTAATCCATTATTAACCGAGGGAACAAAAAAACACTAGGACATTTCATGCAGTATGTACTTGCATGATGTCCATCCGTACCATGAATTTGTCTGTATGAATGATCTATGATAAGTTACTGTAGACATACATTGGACGCAGGTCATGTGTTAAATGAATAAAAGCAGCCCCCATTGTACACACCACACGTAATCACCTTCTCTTCCTGTGACCGATCAATGACACACAACCACAAACAATGATGTTAGAAATGACAAATGATAAGATTAGTGTAAACACAGTACACATGCACAAATCAATAACATTTAATAAACAAAGACATTAACAAAAGATCTACATTAACACCATGCAGCAATAACCAAACACAACTTTAGACAAACACGACAATCATCCTGTGGGAGGTGATGAAGAATCACATCTCTTCCCCAAATCTAAAACCTGTCACAAATCGAACCCCTGACCCTAAAACAGTGGTACTCTACAGGGGGCCTCAAGATGACTCATATTTTGAAATGAGACAAAATGAGCATTGAGATGCATAGAAAAAACAAGATTTTGCTTATCGTTTGGCCATTTTCAAAATGAATAATTTTGTTTCTAGTTAATACGTCAAGCTCTAAAATATTTCATTGCGTATAATTTATTTTTTTAATGGGGGGGGGCATCAATACGTATTGAATATTGTTGAATACAATGGGGAGCCAAATAGGATGAGAACCCATAAAATAATTACTTGATTAACTTTTTTTTATGTCAGTTTGACATCAACTGCCTTTAGTGGCATGTGAATAAAAATAAGATCAAATTGTCACAATATAATGAGAATAAAGTGAAAATAGCAAGAATAAAGTTTTAGCAATGTAAGATTAAAGTCTAAATGTTTGCGACTTAATTCAACAAGCATCGCGAGTCAATCAAAACATCATGACTTTGTATTGCGACTATATTCTCAGAATATTACGTCTAAATATTTTATGTGACTAAATCGTCATAGTAGTCTGAAATAACTTTTCATTTCAATTATGATAATTGTGGATTTGTTTATGCACATTTACATTACTAGTAGCTTTCAGTAATAAGGTATGAAGGTATAAAATGAGAAACATATTTTTGATGTATTATTAGACTGAACTGGAAATAAATCTTTTACCTCAGGACTCTTGCAGCTTTGAGGAATCCGCTTGTCTGAATCCTTCGTAGAAAAATACCGTGTGCATCCTCGATTTAGATACTAGAATGAAAAAAATCATAACATTAATTTGAAAAAATGTATGAATTATTTAAGAGCATAAGGACAATCAAGAGTGGTTATTATTTATTAAGCACTTCATATATTAAGAGATGTCTCGAGTTCAAGCATTCACATGTCAAAATAAAGATACAGTTGATTTGAATGAAGGGTGTGTTGTATCTGTCGGGTTGATGTGGACTGTGAGATTCACACACCCTGAAAGAGTTTGGAGAGCTGAGATGAAACTTCTGTTGGATTTCTTCAGACGCTCCAGCACACAGTCTGTAGAAGATGTGATAGTTTCTCTCCTCCTGACCCTGCGTGCAGATACGCGACTTCTCCAACAGGTAATGAGACACAAAACCTCCGACCACTGCATTCTGGGAAACACACCGGCACAACTGAACGTGTAACTAATTCATTAACATAAATGATCTCGCATTGAAGAGAGTTGTTTGTGCTACACACCTTTTGATTAAAGTGAATCTCCACAAACTTCCCAAAGCGACTACTGTTGTTATTTCGGACGGTTTTGGCGTTCCCGAATGCCTCGAGCAGCGGGTTTGCTGGAATGAGATTAGAAAAAGTAAACAATCTTTAATTATCGAGGTTATATTGTAGGAAATAGTAGATTGTACAGTTGATGTTAAAACTAATAGTAAAACACAATATGACTAAGCAAAATACATTTACAGCATTAAATAATTAAATAATAATTAATAGAGATGCACTGATAGCAAATCTCTCCACTGATATCGATGGACGACCATTACGAGACCGATTCAATGCATATTTCTTAACTTTCTGAATGTTATTAATTAGGGATGAACCGATGTATCGGACACCGATATTAACCAGCCGATATTGGTTGAATTTAACACCATCGTCATATCGGCAATAGCATGAAAAAACGATATCGATGGTTTATTAGGGCCCTATGACTTTCGCAATGCTGAAAACATGGATGCATAGTAGCAAGCACGTCAGAAAGTAGAACTGAACAGGTTATAAAATTCTTATTGTGCTATAAATAGCGCTAATAATTATTCAGCTGCTGTTTAAATATGCAATCTGCTTGTTATGCGTGTGAATGAGTACAGTGGTTTCGTGTTCTGTAGTGGACTTTTTAGCGCTACCCTAACACTGGGTTCACACCAAACGTGGATTAAGCATTTTGTGCGAGTAAATTACGTGCTAAATCAATGCAAAGTCGCGTATACACGCAAACTTGTGGCAGGTGGTGTCAGGCGGCACGATTGCCGCAAACGCGTGTCAATCTCGTCTTCCACAAAGGTTGAAAATATTAGAAATTTCGCGTCACTCATCCAAAAATAACAAACTTTTCTCGCGAGTAATAAAGAGCGTGGAACGCGATTGTTTGCATTTGGTGTTGTTAATAAAATAAATATTGGATAGCAAAAATCACCTTTGAAGATTGTCATGTTGTCTTTTTGTATTTTCATCTCAACTTGTGACTCTCTTAAAATGTGAAATGGATCCAATTCATGTTCAGTAAAATGAATTTAATGCAGAAAAAAACTAGCTAGTATCGTATAGTACTGTATGCAATTGACCAATATCGGTATCGAACAATAGTTGTTTGTTAAAATCAATATCGGCCAAAAAAATCCTATCGGTGCATCCCTATTATTAATTAATATAATGACTTTTAATATTTAACATCAAACTGGCGATGTTTCTTAACATTTTCTATATACAGGGCACAAATTTGTTGCATTTCCCTCTTTTGATGACAGGATATATCGGCCCTGATCATAGGCTGTCTTTAAAGTATCGATACCGATTATCGACCGATATATCATAATAATAATAATAATTAACAATCATTAATTGGTTCATGTTAATTTTAACATGCACAATTCGAGCATCAAACTTGTATGGTAACATTGTTAATTTAAAAGCATGTATATTTATAAATTCACACAAAAATGTACAAAATGCTATAAAAACATTGCTCCTGGTTATTTCATGTGTTCTGATGCATTAACTACTGTTAACATTACAAAATGTAATTCTAGAACTCTTTCATTTCTGAAATCTATAATTACAGGATTTCTATAATTGTGAACTTAAAAACAGTACAGCCATTGAAACAAACCTTCAACTATCCGCTCATCGATGTCTTGACCTGTACCATAAGATGTTGTTAAATACCTAGAGAGAAAAGAATAAACACTGTTTAATAATACAATATATTTCATTCTTAATCATTCCAAAATGATATAAAATAATACTACCATGATGAAATAGCTACATAAATCTATATGAAATTGTAATACTTCCGTATACCTGAGAACAAACTTTGTATTTTCAGTTTTTCCTGCTCCTGATTCTCCAGACACGACGATGGACTGACTCATCTTCAACACTTTCATGTCACGATAGGCTTTATCCGCTGGACACACAAAATACACAATCACATCATATCAAAATCTACACGCCTACTGTACAGTAATGTGTGACATGTATGATAAACATTCATTCATGAATACTAACATTACATGGTTCATTTTATAGATACCTGTTAATTGTAATGGACGTTGGTGATCATTTAACTGTCAACCGATTAATGGCGATTATTCACATCCACATCCAGAATAACATCCACACATATATGTCTGTGTACTGTGCATATTAATTTAGTAATTATAAACACATACATATACACAACATGTACATATTTAGAAAATGTTTACATGTATTTATTTATATTTGCCAATCATTTAAATTATATGTAAATGTTTTTTAATATAAAAAAAATCGTAAATAAATGCGTATGTTTTTATAAATACTAATTTAAAATGCACAGTACACAGACATACATTATGTTAACCCAAACTTCTATTCTGGAAAGAAAGTTAATAATGAAAGGTGACCTAATGAGTGGATTTTTTTGTTAGAAATGTACAGTAGTCATGCTGAATCCTTTGATCAGTATATGTAGTGAGATTTGTGAATGGCTGTATGCAAATTAAACATCCATTTAGGAAAATGTGCTCAGCAGCACAGGCAGTATAAATTAACACAAATTTACATGTGGGTTTGTACAGGCCGGGTGTATAAATATTGTTATGAACCTGTATATACCTGTTGTGGTGACGCTTACCAATTGCATAGACGTGAGGTGGAAGAGTGCCCAGTGACCGGCCCAGGTACTGTTTAATAGTCTCTGGAGAATACAGTTTAGGAACCTCATAATATGGATTGACAGCGATCAGGATGTTAGCAACAAATGTCTGGAACACAAAATAACAATACACTGTGGAAAAGTGACCAATAAATGCATTTATAAACATCATACGGTACATGTATTATAAAGCTACAAAGGTTCTCAGGTATAAATAGTGTCCAATAGTGTTCTGTGCTGTTGCTAAAGTGTTACTAGGGTAGTCTGGATGGTCACCCGGGTGGTCTAAGTGGTTGCCTGCAGAGTTTTTATCAACAGCTAGCAGAAAGTATATGATTTTAATATATTATTATATATTATTGATATGATATAAGTGTGTATATATACAATATGATTATATAATAATAAACTGAAGTTTAAGGCAGAATTTTTTTTAGAAATAAATAAACTACAACTGAATTGAACAAATGAAATAAAATAAATTCAATTTAAACCGTAATATAAAAAGCAAATACATAATAAAATGACATAAGCGCATAACAATATGAAACTAAAACTAACATAAAAGCTAAAAAATATATATGAATAATAATACAAATAATAATAAAATAATACTGGTTGCCAGGGTGTTGTGGGTGGGTTTTAGGGTCATGATAAGGTGATGTAATATTGACATTCAGACCAAACGCGAGTAAAACAAATATACTTACATATATCTTATCTTTACTGTAGCGCACACGGACGTTATTCAGAAGCGTGGCTTCATTTAAATACATCAATGAGCCTGTGACACAGACAGCACATCATTAAATCTGACACACCACAGCTGACGTGTTCGGAGCCGTTTATTTATTTCATACTGATACTCACAGTTATCCTCCACGTGTTTGGTGACATCATCCTCAGCGGGGAACACTTGACTGACAGGAGCTTGAAACGCCTGGAAATCACAGCAAACATCTCAACGTTAAACATGCAGCACAGGAAACACGTGCTAATGGGTTCATTCTCATATGTGACGGATTTCCAAACATAGTTCATGCACGGTACATGCAGCTCTCTGACTGGTTGCAAGGGCGTTGCTACAAAGGCTTAAAGATGTTTAAGCTGGTTGCTATGGCATTGCCAGGCAGTTGTAATGATGTGTTGCCCAGCTTGTTTAGGTACAGGTGTCTGGAATCATGTAACTCATGCAAAATGTCTTCAATAGCAGGTTGTTAATAATAGAAAGTTTTTGCTATATCAGTCAGGTTTAAATCTGTATGCGTTTCATCTTTATCTTTCAACCCTGATATGAGACAGTAGTGTACACACACACACACACACATACAGTGGTAGCGTGTGTGAACAGACAGCCCATTGTGCCATCACAGCCTGGCGACATCACAGCGCACACACATCACATGGGTTAGATGTAATACCACACAGCGCTCTGTCCGGACAAACACACACACGCACACACACACACGGTTCTATCTCCTGTAATGTTTGTAAAACCCCACAGAGCGTCAGACTTCTTATGAGGAAGATGATGTTTCTGCAGCACATCTGAAAACACAACATTTAAATTCATCCTGAATGTACACCGCTCAAAATCTTTTCAAGAAGAAAGTGAAGTGAGTGAGTTCAACATGAAGTATTGAGGCCGTGTGATAAATGACGCTTGCTTTGATATCAAGAAATACAGATGTCAGTGAATATACAAAAGCCCATATGACTGTTAGTTAATCCTACTCCAGAGTTTGAAACCCTCTGATGTCTGACAGCACATGTCCAGCATGCTTTACATACACACCGTTTTTCTGATTGAACTATTCATAGGTGTGTGTTTAGGTAAAATGATCAAATCCGTTCTGTGAACTACTAACAATATTTCTCCCAAATTTCAAATCAAAATATTTAGGGATGCACCGATATTTAAATTTTGGCCGAGAGCGATAACCGATAATACTTTAACATTGGAAGCCGATAACCGATATATTGTCCGATATACATTATCTGAGTATTAATATAAAACACCCTAGGACTGAAACAAAAGGCAAAATGTGGACAAGTGCTTTTTTTAAAACATTGACTGCAGAAAAGAAGGTTACCATTAGTTCTCTTTTTTCCCCCTACCAAGCCTACTTTACACTATACGATTCATTAACCTTTAAACTTTTCTGGTATATTTTTTATTTAATAAACAAATTATAGATGTTCTTCCAGAGCAACCCCAAAAAAAAGTTTTAATAGCCACATGTTAACAGGTCTCAAGTCAGAAAGCATTCAGACAGGAGTCTGATTCAAACAATATGCTATATGTTCCTATCATTTTACATTCATAAATATCTACAAACTGTACATACGTCAACAATGTTTTGCTAACAACAGTAAGTGATCACGACATAAAGACAGAACAGTAATGGATTTTAGCTGTGAGCAGCGTGTAGATGAAGAAGTTTAACCAGAGGAAATAATTTGTAGGCTATAATATATCGGCCGAAATTTTATTATCGCCCGATAACATAAAAAAATGGCCATTTATCGGCCGATACCGATGTGGCAGATAATTTAGTGCGCATCCCTAAAAATCTTGTTTCTATTCGCATCTATTTGCAGAAAATGAAATGACTGGATAAACAGGTGATAATAACAGAATAGATGCTCTGCATTTTTTCAGACCTCAAATACGGCAAAGAAAACAAGTTCAGATTCACTGTTAAGCAACACAACAGTCATGTCTCTACTTGTATTTAGGAAAAGTTAAAAAAATGACACATTGCTGTTGGACTTTCTGTCACTCCTGAGGTTTGATTTGCTTGAACACTGGACTGAAATGACAACAATGCATCAAGAAATGAAGATTAAATAAACATTTGCAATGCTCTCCTAATTTTTTCCTGAAGCTATATACTAAAAGATTCAAGATTATTATCTGTCACGTACAGAGTTATACAAGTAACTTGAAATGAGACAAAATCTATAGACTGTACAAGAATAATAAAATATAAGATCAAACTAAAATATGAGGTAAAAAACTATTGAAACAAAAAACATAATTTAAATCTAAAATGTAGACTTATAACTTAATAAATGTAAGGAGCGGAAAGGAAAAAAAGAAATAAATATAATGCTATTGTATTTTGAAAAAAGGTCAACGAGGAACGGTGTATTGATATCTGTAGTAACCATTTTACCATAGTAAGTCAGTGACTACTATGGTTTTACCACAAATGAAACAACAAAAACTACAGTTACTATAGTATAACCATATTTATGTGTTCTTGCAACTCTGGCGCTCAAGGAACTGAAGGACATTTTCATGTGAGGCGTAGTGAAATCACCTCCTACAGAAGGGTATTTCAACTCTAATTCAACATATCTGCTCATGTACAATATATATTTTTAAGTGAAGAGTTTGGTTCCGAAACGCTATAAATCCATTTTGATTCATTTGAGTAAAAATGTGTTTTCTTTACAAAGAAAGTGGCAAGATGAAAACCACAATTTTCTGTTTCAAAGTTTCACATAGCATCTTTACGTTCTAGTAACATAAAAAATTCAAATCCAGATTTCGATGTTAAAAGATTTATTATATAAACTGATATTTTTTCCCCAAAATGCAATAAATCCATTGAATCAATATAAAAGTTATGTTTCATATTGAAAATACACAACAAAGTGAGTTGATCCACATATGACAGCCTCTGAACTCAATACAATACTAATCTTACATTCAGGCACTGGACTAAAAATACATTCAATCAGTCATCGCTCCTAAAATGAAATCAACGGGTCATCTTTTTAATGCTATAAATTAGTGCCTCATTTTCTTAATCTCCCCGTTTCTTCCCCACCGCATCAATGCTGTCAAAATGATTCTTTTTTGTTTTGTTTGTTTGCCGACTGTATTCAGAGCGCCGCCATTACTGTTTACAATGCGTGTAATGGTGTGCTGTGATTGGTTGAGCAGATAGATCGCGTTCTGCAGAGAAGTGAGACTGGCGTACATTGTGGTTTGGAAAAAGAAGAAAACATGACAGAATAACACGGCACATATCGCATTTTACGTATAATTAAAAAGTGACTTTTCAATACCGACCTGATACAACACTTGTTTTGTCGTGTTGTCATGTTGTTTAAATGACGTTTATCGCGTTTTGGAACCAAACTCTTCAAGTATTCTTGAAGACTTTTATTTGAGCTAAACTCTACATGATGGTGGCCCTTCAGAAGTCTTAAGACCGACTGTTTATTGTTTATGTCATTAACCTACAACAGTTTATTTTGAACTAACTTGCTTAGTCGCTTTGCCACAGAAAACATTTGTGTGTGCTGTTTCTTACCTTTCCTCTCTGGTTGAGCGGTTCAATGGTCAGACTGTTGCTACTGATGTCTGTAATCCTGCCCAGCTGAAACCCATCCGTAGGGTGGGGCGCCCACACCGGCTTCCCATCATCCATTTCACTGCTGAGGAATAAAACAAATCAATGATCATTTATAAAGAATGACTCGGATTGAAGAAGAAAGAGGAGGGCAATGAAAAGAAAGAAAGAAAAACAACCGTCAATAAAACTGTGACTATAACTTCAAAAAAAGAAATGGAATACAGACATTCGTAATATTATAAGCTTCAGTTCATTTAAGGTTCTGTATAGTTCAATAGTTCAAAACACAAAAGAAGATATTTTGAGAAATCTCAGTGGTTTTCTGTTCATACAATGGAAGTCAAGGGGGTATGGTGTTGTTAGGTTATCAACGTTCTTCAAAATATCTTCTTTTGTGTTCCGCAGAAGAAAGAAACTCATACAGGATTGGAATGACAAAGTCAACGCTAACTACTTAGCCTAGCATGCATACTACAATGTTTTCAGTCATTTCGCATGAACGGTGTAAACGGAAAATGTTTTGACAATGCTGATTTTTTGTACATTGTTGTCAAGAAAATTACTCGAAACTACAATGAATTCAACTTCACAGATTTACTGAATTTATTATTCATAAAGTTATGAATTAATATGACATACAACATGACCATATCAAACAAATAAGAAAAATCGTTATATTTTTCCATTTATTTGTTAAATAATAAATAATGCAACACTAAATGTCTGAGTAGATAAAGTAAAGTCTTTATACAACACAAAAACATATAATCATTACATTTCTCAGCTGAGCGATTTGAGAATCTTGTCATTTCAGATTTAAGGTTGGGTTATATATGTTAGGTGTGACCTGTCTGACAAGATCTATTACCCACGTCACATGTCCTCTCAACAGGTATTGTTCTGGCTTTCGTTGAAACTAGTAACTTGGTATTAGCACCTATTGTATTATTGCTCCTGTATGACATATCGCTTATTGCACCCATGAACTCTCTGTAAGTCGCTTTGGATAAAAGCGTCTGCTAAATGACTAAATGTAAATGTAAATGTAGAGCAGAAATGTCACATTCACATCGAAATGTCAAAACTGAAAATGAATCCAGAATCACAGCTGAGAAATTCTGAACAATATAGAGATATATGGAAGGCAACAAGCCACGTCGGAATCTAAAGTGTAACTGAGTGATTCTTACACAATCTTGGTTTCAAGGTGTCAGACATGATTTTCTTAAAAACACCTGCATCAACACATTTTTTATTCATTAAAAACAAAGTATGACATGTTAAATAATTAATTTCAAAACATTTTAACACAAATTTGAACATTATTTACAAAAAGGCCTCAAAAATTCTCATTATAGTTACCAGTTAAAGGGGTCATATGGCTCGAATACGTGTTTTTCTAAACAGTTGCCCATGCATGTATTAGACACATAAAATTACAAAAATGAAAGTGTGGGAACAAAAGATCATTCTATCTAAAAGCGAATGCTCACCCAGACCTGCCTGAAACGCCTCGTGTAAACACACCCCCACAAATCTACGTCAGTTGGTGGTCTGATTTGACTAAGACCACCCAAATGTATACGCAAGTAAGGTGGACGTACCTGTCAGTACAATTATAGTAAGAGGCGTTACATTTCCGTCACACAATTGCAGTATTCGACCAACCACTATGCACTGGTTAACTGGCCAATCATAGCACACCTCGCTTTCAGAGCCATGAGCTTTGTAAAAAATCTGCACGTTTCAGAGAGGCGGAGCAAACTGTAGATACAAACATGTACAGTATGTGGAAAATACAGCGTTTTTGAACCTTAAATCATGTATACACATTACATTACATCTAAAACAAATAATAATATTCGTTTTAGCCGTATCATATGACCCCTTTAAAGCTGTCAATCCCATAGCATGTTTTCCAAAAAAAAGCGAAGCCATGATGCCTAAGCAAGTTTTTATTAATCTCACATAATAAGACATTAATGAAGTATATTTTAAAGCGGCCCTGCAACGGTGTTTCATCCATTCCGACTACTTCACAATGTTAAACGTGCTGTCTTCTCATGCTTAACATGGTCAACTTGTCAAAAAACGAGTTGGGCGTACTACGAAGTGTTCGATACACTCCCCCAGCGATCGAACAGGTTTCGGAAAGTTTTTTTCGAACATATAAAACTGATTCGTAACAATTTTTCTTAGTCCCTTATTGGACAATTCTCCCGGAAAAGCACGCGTGGCTGCAAGGAGAGCAGGAGAAGGAGCATGCGCAGACGTCACTTTTACTTGTAAGCAGGAGAGAGGCGAGTTTACGTTCTCGAAGTTCAGGTGTTTGTTTGTTCACTACATTTGGGTGATGGATGTTATATAAACTGTGGATATGACGCTGGATTTGGAGATTGTTTGAAACATATATATGGAGCCGTGTCAGCACTAAAAGATGACGGACATGAACCGCATGCGGTGAGTGAAACTGATGTCTGTGTTTAGTTCAGCCTACCCCTCCACCCCACACGCGCCGTATGTTTTCGGAAGTAATCGTACAGCTGTGTCTATCTTTTATAAATGTGATCAAACTAAATACTCTCCAAAGATACGAAGTATGCAATACTACTCTATAGATACTCAAGATTAATATGAGATTGGCAGAAACCCTGTGTGTAAGGTCCGCTTTAATATAATATTATACATGTAACATTTTTAAAATGTGGAAAACTGTATGGAAAATGAGAATGAAAAAAAGTGTTGTAGCCTACACAGCGTGACAAGAGATTATGTTTTGAACAAAAAATATAAAGTTATCTGTTAACCTGTAAGGCAGTGGAAAGGTACTGGCAGATGTGTTTCTGAACATAAAATCAACCTTATTAAATATCAACGTATAATGCACTCTAGACGTTTTAAGGCAGGGGTCGGCAACCTAAGGCATGCATGCGGCTATTGCCACGCTGAAAGGAAATCAACGGCACACCAAGCACATGCAGTTAAATGTTATATTAATTCCAAAAGTAATATTATTTGTTTAGTTTACGAAAATGTTTAAGCCCAGTTCGAGTTCCTATGACAAACTACATATTAATCCTTATAATCAAGGTTAGTTATAGTTATATATAGTTATATAGTTGTCACGTCAGGAGTTAGCGCTCATGCAGTTGGCGCACAGCCAGGTGCTGATCGAGGAAATAGTGTCGCATAATCTTTGAAAGAGGTCGGTCTGTATGCACTCGATGTTGTATGCCATTTACCAACCTTACTTTGAAATTAAACACGAGAAGATCACTGAGATTAGAGGTGTGATGCAGCATCACAAAACCTGCCTGTAAAAGATGTTTTAAACATGCAGACCAAGAGCTTGGCAAAGTATCCCGCCCGTTCAAGAATTTAAAGAACAACAGGTATGTGCTTGATAATATTATTAGCCTTCAAATATATTGTAAAGAGGGTCGCACACGGGACGCAAATAATGTGCCAAAGTTCACCGAGTAACTTATTGTCACGATTGTAAAGTTTATTGAGCGTTACTGGATCTGTGCAAACAGCCCGTCATTCCTCTTGAGTGCTGCTGTATCATCATTTCCCGTTATAAACACATTTCACACTACTACATGTTCACGCAGTCACACATAAAACAAAAAGCATTTCTAGTAGTTTTAGATGGAATATATTGTGGAATAGAAGGAATATTTCACCCAAAAAGGAAAATTCTGTCATCATTTACTTGTGTAAAACCTAAACCTGTTTAAATTTCTTGATCCGTTGAACACAAAAGGTGAAGATATTTGGAAGAATTTCAGTATCCAAACAGATCTCATCCACCATTTACTGCCATAGTAGATAAAAAATAAATACTACGGGAGTCAATGGGGGATGAGATCTGACATTCTTCCAAATATCTTCCTTTGTATTTAGCGGAACAAAGTATTTTACACAGGTTTGGAACAATCTGACAACAGATTGTTCATTTTTGGGTGAACAATCCCTTTAAGAAAGTATTACTATGATTACTATGATAATGAAAGTCTGAACATTGATTCATCATCAAACATGATGAATATACCGACTACTATACTCTACGTAAACTACGCGTGCAAGAAGCAGACAGTTTGGTTAACAAGCACAAAGATTTACACGTGTAAAGTACAACATATGTAAGTGGGCGGAGTAAACAGCTTCTTCTGATTTCACGTGACACTACAGAAATAAGACTTCATGATGAACATCCATCCATTGATCTTCATCTGATTCCTCAATCACACCATCAATGAATTTTATGATTCGAGTACTGATGGAATCCGGAGAAGAAGAAGGATCACGTCAGATGCAGTAGATGAAGATTACCTTCATGTTTGTATTCACTCGGAGCATTTGCTCGGCTCTTTTTATCACAAGCTTTTTTGTTCAGTCAATAGAAAGTCCTTTCATGATCTGGTGTGCTGTGACAGTGAGCTCAGATCTGTGAGGGTGGGAGAGAGACGTGGGCCTGCAGTCGAATAACTCGAACTCAACACAAAACTTTCTGCTGTTCACATCTCGACTCATACTGGACGGGCTCCTTTTACCCTCCTTTCTCTCTCTCTCTCTTCTCACACTGCCTCTCTCTCGCCCTCTCTTCTCTGACCCCCATCTCCGTTTCTCTCTCATCAAAAAGAGTGAGAGAGAGAATCAAGAATAAAAAGAGATGGTGCTGCTCTCTCTCTCTCTTTGTGTCTCTCTTATTTGACACCGGATTTTCCCAGAGGCCTAATGATGACGGTTAAGTTACAGGCACAGAACAATGTTCAGTATGATCTGCTAAAATACACATTAAACATACATGAGCTCACACACCTTAGACATTTCACATGTGAATTGAACTGTAATGTTTTGACAGCACTTCAGAATGGCCTTGTTAGACAAGTTTGGACATTTACAGTAAGCATGCTTTTTTAAAGGATGTTACACGATCATCACAGTAAAGAATAAACATCAAAAGAGCAGAACACATAAATGCCTTGCTACAACGTATTTGACAAAGCATTTTTTAACCATGTAACCATCATTATATTATTATATAGGGATGTAACAACGATTCACTCAGCTTGCGACGCAATTCACGATACGATTTATTTTTACCAAAGGAGTTTAGACAAATTAGAAATGAACAACTGCCCTTTCATTATTTCTCAGCGCAATTCTTTGTAAAATAAAAATATCTTTCATGTCAAATAAAAAAGCTGTTGTTCAAAACATGTATAGCGATTCAAATAACATCTCAACCGGCTTGAATCGTCACATATTATAATATCGATTTTCAACCGGCTCACGGTGAATCGTTAGATCCCTATTATTATATAATCATATAATATCATTAATACTTCACATTAATGACGCATTCACCAAACCCTCTCCTTCGAGACTAGGGGTGGGAATCACAGTGTACCGCACGATACGATATGATTCACGGTACTTTGCTAACGATACCAATAATATCATGATGCAACGATGCTACGATAATCGGTATATTGTTTGGCAATTCTATAACGATACATCACGGTATCTGCCTAACTATGAAAACACAATTCCCATGAAAAGGTTAAGTGCAACATTTGTCTCTTTATTCAAGTCCAACAAATTACAAACATGAGTAATATTTCAAGTAAATTTTAAATGTTATGCTTAAATTCAAAGCTTATCTTTGTAAACTGACACATTTAAAACATTTTATACTTGCTAATTTCTAAATTTAACAGCCACTATTTAAACCCAGGAACATCTTAGCTTAAATAAAATAAACATAAAAAACCTTTCAGTGCGGAGATTGTTCATTCACAAATATGCAAGTGGAGCCATGATGTAATAATGGAGCGTCTTTTTTTAATGATATTTGGCGCAGCGTATCGATTCTCGCTTCACACGGAGAAGGAAGATGGCGATACATCACACCCCTATTCGAGACTGTAAATACAGATCGATAAACCCAAACCAAACCCAAACTTAGACGAGAAAATGATGATCCTTCGCTGACTGTCTCTTTATTTACACATATGAAATGACACAGGAGACACACAAATAGCATTACTGTTTATTGTAAAGGTAAAAGAGAAGTGTTGAAAGTGATGTGGCGAGTCAGAGGGCCGGTTTATCTAGTGTAGGTGCAGTCAGCTGTATTATAACAACAACACAACAGGTGGAGTTCAGTTCACTATATGACACGCTTGCATGAAACATTACATTCGCCTTCATATTAGATCGACATGAGCGGAAGAGCGTTCTAGGAGATTTTTCTCAGCTTAAATATTGACCACATTCACAGGTCAAACTCTCCGACTAATGCGAAAGACCTCGACGGTGTGCAGTATAAAGTTAATCAGTCCAAGACGTTTTCACATTATAACACACACGTGACGCACAAATGACCAACAAACTTAACTACTAACTTTACTACATTTGTGGCAACTGCTCGCTGTTTCCTGAATGAGCCGCAGTTTTAATGATTATCCAGCGTGTGGTTTGAACCATGAAGCTTCAGTAAAGTTGGTGTGTGAAAGCTGCGTCATGAAAATCTCAAACCACTCCGAGCGACAACAGCGAGCAACGGAGAGTTGCCATGACATTCATCCACCCGGCTGAAAACATTTGAATGCTGTCAGAGCTGAATAAATACAGCCAACGGCATAAAGAACTGGACGTCTAAGAGGCCTTGTTTTTGAAAAAGTAGACAACAGTGTGCATTCCATGAAGGGGTTAATTTAGTGCACTGCTTCTTCTGCTTTCACGGAGGTGATCCAGACGGCAGACGGCGGTCCGGAGACTGTCTCAGACACTACTGACAGCTCTATCAGGTGTACTGAAGACCATAAGCTCCGCCCACTCGTATTAGGGTGTGTGCTAATGCACCGCTGCACAAATCTTTTACTTTTTGTTACGGTCTCAATAACAATAGAAGTCAAATATTTTGTCATTCAGAGTTATGTAATTGTGGTTTATTGTGTTGAATTGGGGCTTAATAAGTTAGAACCGGTATAAGCCTGAAGTTCAACTAAAAGAGACATAATAGAAGAACAGGTGCAATCCCTTAAAATAATGGGAATACTATCAAATATAATTTTTTCAAGTATTTTTCTGTTTTCAGTCCAGCGTGTGACCAAGAATAACTTTTTTAGCTATTTTGTTAAGTGCTTTTGTCATTTTAATATTTGTTTTAATGGTGCTATTTAGGTTTAATTCATTTGTCTTTCAGTTTAGTTGCATTTTTGTTTCCATTTATTAATTTTAGTGTCTCTGCTCGAACTTGTGTCCGTTTATTGCAAAGGCAGCTTTTCTAATTCCTGTTTAGCTTAAGTTTTACAAATAATATTTAGGCCTACATTTCATTTGATGTCAACAGACATGTTTTAATAGCTTTAGTTCATGAGGATAACCCGAACACACAGAAAATAACGCCAGGAGAAAGACATTAAAGGGATAGTTCACCCAAAAATGAAAATTCTGTCTTGAATTCCTCAAGCTGTTCCAAATCTGTATACATAAACATACTTTGTTCTGTTGAACACAAAGAAAGATATTTGGAAAAATGTTAGCAACTGAGATTTCTGAGGCATCATTTTCATTGACTACGACAGTAGAAAATATTGATTTTTTTATATTTTTAAAAATTCAGTAAAACAAACCGTTTTAGGGCACCTTTAACTACCATTGTAATCTTTTCTACTATGGTGGTCAATGGTGCCCCAGAAATCTCAGTTGCTTACATTTTTTGTAGGGTTCAACACAACAAACAAATGTATACAGGGTTGGAACAACTTGAGGTTGAGGAATTCACGGCAGAATTCTCCTCTTTGGGTGGAGTATCCCTTTAAATAATTGAGAGGACTGAGGAAAAACAATGCTCATTACAGCTAACGCAGTATAATTTATCTTTATATTGATAGGAAAAGATAAACATTTTAGGCTCATTTCATATAACCGTTACCATAGAAACAAGATACAGTACATTTAACCATGTAAATGAGGCATGGTTTACATGTGCTGCTTACGATGGTCTCATTACAAAAACCACAGTAAAACTGGAGACACAAAAACTATGATAAATTAAAAAAAGAACAAAACATCTCCTGAGATTTAAAGCCAAGACCTGAATTCTGCAGCGAGCTATTAGATTTTTTCCCTCTATCCAGTTTCGATGCTTTCACTCTGAGTCTATGAAGTGTGTCAGCATATTTCAAGCCATTTAATGAGGTGTTAACTTTATTTAAGTGCTTTTTTATACTTAAATTCAGCAATGCTTCCTTTAATTGAAAGGCTGTCGTAGTGTGCTAACCTTTCCCACATCTTCATCTGGAATACAAGGCTTCAAACATGAATGGGTTGTCCTGACCAGCGTTTATTTTCTAACTACACCTGCGAGTTGGTCACGGAACTAAGAACATGTTCAAATTTAGACGGAGTTGCATATTATGATGATCTCTGTAGACATCACAACTCATTTAAACACGTAGTGCGTATATACATTTAAAATGTGAAAAACTGAAGGTCAATATGCCCACACGCTCATCACAGCTAAACCTTCTGAAAAAGGCATCAGGGTTGAGTCACGGGCAGCCCCACCTGTTTAGGTGTGTCATTGTGGTTTCTCTGACACACACACACACAATGTTTGGCTGTGGTCTTCTCATATTTCTCTCATAATGGACAGACAGAGAGCTGAATAATATATCTGCTTGCTTTCACTTGTGGTCAAATGATGTCCGAGACGCCGGCAGGTGTGTGACTGTCAACCCGTTTTAGGACGAGTGTGTGTAAGTCAAACGCCCTTTGCTCTATGGGAACTTTTACAGCTTCTTGTGACACAGTGGAATGAAATAATGGCTACGACAACCAACTAAACACCTTATAAAAGTTCAAAGCATTATTTCGCATTAGTCGGAAAGTTTGACATGTGAACGTGGTCAAAATCCTCATCTCTGATCCCTCACAGCGTAGAGCAGAACACCGAAGAGAAGTCTGGAAGTAAAAGTTCGCCTCGAGTTGACATTTGAATGCCTTACACAAGCACACCGACATTTGCAAGGTAAATGACGTCCGAGCGACCGCGGAATATATGAAGTGAAATGCATTTCTCGTGTCAAGGCCCAATGACGAGTTTCACTTTAAGCTAACATAAAGAAACACACCAGAGAAGATGCGATTCAATAGCTTGACGTGCAAAGCTCGAGCATCAGCTGATGACAGCGATACGTGCCCACACGCGTCCCTCGTACAACCACACAAACACGGTCAAATAAATTAAATAGCACACGTTAAAAGAACCACACTGATGCTGGAAACGATGTTCTGCTATTCATTCGCAATCTGCACAGTTTCCTTTGCGAAGCTAACAATGAGTCCGCGTTCGAGCGCAAGACCTGAGCGCAAAGGTGAAAACACGTACAGGTGACGTACAGACGAAACTCACCTGCGTCGCGCTCTCCGCCCGTACAGTCCGTCGCTAATGTGCGTGTGTATATAATGTATGTGTGGGCATTCACATGAGCTGACTCCCGGTCCCGGTGTCCCGGATGTTGATCAGCCTTCGACTCCTGGGATGAAGTCCACCACGCTCCGTTGTGACGTCACGCGCGTCCATGGAAAGATCCACAGGCGCGCATTCACAGATGAAGCGAGCGTCAACGTCGCCGCCATGTTGGACCGGGCAAGACTGCACTGTAGACACGTACAAGTGAACGGGAATGCAGCTGTTTTGATGAATTAAAGGCATGGTTTACGTGGAACACCAAAAAGTTAAGTCTCCACTTGCATAGTTGAATTTAGATAGTTAGACTTAGTACTTTTTATTGACTCACGGAATTGCGAATACTCAAGCGTGTAAAGCAGTGACATGTGAACATTTTTGTGCTTTCAATTCAGAAAAAAACACCGTTTCGACGGCAGTCTGGCCTGGTCCAACATGTCGTCGCTTTTGGTGTATGGCAGAAACAGACCAAAGCGCTGAATGCATGGAAGGGTCAACCTTCGTTGGTGACGTCACTGGGCGGACTTCACCCCATATCACATGCGCCCTCTTAAAATGATTAATACAAAATGTACATCTTTTTTGAGGAAATATAATGAGGTCTTTATGTAACGTAAACAAAAGTATATCATTATTTTGTCCCTTTTAAAATGTCTGTTTTTTACGGTTATATGCACATCATATATTTATGGTTTCATTTTTACTTTGTTTAAATGGGTTTGTTGATTGTACAAAAGAGAATGTCACATATGTTCAAATTATTTAATATGTCGTGTTGTGCATTCTAACGTTAGTTAAAAAATCACGTGCATCCTCATACAGGACTTCAGGATTAGCTGACACTTATGCGTGTTTAGAAGTCTTGTTGATAGTGTATCTTGAATGAATTGTTTGTTGAATAATGACAATAGATACTAATATAAATAATGAAAATAGGAGTAATAAAATGACTACAGCGCACTCTAGTGTTTTCCTAAATAGTGTGCATGCAAGGTGTGATTTATTATGCTCCAAGCATCCTCAGAAAAGGAAACATGGTTATTATATAAATTATAAGAAATTCAAAACAAGAAATAAAAAACATTGAGTCTACTATATGAATGTGCCGCAGTAATTAACGCTGATGTAAGCGCAAAACTTTAATTAAAAATAAATAAATGCGATAGTCTAAATTTGTATTGCAACCCAGTGAACATGTTAAACCTAGTGTGTTGTTTTACTGTACGAGTGTCATCTTGTCATTTTGTTTTGTTTATTTATGTCTTTAGTATTTATGATTCATTTGAAAATAATGAATTCATGGCATTGTAAGTGAATTGAATCTTTGTCAAGAGCAAATTTTTGCCAGCACTGACTTCAAAATAGCCGCTTTTACTAAATGAAAGTCCAATAGCGTCATAAAACAAGTTCTTTTTGGACTTCACTGATGATGTATTTAAGAAAAGCTTTTATACGGTGACATTGAACAGTCAAAACAACATATAAGAATCTTTACATGTACAGTATATATATAAAACGTAAAGGCTCATTGTTGATGCTTCAAGTCACTGTATTAGACTGTACCAGCGCAGTAAAGCAGTCTTGAACAACGTGTAGAACAATAAAAAATTATTTTCATGTTGCTGTGCAGTTTGCTCACATACTGCCCGACCCGAAAACAGCCTTCATTTCCAACAACTAGCAGTTCTGTTTATCCCCTCAGGCACATCAGAGTACACAACATTACCAAAAATGAACACATGAACTTTTATTTCACATATGTTGCAGAAGACGTGACCAATCGACAAACTCTAATACTCAAAAGGCAGCAAATAACGTGGCAAAATAAAGAAAAAAGCCTAGCTTATGTACACGATTTGTTTTAATACAAATAAAAACTTTTTGATATTTATGTCAACGGAACAGTTTGTTATAAATCATAGAGTTGTCCAGCAGCGTGTAATCACACAAGGCCCTGATTGGCTCCTGGTGTTTGTTTGAGTCACGTGATGGTGAAGCGTAGCAGCGTGTTCAAAGTTTAAGAGCTGACGGATGGGATTAGGTCAGGGTGACTCTAAATTATCCTCGCTCGGACTCTGACAGCCGTCAGTGGGTTCTGCGCTCTCAGCGTTCACCTGCTGCTGTTTCTGAATCTTCAGAATGACATCCTTGATCTCCTCACGCTTGGTTTTCATCCGTTGCTGGGGAAACCAGTCCATTAAGTTCATCGGCAGATGAAAGCTTGGAATTGGATTCTAAGGAAACGAAAACGTCAATATTTTATACAACAATAACTAAATATCAAGATTTTAGAAGCATCTGTAGCATCAACATATTGAAGAACACGATCAGAGATGTGATTTTGATATTCTTTACATGCTTTGTTGGTTATGTGTATTGTTTTGTTTTATTTAATTAAACTAATATTTTAAATTAGCTTTTTTTTAAGAGTTTGTTCATTTTATAAAAAAATTAGCAATTTTGTGATATGTTTTTGTCATTTTATTATTTATTTTTTATGTTGCGATATGAGATTAATTTTATTTGATCATTTGAGAAATAATTTCATTTGATCATTTACACTTTTATTTTTGTTTATTATTAAAATTTTAGTGCCTTAAACTTATTTCAGTTGATTTCAATTTTTCGTTAAGTTGAAGTTTCTCCAGTAACTTTTAGGCCTCCTCCAAGTAAAACACTCTAAATAAAGCTGAGAATGTGCACTTTAAGACAATATCCATTATAAAACTGTAACTCGAATACACTTTGATACACAGCTAAAATAACCAAAAATGTGTTTCTGTCCAAATATTTATGGACCTAACTGTACCTTTTATTTTACTTTCTAAAACTGCTGTTCCATTAGGCTCCACCGAGGCGCTTTTACGGCAGTTGTGGGCACGTCAAAAAATCCCCCGCAGAGCGCCAGCTGAGCTTCCATTAGAAATAGTTGAAAAAAACACCCCTGCCACCGGCAAAAACGCCTTGATGGACACAGCCCCTTTATGACATTATTCATCTGTTCCATGTGCAATATTCTTTCATTTCTGTTACATCGCTTTCATTTTCTGCTCCGTGTAAAATTGTTTATTATTATTATTACAGAGGAATCGTGGAATATTCCAGATCTCACCTCAAAGAAGCTCTCTACATACTGCAGCACATAAACTCCACAGTCACTAAAATTATCCTGCTGGGGTACACGAGGACTCGAACCCTTCATCACCTCTTTCCCAAAACTCCTCTGTGAGCCTTTTCTGACCTCCCACTCCACCTCCAGATACCTGCACAAACACGGTCATGAAACAAACCAGAACATCAAATAGCCAAACATATTTTAACCTTTGATTGGTTCACGTATTGTTGTCTAAGTGACTGGGATAAAAAAAATACACTTTATCCTAAAAGACTGACGCTGGTTAAAGCGGTCTTATGCAAAACAGACATTAATGTTGTGCTGAAGAAGCAACATACTCTCGTAGTGTTTTCACGACAGTCGACCTGGTCGGCCCACGCAGGGAATCCATGATTAGAATGCAAGGCCTGAGGATTAATAACATAACAATGAGTATATTATATACACAACTGTTATAACAACATCCAACAACAAAGACTTAAAAAATATATTTGATATTTCTGGGCAAGTTATATTCTGTCAAGACAGGTCACACATTTATTTTAGTCTGAGACTAACTGGGTCAATATCATAAATTTTAAATAAATGAGTTAGGGCTGTCAAACGATTAATCACATCCATATATACATATATGGATATATAATATAAATTATATGTCTGTGTACTGCGCATTGATTTTGTATTTATAAAAACATACACGCATATATTTATGAAAAATATAAAAATTTAAAGATTTATATATAATTGAAATTATTGGTAAATATAAATAAATTAGGGGTGTCAATAGATTAAAAGTTTTAATCGCAGTTAATCGCACGAAAATAGAAATTAAACATATACTATTTATTTTGTTTAACATGTTTATTTTAGGGAGGCACGGTGGCTTAGTGGTTAGCACGTTCGCCTCACACCTCCAGGGTTGGGGGTTCGATTCCCGCTTCTGACTTGTGTGTGTGTGGAGTTTGCATGTTCTCCCCGTGCCTGGGGTTTCCTCCGGGTACTCCGGTTTCCTCCCCTGGTCCAAAGACATGCATGGTAGGTTGATTGGCATCTCTGGAAAAATTGTCCGTAGGGTGTGAGTGCGTGAGTGAATGAGTGAGTGTGTGTGCCCTGCGATGGGTTGGCACTCCATCCAGGGTGTATCCTGCCTTGATGCCCGATGACTCCTGAGATAGGCGCAGGCTCCCCGTGACCCGAGGTAGTTCGGACAAGCGGTAGAAAATGGATGGATGGATGGATGTTTATTTTAGTCCTGTCAATCGATCCAAATTAACTAACTAATAACACAAAGCTTTTATGTTTTTAAATATGCTTTTACATTCTAATAATTTCACATTTTATCTCCAAATTAATGTAGGAACAACACATTTCTTTAACAGCAACATTTTATGAATGAAAGCCAACATTCTAATATTGTTGGCATTGCAACTGATATCTTTATTAAATATATTATTTTTTTCTACTAATCAAACCTATTATAATAAGTGTGCCCTTCTTACCTGCCTAACAGGTGGGAAATATACAGAAAACAAATAAAGTTCTGAAACACTTTACAGTCTTTACTGCTAAATACATGAAGAATCATTAAAGTTACAAAATTACATTGATTTCTTCTTTCTTTTGTTCTTTGATAAACATCAATGACAGGAGTCACAGCAGCACGTTTAAGAGCTGTCGCTCTAGGCAGTTCTAAAATGCGCTTCCTATTTTCACTACTCTTTGCGTTCATTTAAGACTTTATTTAACTTGTTGAAGACTGTGCTTGCGAAAATACTAGACAAAATGTGCTTAGATGCATTATCTTGTGTGTTTTTGTTCATTGAAGCACGAAAGAGAAGTTAATACTGGTGCGCTGTCCGACAGACTCTGACGCAGCCTTCATCCCGTGTGTACACCAGACTGGACCGCTGCTGCGTTCTGTTGAGCCGTGTTCCACAGCCAGAAGCTGTCAATCTATACTGGACGTGTCAATACAACCATTTTAAATCGTGCCTAAATATTTTAAAGGCCTTTATATGAATAAGAGCGTGATTATATAATGTAACGGCAGACAATGATGACGGGAAAAAACGGATGTTGTGTAAATGGCGTTAATCTCCATCTAATGTAACTCATGCGTTAGCACCCCAAACATTTTTTTATATAAATATTTCCTAAATATGTGTACTTGTACATGTTTATAATACAAGACCAATATGCACAGTACACGGACATATATTATGTAACACAAAACTTTTAATCTGAATGTGATTAATCGTTTGACAGCCCTAAAATGAATTTCTTAAATTAATTGAGGAGCAGGTGTTATGTCTCTGGAGTTCATCGTGTTAGCATTGCACTGTTCTCATGTGGATGTTTTATGATGTACGGCAGACTGATATTTGCTCTTACTGTCTGCAAATGGTGGGTTTAGACGTCCACTCCAATCTGTCAGAGTTTCCACAGTCATCATGAAAAGTGCCGTCTTCACTACAATCATCCTAAAACAGATAACAACACAAAGGTATGATATGCGGAACAGAGAGGTTTGACCAGACAAGCTTCTATGCTACTAAATATTTCATCATTTAATACATTTCAAAGAACGTCACAAAAATGAAACCGAAATGAACTACCGGACATGAGCTTTGGTCGTCAGAGAAGCGACTCGAGTCTTCCGCGTAACATGACATTATTCTGTGTAAACCATCTGAAATAAAGAACAATGGAATTAATCCTGGACGTGTGAAGCTTGAACTGCGCTCGGCACACTCTCACGTCACCTGTGCTCACCTGTGTACTGCTGGCCGGCCTCCTCGGACGCTTCAGTCTGGGCTGTCACAGCGGCTGCGTGGTGGCCGATCTCTGGCTCCTCCTCCTCTGCAGGCAAGACGGAGGAGACGGCTGAGCTCTGGGCTGCAGTCGGTGGCTGGTACAGCAGGTTCGGCTCATTATGAACCCCGTCAAGACCAGGAAAACAGATGACGGCGAGGTACCAGTGTGCACTGGACAAAGAGAAACACACCTCAGGAGTCTGTCTGAGTTCTAAAAATGACAAATTCTCTATACAGTGAAACACTCACGACTCATTGATGGGCACAAAGATGAAGTCCTTCTGGAAGAGATCCACGTGACGTGTCCACGTCTTCACTCTGTTGTGTTTCCTCTTCTGTATCCTGAAACACATGAACGAATGCAGTGAACACCTCACAGAATCATGAGCGTGAATGTGTGGGTCTCTGTTGTGAGCTCACGGTAGGTTGGACGTGTCGGGAGCGTTTCTTCTCTCTCTCTGATTGAGTCTCTTATAGAAGAAAGAGCTGAAGACGTGACTGCGGGCGGCATCCTCCTTCTTCAGCTTCTCCAGAAACACATATCTAGTGACACATGTGATTAAGTATTTAAGTATTCATATTTAAGTCTGTGATGCTGAAGTTAAAGCATGATTACTACTATAAGGGTGTCAACTTCAAAATAATGTCATGGTCACATTCTGATATAATACCGACAGAAAAGTAAGAGACTGACTTTAAATAGAAGTCAATGATGACGTCGTTGAGAAACTCTCCATCGCTCAGACAGTGGAGGTCCTCGTTGGTTACAGAGATTCCTCCTTTGGAAGGAGGCGGGGGGTAAACCATCAACCTACAGAGAAAAAACAACTTCAATTCACCTGTGAACGACCAAAGAATAATCCAATTCACGCTAACCATCCATGCCATGATCGGAGATTTAAATTGTTCAAATCTGACCCATGAATGCGTGTATGTATATCGTTGGTTAAGGTCTTACTTGACGACTGGGCCAGTGAATGTTGGATGAATTTCGGACATGTCGTCATCATCATCCTCTTCACAGAAAGCTTGGAGCCGGGCAGACATGCGTGTTCGGACGCTTGAGGCCGCTGATGAGACGGGGGCTGTCGTGGCTGTGGTTGCTGTTGCCACAGTAACTGTCACTACCGAGAGGGATGCTGAGGCTGATAATGTTAAAGATGATGATCTTGCTGATTCAACAGGTTTAACGTTGTCTTCTTTTGCCTGAGACAGACAAATATTGCCACGTTCAATACTAAGATGACTACATTCAGCTAAATATAATAAGTAATAACAACATTCTGAAAGTAAATGGCTGTCTATGTGAGTCAAAGAAAACAATTCTTGTAGGTGACGCCACCTTTTCTTTCTCTTTGGAGGCTTTATTGTACTCGACCAGTCGACTGTTGGCCTTATCGAAGTTGATCTTTAAAGGAAAATCTTCCAGTTTGTTTCTTTGGCCGATCTCACCCAGAATGTCCTCCAGAATGATTTGCTCTTGTAACTGAGGGCCGTTCTCAAAAATCAACACAATGTACTTCTCATCGCCTGCAGAAGCACAGCAGAAAGAGGAAGACAGACATTCAAAATGACAAAAGCAGAAAGAAAATCACTGCCATCTGTGAAACACATACGATCCGTCTCATTTGAATTCTGTATGTCACATGGGTCACGCGGTACTCACTGTCGCCTCCGCAGTCGTACCATTCCCCTTCTCTGTCCTGACACATCTCCAGCTGCTCTCGTAAGCGCTGACACTCCTCATCCGTGGTCTGGAGAAAGAGAACCGGCAGCTTCTTCACATTACACCACTCGCAGCTGATCAGCTCTGATGACCTCAGACTAACGCTCTCCATCACATCCACCTCACGACCTGTGAACGCAACCACGCTCGCTTTAAACCATGACCTTTATTATCAAATTTTGATGACCAAATCTAATCTCAAACAGCAGAACGTTACCTTCTGTCTCAAACTCGATGTAATCCACTGTAAACTACAACACAAGAAAACACAACTCAGAAAACGATCATCACAAAGCGATACTGTAAAATGACTCGGTTGCTGTAATCTTACAACAACGGGTTTGGTGACCATCCGGCGCAGCGTGCCGATCCTCACACTCCTGCACTCCAGAATAATACTGTCCCACTTTTGCTGCTGCTGACCCACTTTCCTCTTCTTCAAGGGAGATGGCTCTTCACACACTAACCCGTGCTACAGTGAGGGAAAACACGTGACACTGAAATATAAAACATCACTACAGAAAACCTTTCAAACTAAGTTCATACTGTATATATATTTGAAGACTTTAACTTATGTAACAGAAATGACCCATTTATATTCTTCTTTAATTTTCCTCGAGAAGTAAGACTGAATTATACAACTACATGTTTTACAACTTTATGTTGCCTTGACAAAGCCTAGTCTGAAAAGTTTAAGTTTTAAAGCTTTTAGTTTGAAATACAGTTTTAGCAGAAAGATCTTAGCATGTATAACGTGACGCTCACGTGTTTTTTACATGATACTAGCATGTTTTACTATGATGCTAACATGTTTTAACATGCGTCTAGCATAATTTAATATGATTTTATATGATGTTAACATTATGCTGAACATTATTTAGCATTTGTTAGCATGATTTAACATGATGTTATGCTAACCTGATTTAACATGAAATATCACAAAGCTAGCATGAATGAGCATGATGTTAACATTTTGCTAGTATGATTTAACATGATGCTTTCATGATTTAACATAACGTTGGAATGATTTAATATGGTGTTAACATGATGCTACAGTGGTTTAGCATGAGAAGTAAACATCTGGACTTCCGGCTACGGCGCGGTGCTAAGAGGTCACAACTTTTTAGCTCTGCTGCTAGTTCGTAATTAATCCTACAATACCAATTAGAATTGTATTAAAAGCCAAGCAACATGCATATAAGAGTATAGGGAAGTACAATGTCACGCAAAAGTGGAAAAGTAAACATCTCGCAATGCTTACTGGATCCCTCATGCGATTCCTCCTGGGCTGCAGAGTTCTGTGATTCTTCTCTGTGAAAAAGTCACAGATATTGTCCTCCTGTTCACTGGCACCTTTAATCGCGGCCTCCACCCGACCACCGGAGGGTGCTGGAGACGAGTGAGCCGAGTCGGCAGGCCGCGGCGAGACGCTGTCCAGGCGGTTGACGGTCCCCGTGCTGCTGCCATTATCGCTTTCCTCTTCCTCATCGCTCGACAGAACAACTGCAATTCACCAGAACACATTAAAGGCATATCGCCCAATGTATTGTATTTGAAGCCATTGATAGTATAGTGTACTTACTAGGGTCGTTTAATTCACATGGCTTGGTAACCTGCTGTTTCTTTCCCACAACTTGTTTGTGCCCGTTCGATGCCAAGTTCCCAGAACCCGGTACAGGCCTTTCGTTGTACGAGACGAGCATGTTTCCGTCAGTGATTCGCACCGTTGGATTCACTACGATGTTTAGACCTTGAGCGCGCCCCCCAGAGGCAGAGCCATAGAAATTCTTGCTGGTGAGGAGACTGTGAGGAGCAGACAAGGACTGAGAGCGAATGGGAGGGCGAGGGGCGGGAGTGGATGTACCCTCAGGAACGGGCGGAGTCTCAGCAGGCAGCCGATATCCACAGTGATCACATTTGACGTGATCCTCACTGCCCTGGCCGCATTTACCACACACGCTGATGTATTCATCTGGTCGAAGGTGCTGCTGGGTGAGAGTAGGCACAGACAATGCTCAAGCATGATTTAAGACATTTTTGTAATAACATCAATTGAGTGAAAGAGAATGTGGTAAATATAGATGGCCTCACATCAACTGGTTTGACCGCGGAAACAGGACCGTCAATCAATGGCCGTCGTTTCTGCTGGACACGCCTCTTAAGAGTGTTGTCTCCTGAATCTGGTGACACAGAGAAGAACAGGACACATGAAAATGTGATCTCAATTAAGCATTTGGTGTTTTACATATAGTGGCAATAATTCAGCAGGTCCCGCTTAGAGCGGATATGTTCCTTTTGATTACCTGATGTGTCAGGACAGGTGAGAACAATGCTATCCAGCTCTTGGATCATATCAGATCTACAGGACAAAGACAGGCATTAGACTATAATCTAATATATACTGTAAAGTTCATAATGTACGAAGCCAGTCACGCAAAGCATTCGAGAACAGATGCTGTTATAAGTTTCGCTCAAGAAATCCTCTCACCTTTCCTTCAGGTCATGGTTTCTTTAAAAGAGAGAAGAGAATGACAGTTTAAAATGATATCTTGGTCGTATGTGTAATGGCAACTATCACTCATTTAATTGGCTTGTCGTTGGGTTTGGGTGACATACCTTTGTTCCAGCTTTCTGACTGGAGGAGAAATTTGTGCGTGCTGAAAGAGCCGCCCCTGAACCACGACTCCTTGTGACGGTGCTGGACTCATGATCAGAAAGCTGTGTGCCCCTTCACTGCAAGACCAGAAACAACAACGCAACAAACCCGTTCTTTCAAAATCTTGCAATAAACAGGAAGTCAAGGAGTAAGTGGTTGATTTCTTTAAACACCTGAGCTTGCCGGTTCTGTTGAGTGGCCGTAAATGATTTGGATGTCGTTCATGAGTCATCATAGACTGATTGGGACTGAAGCCTTTAACAGATGGAGACTGAAAGAGAGAAATCATGGTGCTCAGGTTACTTCAGTGATTTTTACTTTTTGCCATGAATCATTATTATTAGTAAAAGGGCTTATGTTCATCACTTAGTTTTGCAAATATCTAACTACTACAAAGAAGATTTGCAAAGATATATCGACCAATAATCGGTATCGGTTGGACCAATGTGTCCTGTCAATCAAAAGAGACATCATTTCTGTATAAAGAAAATGTTAAGAAACATTTATGAGTAGTCATTATATGAATTAATAACATTCAGAAAGTTAAGAAATATTCATTTGATCTCAGAATCGCTATCGGCAGATATCACTATCGTTATCAGTGCATCTCTAATAAAAAGCACAAAAAAGTGCTTATCAATTTGACAAAATAGTATTCAATTGTTTAAAAAAAAAATTCATATGCTACAATTATTCATCTTGTATCTGTTTTAGTAACATTATAAATAAAGTTAACAACTTACATTTAAATGTTCAAACACTTTAAAACATTTGAAGATTGTGTTATAGATTAATCACAGGTTGTGAAAAAATATCAGTCATTTTAAACGGTAAGTACGGAAGTCACGGACCGGCATTCTGGAGGCACTCTGAGGCAGAGCAGGCCATATATTTATGATTAAGAGTATATGATTTTTTCGTTCAAGTGCATTATATAGATAATAACCCTGGAAACCTCATCTTAAAAGCCTCAATTTGTTTTCGACGGAAGAAATGAACACGCGGACAGCTTGTATGACATGTGGGTGAGTAAATTATCATGGAAATTTTATGTGATTTAAGTGAACTCCTCCTTTAACAGTGAGGCTGAAAGATACCTTCATTCCCTCCGGGGAAAGATCCTGCTGGCCACCTGCTGGCTCCATGGTCACAAGGGCGGCGCTAGAGAACAACACGAGAGAGAGATTGAAATGTGTTCACACTTGGTCCAAAGCAGACACTGAATTGTCACAAAGGTAACATCTAGCTGGCTAACATGGATGAAGTGATTTGTATATAAGCAACAGTAAAAATGGCTGAAAATAACAAAACAACCAATAATGTTTCACATCATTTATGACTACGCACATTGCAGACACTTAAGTTGTATTTTCTACCTATTATTCCAGGTTTTTGACAAATAAAATAATGGCTAAAAAGCATATTTCGGTTGTGAAGATGGCTAGTGAATATTTTAACAGGGCAGGTCAAAACCTGAACTACTGACCCGACTGGCCTTTGGATTCAACGCAAAATCTTTTCACATATAGACGGTTTCATCTTAACAACATAAACAAATGTTACTGCGCATGCGCACTTTTGTGGCCCCAACTGAACTTCCGGTACACATTCACAAACAATAGAGTGTCTGTAAATTATTTCTGATAACAATCAAAAGAAACCAAGAAGAACCGTTACTTGGCTAAACTTGTCTCTCCAATATTTTGAATTTAGACTGCGGTATCAAGCTCAACCGCTAGATGTCAATGTACCATACGGTTTGTATATGCGACCGAGCTACAGGACCCCCTCAACAAATTGTTTATTTCATCAAATAAACATACAACAAAATTCAACAAATCGTTTATTTAAAACAATTATTATTATGTTATTAATAAAGTAATAACAGAAATGAATATTAACATAAATAAAATATGAATAGTTAGCTTAATAGCTTAATAGACACTAGCCAAACACAACCCGGAAGTTAACTGGGGGTTAATTGTTTGGTCATAACTTGTGACGTGATGTTAGCTAATACAAATGAAAATTTTTATCGTGCTGCACATATTAGAAAATATGAAATCCAGTCTGTGAAATCCAGGCTAAAGTTTCAAAATCTAACTATGAGATGAGCATTAAAGTAGTCATAGCAATCAAATTATGAAAATGTGGTATTTGTATTTATCCCTAAATTATAGATTTCACGAAAAAGTATTCAAATTTTCTTTTATAGTACCGCAATCGATCATTTTAAATACCAAGACTGACGATATTATTGACACAGCATTTTATTATTTTACACAAAAAATGCTGAACGTTGGCTTCCTAAACATCGATCTTAACTTTTGACATGATTTATGTAAAACTCTGTCAATGTGTCGGTTCATCTCTACTGGAAACCAGTTTTACTGTTATAATAGTCACGCTAAAAGAAGACCGAGACGGCACAGATAGCAAATATAAAGGTTACACAATCTTTTAAAATTCTACACACCTCTCACAGTGAATCGTTGTCTGATAACTCGCTCAATGTCCAACAACCTTTAGCTGATATTTTATTATGCTTTTAATTTTCTTCTTGACACTTTTGACATCATCACATCTGTAATGATGTAAAAGAGACACTGAAGTCTAAAAACATGATAAAGTCTATAAAAGTGCATCATCAAATAACAGATTATGCCAGGGAGCATGTTATCTGTTAGCGTGCAGAAGGCGTTCATGCAGAGATGTTTGTTCTGCTCTGTGCTGAAATGATCTTACTCATTTCTGCTGTCGTCTTCACTATCATCTGAGAGAGAACATCTCCACGTCAGCTTATATCCTCCATCTCTCCTGTCCTCACATCTATCCAGGGCTAGCAAACAAAGAACACATCAGAACACATCCAATACAGTGCCCATGTCATTACAAATCTCAATTTCTGTAATTAGTACGTAAACAGCATCTCCCCCAATTTAAAAAGATCATTCATTGTAAGCTGTTATATGTCAATCTGCTCAACACGTCAAAGGCGCTTAGTGAGTGATCTGTCACTTGCTCTGTCCACTGACACCGTAAAGGATGTATGAATGATACAAATATTGCATTCAGGCATGGGCCGGTATGATATTCTGACGGTATGATAACCTTGAGCAAACCTATCGCAGTTTCACGGTATTAGTATTACATCTCTAAAAATGTAAATCTAAAACTTTATGTTATATGTTTTATTTAAGGAAACGTATAGAACATTTGGGAACAGTAAACATTTAGAAATATCCATATTGACACTATTAAGTTTAAGACGTTTAGCTTCCGTCATCTCTCAAATGTGTGTGAACCAGAGGCTTGTTATTCCAACAGATGACAGCGATGAAAGCTCCCGCTAGAGTAGACGCCATCCTATTGGCTGAAAACGAAAAATGTAGCGTTTATCACCGGAACTTACGACACATGCCTGCGTCATCTGCCAGAAAAACAAGCCTCTGGTTCACGAGCATTCGAGAGATGACGGAAGCTAGAATTCCACGTTAATTGCGCTGTCAATATGGGTATTTCTCTTAAACAAACGCATCGATTTGCTTCAGAAGACCTTTGTTAAGACCGATGGATGCACTTTTTGGAGCTTCAAAAAGTCAACACCCATTCACTCCCATTCTACCGCTTGGAAGCAAAATGATACGTGGTGTTATAACTTCGACTGCATTATTCTTCAAGAAAACCATATTCAGTTAGGATGCCTTGAGCGCGAGTAAAACAGGGTGACATTTTGATTCAAGGGTGAAGTACCGCTTTAAGCGCATCTCACGGAAATGAATTGTAATGGATGTACAATGACACGAGTCCTATATAAACTCCACAAGCTTCTAACTGTCCTCAACCCAATGGTCATGTTCTCCATAAATTCTTCAATTAGCAAAAACCATAATAATTCTTTGAATGCGAACTAGGATATTTGGCAAAAGTGTAGCTTTCGGCAAGCCTTACATTATATCAGCAATAAGGTCCAGTTTGCACAATGTTATGTTGGTGAAATCTAAGATTAACATTGAACTACAGGGTTTCAACATTTGTATTTATTCTGAGCGACAGGACAGGACAGGCTCATAGAGAAATACTACTATCCTCACCACTGTGATATAAAGCAAATGCAATTGACATTACACTGACTGAAAGACACAGATTCAACCTCGGATTGGTGTCATTTATATGTAAATATACATCATTGCTATATGATAAAACGTAAGATTAATACATAAAATAACGTTTGTGTCTAGTGTTTCAGATATCAGTACATCTGACTAACATCATAACAGTGATCTAGACCTCTTACGTTACACATTACATTATAACCCTTATAATTACACCATCTGCATACATTGTTCAGCACAACGGCTCTTATATTAATGAATACAAAGAAAACAATACTGTCCATATTTTGTGTTGTAGGCTATTCGACAACGAGATTAAAGGCCCGAGCTACGTTACAGCTAAGTTTACGTTACGGCTAGTGGCAATCTAACTAAAATGTTGAATAAAAGACAACTGTGAGCAATGCAAATGTATAAAGAACACGATTACTGCAATGCAGAACGACTAATAAACACTGCTGGTGTGTAAATGTATACATATATTGTCTAAGTCTTATTTTATCGTGTGTTTGTGTCGTCATATAGCATGTGCTAGCATGAAGGCCTGAGTCTGTTTTCACATCAGAGATCTGGTGCTAAAACTAATGCACGAACAAGAGCAAAACACGTATATAATGACGTTTAACGTTACTTTATTGTATTCATACGTCTTGTCTATTTAACTGTTACCTCAGATGTGTGTGTAACGTTAACGTTGTGTTGCATGGTTGCACAGCTGAGCGGGTTTTTTTTCGTACACGCTATTTTAACACCTACACAATCATTAAAAGAGAATAAAACACAACAGAGACACGTGAAAGTGCCTTACCTTTAATAAACAGACTCTTGTTATGATCCATTATCATCCATCACCTCAGACGAGTTTAAACTTATCTCACGCGACTTCACATGTGCATTAAACTCGTCCATATGTCACATCCTTCACACGCGACTACATGTTTGTGTATTTCAATCTGAATGAAATGAAATGTCAAATGAGGCGCTTTGTGTTCTTCAGTCCATCTTCAGTCCAGATGAACAGAAATCCCGCTGAAATCAGTCATAAACTCAATATATGCGACGGTTCACGCGATAAATATGTGTCTTTATTTATAAACGTGATTTTTTTTGTCAGTGTGTCATAATAAAATGCATGAAATAAACATGAGATTTTAATGATATTTATAATTAAACTCTGAACGGGTTGTTATTCTGCAGAACGAGGCGCTGTTGAGGCGCTTGCTGCGTCACTTCCGCCGAGACTTTTCTGCAGACTCTTCCAAACATAAATAGGTCTATACTAACCTTTTCTTTTATTTGTATTTAAGCCGTAGTAATCGCGAATGATTCACGTTTTGCTACCAATGTATTGTGGTAAACTGTGGTGATACAAACGGCAATTAATCCGACAAACAAACTTGAAAAAATGTTCATACGATTGCTTTAGTTTCCGATGATTTGTTTTGGGGGTGGTTTGGGTGTTGTTCATTCGTTTTTCGGTGGTCTTAAGTGAAACTCGTGGATTTGATGTGAAGTTTTGTAAAAAAACGTCTGAAATGTAAATGCACTTTACATACCTCTCCCTGCTGCTATTTTCATTCAGTCTCTCTCCCCTTTAAAGAAAATTCTGTCATCATTCACTCACCCTCTTGTCATTTCAAACCTGTATGACTTCATTTCCAACACAGTACACAAAAGAAGATATTTTGAAGAAAGTTGGTAACCCAACAGCGCTGGCATCCATTAACTTCTATGGTATGGACACAAAACCAATGCAAGTAAATAATCTTCTTTTGTGTTCTGCGAAAGAAAGAAAGTCATACAGGTTTGAAATGACAAGAGTAAATTATATATACAAAATTAAAATAAAATAGAAATGTATTACTGAAATGAAAAACTTTAATAACAAAATTAACAGAAAGATCAAAAAAACAAAAGCTAATTTTAAATATTAATAAAACTAATATCAAAACTACAATAACTCTGGTACAGAGAGACTCAATTTATATATTTGCATATGATATACGTGTCTTTGTTAGTTTAAGTAAATAAAGACATCAGCTGGGATGGCACGAGGGTGAATAAATGATGAGAGAATTTTAATTTGTGGGTGAATTGAACTGTGAATTTGAATATTGTTTTGGTCACGTGGGATGGCATAAAGGTACATTTGTTTTGCAAAATAAATTGTTCAAAGGATTTACAAAAGGTACACTTAAAGTTCTACGTACTGTACTTTACTTAACATTTTAACTGTAAATTATAAAAGATAAAATTGGGAATATGTTTGAGACACATGAAACAAAATGCTCAGTATATTAAAGCAAAAATTGTCACAACACTTCTCGGAGTTCCTGTGTAAAGCACAAAAAGAAAAATAAGCTGATAATGGGATAAATGAGTGACTCTCTTATATTGAAATAAGTGTAAAATATTTCATGTAAGAATTTTTTTTAATGTGTTTTTAGGGTTTCTTTTTATTATTTTGTACATATGTAAGAAAAATCATAAAAAGTGTGTTATATCATGGACGATAAAGAGATCTGCATGCTTAAAATATTAGCGATATAATAAAAAACAGGAACACATTTATTTGTTAGGGATAAAATATATAAAAGAAAGGAAGATTAAATATATCTGTTTTTTCCAGCATTTTGAGGTTCTGGTCAGGGTGTGAGGTGTGATGTTTCTCAGCAGGGGGCAGCAGAGATGGTCCTCATCAAACACCCATGTAATGTTCCTGAACTCTTTGAGCTTATATGGACAACTTACACATACCTACACCATACCTAAAGACAGTAAAGTTACACATTTGTATGTGTGTGTATAAAATAATGATAATGTGTCCTCAGAACTCAGTCTTTGGGGAAAATCGCACTTGTCATAGTAGACAAAGTGTAAATCAAGAAAATAATGTGTATGTATGTAGAGGTTTAATTACTTATTTTTATATATAAATACACTTCAGATAAAAATGTCCTCACAAATATGAGCAAATGTGTAATAACTTGTATGTGTGTTGTGATGTGTTTTTACCGTCCCGTGGGGACTTATTTTAGTTGAAAAGGATTTTCTGTAACAAAAGCTAAAATATTTTCAATGTGGTCTCACTTATAGATCTTTTATGGTCATGCGTTCTGTTTGTCATGTCAATTTTTAAATGTAATTTCTATGAGTGTTTGCCTATTTTATGTTTGTGCGTGTATGGCATAGCAGTGGGGTGAGTGTGTGTTGGTCCAGTTTACAATAGTAGCCCTCTCACTGACAATGAGACCCCAGCAGTGAGCGGCCCTCGTTCTATTATACCCATAATCCCCTCGCCTTTGTGCTCCGGCGAGAGAGAAAGCGAGAGAGACAGAAAGAGAGAGGGAGGAGAAACAAACGTGAGGTCATCCTAAACAACTTTCATCCAGGGTCAGACACACAAAAAGAGAGAGAGAGAGATAGAAACAATCACAGAGACACAGGAACACATCATGTTTGAAATGACAGTGATGGGATGAAACATCCTGCGGCTGCTGCATGGGATGTTGTGGTGGTTAAAGGTTGTAGTTTTTTTCCTGTTTTTATTCCTCCTAAGCAATTTTGGGAGAAACATCTGAATCTGCTTAACTGATAGAGAATCCTCTGAGCATGTTCCTCTGGAACATTGTGCATAACGCTTCACAATCATTTCGATAGATTTATTTAATCGAAAACCACTGGAAACGATTTCATATTTATCCTGCTACAAAACACTGAATGATTTTATTACACGCCATCAAATGAAAAACATTACAAACAACGAATACTCGAAATAATGGAAATAGCCAGATTGTGTTTTTGCAAAGTAAATCTCCTGTCGTAAATAAGCATCTTTCTTGAGGTCAACCTCAGTGAATTCCTCACCTCCGGCTCTGTGAATTGTGAGGTGATGTCATTGTTTTTTCTTTAAACAACAAGTTTAACTACAGCTTAACTTAACTAAAGGACAACTTCCAAACTTGTGTAATGACCGCATCACTGCACATGGACGTTTTGTGTTTTGTTGTTTTTTCACTTTGTGTTGAGCACAACGGCTCTGAATCTCTCATTCCACAAATGAAACATTACATTCTTTACTTTCTTTCACGCTCAGAATGCTCAACACCCAAAATGATGGGTTATTTTCAACCCAGTGTTGGGTCAAAAAGGGACAAACTCATCCGTTGAGTTAAATCAGAAAATCTGTACATCTGACCCAACAATAGATTCAAAACAAAACCGCATTTTGGGTCGAAACAATCCAGTATAGGTTCATTTACAACCCAACTCTTAAAAATAAAGGTGCTTCAAAGGTTCTTCACAGCGATGCCATAGAAGAACCATTTTCGGTTCCGCAAAGAACCCTTCAGTAAAAGGTTCTTTAAAGAAACATCTCTTTCTTTACTTTCATAATCTGAAGAATCCACATCCTTTTGTGAAACCGAAAGGTTCTTGGGATGTTAAAGGTTCTTCTATGGCATCAAAGAACCTTTCGAGGAACCTTTATTTTGTGGGTTCGTCCCCTTTAGACCAAACGCTGCGTGTTGAAATAACCCAACATTTCAAAAAGTGAATGTCAGCAGTTTTGTATTATGTTGGTCGTCGATTTCCATCTCTAACTGTGATTTTGGTGGATGTAAAACAAATGCTGTGAAACTCTTCAGTATAGTCGGACTTCTTAGTCTTTAGTGCTACCAGAGTGATCTCAATCGTATTTGTACTTAAACACACGTGGTTTTGTCCTGATAGCACACATACAGTACATCCGGGAGACGTCATTTGGATGTCTGCTTTACATCTGCAAGACATATTTTTGGATTGTTTGCTCATTTGCAATACATCTCTGGGACATTTCCTGTCAGATGTCGTAGACGTCTAGAAGATGTCTGTAAGACGTTTATGATTTAGAATGGATGTAAAACTGCCTTTTCCAGGACATCAATCAGATGTTACACAGCAGATGTTTTCAAGATCTCCAGATGTAAAGCAGACATCTTACAGACGTTTCTGTGCTATCTGGGATAGCTCTAAAGCATCTTACACGTGCACAACTTTAGAGACTTTGAACTGATCAAAAGTGGATTTCTTGGAACATTCACTCACAGTCACACAATGCCATGACACGACTCTCATTTATCAGAGAAACTTTAGCACAGAAAGAGTGTTTTAATGACAGATTTATTTACAAAAGAATCCATTCGGGACGCAGAAGGGTAAAGTCATGTTCACTGTCAACGATACACTGAACAGCTTTAAAGGAATAGTTCGGCTGAAAAGGATGTTGTCATCTATACACCCTCATGTCATTCCAAACCTACACTCTTAAATATAAAGGTGCTTAAAAGGTTCTTCAGCGATTCCACAAAGAAACATCTCTTTCTTACTTTTTTACAATCGGAAGAACCTTTTTTCCCCACAAAGAACCTTTTTTGAAACAGAAAGGTTCTTCAGATGTTCTTTATGGAACCAAAACGTTCTTCTATGGCATAGAATAACCTTTTGAGGCACTTTTTTTAAGAGTGTGTATGACTTTCTTTCTTCTGCAAAACACAGCCAAATATATATATTTTGAAGAATGCTGGTAGCCAAACAACACTGAACCCCACTAACTTCCACACAAAACCATTGAGACATTTCTCAAAATATCTTCTCGTGTGTTCCACTGAGGAAAAAGTCACATACAGGTTTACAAACACGTGACGGGAAAAAAATCATGACAGAAACTATCACACAGTACAGGATGAAACCACAAATTCATTTATTTAATGAATTGAATAGATTTTAAAATGTAAAGCCCTTACACATATTTAATGAATGTCATAATAATCATAATAAACACAATAAATCAACCTGTAAATTCAATGCGTTATGAACCCCAAAGGATTTGTAAACATTTGTATTGTATGTCTCTAAAGTTCACACACAAAGTGGAGATTCTGTCAATGTTTTTTTATGGTACATTTTATTTGATTTTTACCTAAACATATGAAATGAAACATGCTAGAGTCACACTTTACTTTTGAATGGCTACAGATACTAATATGACCACATTTATGCTACAGAAGCTCACGTCGGTCAAGTCACAGTTCAGCCGTCCACCTCAGAATCAACCCGCTTTGGTTAAATAGCTTATTGTGTAGTCCAGTCCAAGTTTTTATGATGTTCATCACTTGAACCCACTCTTTTTTCCATTCCTTTCAGTTCATTGTTCATTTTGTCACAAAAAAAAATCGGGAGCGGGAGGAGAAGATGAGGTGTTGGGATGAGGAAGCTGAGATTCGTTTGAACTGACGAGCTTCTCGTATCGAGCTTTGTAAGTGTCTCGCTCTCTCAACACGCGAGTCAGCTCGCACTGTAGTTGCTCCAGCTAAAACAATCCAAACAGAAAATAGTTTAGATTCATCTTGAAATTGTGTAATCTGGATTCTCCAGAAAAAATGATTTCACTTGAAACAGTAGCTCGGTTTCAAAACCTAGTGAGTTGTCTTGCTGTGTGTTGCTTTTAAAGAAACAATTTTTATGACAAATTAATAGTTTAGGCCTATTCAAGTTTCTATTAGTGTCCTTCTTTAACTAAAAATAAGAAAAGTTTAGGGTTACTGCTGTATACTGTACGTTCTGTGTACTTTTCAGAAAAACATTGTTGTAAATTAGTCAGCTTCACTTATTTATTAAGTATATTTTTACATACTAAAAGTGGGACAATTTAGTCCCAAGTAATATTAATATAGTACACAAGTATACTAGATCTAGTGGTTACTTTAGAAAGGACACTTAAAATATACTTGAACTTGTGATTAAGTATCCTTTATAAAACTAACTTGGTGTATACTCTTTTTTTTAAGGACCTAGGACACAAAAACATTTAGCAACATCATACATTTGGCAATGTGCAAATTTAGAAGATTAGAAGAAACCCATTTTAAATCGTATCAAAGTGAATAGAAAAAACATGTTTGTGCCAATGCATTGTGGGATTGCCGACTCTGTGATGCTGTCTTGGTGTGAAGGTGGTCAGTTCACAGGGTTTGGATCAGAGTATGTGTTTCAGTTCGTGTGTGTAATACCTGTTGTGTGAGAACGTGTTTCTCAGATTCAAGTGCGTGTCGGTGCTGGAGACGTTTGTAACGGCAGGACTGAGCATAGCCTCGATTCTTCAGCGTCCGTCTCTTCTGTTTCAAACGGACCACCTCATCTTTGCTCACACCACGCAAATGTCTGTTCAGCTCCCTCACCGACAGATTAACTAACTGGTCATCAGAGAAACGCTCGTCCACACCACACTGACCGAAAGAGAGAGAGAGTGAAAATCAAACTGATTTACTGATCGAAACACAACATGTAATGTCAAAATAGAAATGTCGTCACAGTCCTCCTGAATCTTCAGATGTCCAAATTCGTTGTTTTTCAGGAAATGGAAATAACACTGTACTTTTTAAACGATTAAATACTGTGTTTTCAAAGTTGACAAGCACTTTTTAAATATACTTTTTATTGGTTAGATATTTGCAAAACAAACATAAAGGGACTTATAATAATGGTTTATGGCAAAAAAATGTAAATCATGAAATATGGAGATACGAGGTTTCAGAAGGACAGCAGCGATGGTTTTTTCTTGTTTTAAAGGTTTTTTCTTGTTTTAAACATAAATCTCACAAACTTTGTCATTGATAATTTTTTAATAAATGTATAAATGTGCAGTTTTACAATTTGTTTTAAAATACGGTAAAAAACTTCTAATGACGCAAAATTACTGCAAAATGATATATATTTATAAAAATATATATTTAATAGTATTTTCTGGTGCCCTGGCTGCCAGAAAATTTTAGTTTTTTACAGGATTTTTGTTACAGTGACATACAGTAAAAAAAATCTTTCAAATTACAGAAAAGACTGCAAATTTACAAGAAAACCATGAAAAGTATGTAATTTAATGTAAAAAGTGTTATTTTATGGTATTGGTGCCTCAGCTGCCAGAAACGTTTTTTACTGTATTTCTTTACAGTGAGGGTAAAAGTATTTGTCAATATGATTTTTTTTTAAAATATATAATATGTGATATAAAATGTAACTTTTATAATAACTTTAGTTTTTTTAGAATGTTGATCAAATGTTACATTGAAAAAAGGTTCTACAGGTTAGAAAATGTGAAAAATAAGTTTTGACTGAAAGGTTCTTCGGGGAACCACACAGTGACATAGCTTCTAACACCAGCTTTCTCAGAACACAAAAGTGTTTAGCAACGGTTTTAGGATTGAAGGTGTATATTTGCACATTTGTCACGCTTCAGACTGTGTTCATGTGAATGTTTTTGACAGCACATAAAGTACCATAATCTGATTTACTGCAAGTGACAGTTATCAGGATTACATCACAATAATAGCAGATATTATTATAATCTCATAGCGCTGCTCTACATTTAGACACTCATCCAGCGCTCACGTCCAACTACATGCTTTACTTCAAAATACCCCAGCACAGCCCACACTACAGCGGGACAACGATTGACATTATGCAAATTAAAGTTTTACCCAACAATTCAGAGATAATTCTATTGGACATTGCAGTCAACCATCAGCACATCAGCATATTAAATATATTCGAATTAGTATTAAATGCAGGTGGAGCTTTATCTCTTATTCTTATCTTAAATACATGGGGATGTGAAGGTCGTGTTGATGTAATGTACCTGAGCGACTTGCAGATGATGATGAAGATGATGATGGTAATGGCCATGCATTGGATGATGTGGATGATGAAGGCGGCTCTGTGGACTAAGGGCTTGTGGGTAGGGACCGGCCACTGTGTTGATGTTGGAATGAGATGGAGCGGTGGAGGAAACAACCAGTACAGGGCGATGACACATGTCAGACGGCTTATTAAGAATAACATCAGTACTGCTGTCACTGCCGGAGTCGCCCATGTGACTGCTGCTCGCGCTCTGAGACAACACCGGGAACTGAAAAGAGAAAGAGAGTGCATTAGAAAACCTCTTGTTTCATGGGGAATATTTAGGCAGGACACATTCTTGCATGTCGTCTGTGTAGATGTGGTGTAAAAAGTGTGAAGTTGAGTTGAAGTGCCATTGAGTAGTAAAGGTGTTTTTTTTACTGGAAAAAAAATAAATTTTCCGGCAGCTGGGGCACCAGTAAAATACCGTTAATTAACAGTTGAAATACCGTAACATGGTTTTCTTGTACATGTGCAGTCTTTTTACCGTATTTAAAATTTGTGTAAAATTCCCGCATTTTTTATACAGAAACTCATAACATTTCCAAATGAAAGCTTAGATCATACCTGTGAGGTCACCGCCGCTGCGGCGGAGTTCAGTAGAGCCTCCACCGCATCCTCGCATCCCAGAAACCCTCCTCTCTCACGGTCCCCTCGCTCCGGCACACCACCCAGAGCTCCCAGCAGAGACGCCCCTCCGGTCTCCCCCCCGAACTGTTGCTGCAGGGCGGCTAACCACAGCAGGTCTTCCAGAGAGGTGGGGTTCGAACACGGCACGACGGACGGGCTCCCATCCGGGTTCCCCTGAGAGCTGGAGCTCTGCCCCGACATGTATCCTGTGGATACAGACAGCGGGAAAGAGAGAGAGGAGGAAGAGGAGGAGGCGGACGGGGGTGGGTGTCCGTCGCTGAGCGTCGGCGATGGAGGAAGAGAGGTGTATGGGCTGGAGCTCAGACTGGAGTCGTGTGGCGGCCGAGGAACGTAGGGAGAACCGGTGGGCTCCTGATGGAGGTCTGTTTTGGGGTATAGGCAGGTTGAAGGTGGCGGGGGTGTGTCGGGCTTCACTTCAAACTTCAGTAGGTCGAAATCGTTAAGATACTCCATGGCCAGAGGACTTGGGGGAAGAGAGGCCAGCGGAAGAGATGAAGATGACATTGTTGTGTCGATGGGAAATAAGGAAGCCGCTGTCCTCTTGTCCAGTTTGAGGCACACGGAAACAAGCTTCTGAAATGGATTGTGCCAAAGTCCTTTAGGCCAGATTGAAACCCAGAGCTCCGACTGGACAAATCCACTGTCTCTGTGTCTTTCAGTGAAACTTTAATGTTTCTTTGTGTTGAGAGTTTCTTGTTTTATCATCTGAAACTAAAAGACAAAAAAATTGCTAAGCAGACGGCAACCACCACCAAGGAAAAATATTTTGTTTAGTTGATGTATTTGAAAGAAAATTAATACAATAAACCAATTATCGAAAAATGTCAAATAATATTAGAATGATAACATGTATTGCTTGTGAAGATCTTTGCAATTACGTTTAAATTGTATTCAAATACTTACACAACATAATGTAATAATTAACATTGAAACCTACATTTTAACTTCACATTTAAAGGGATATTCTGTCATGATTTACTTAACCTCAAGTTGTTTCAAACCTGTATAGACTTCTTCTTTCTGTTGAACACAAAGAAAGATATTTGGAAGAATGTCAGCGACTGACATTTGTGGGGCACTATTGACTACCATAGTGAAAAAAATATTGTATCTTATATTTGTTCTGTTGAACACAAAATGAGATATTTTGAGGAATGTAGGAAAGCAAACAGTTTTGGGGCACCTTTGACTAGCATTTGATTGTTTCTACTATGGTAGTCGATGATGTCTCAGAACTGTCAATTTCAAATTTTCTCCCAAATATCTTTGTTTGTCTTCATCAGAACAAAGACATTTATACAGGTTTGGAACATCTTCAGGGTGAGTAAATCATGACAGAATTTTCATCTTTGGTTGAAATGTCCCTCAGCATTCACATGATTGTATAAAAAGTGGGCGTCTTAGCTTTCCACCCAAAACCTAGACATAATTACATTTTTTCAGAGAATTATTGGGACACCTGGACACATCCTGTCAGACCAGAATTGTCAATAGTTTTACATTTTCATATACTGTAGGCCAAATTGACTTTACTGTAAACCCAAATGCTCAAAATAATCAAACAGATAACGTAAATGTAATCAGTAACGTAAACTTAATTTTATAAAAAAGTTCTAGTTACTTAAATATTTAACTTTTTTTTTTTTAAGTATAACGGTTCGTTTTGATTTACTTCGAGTTTTGATTAAAAAAAATAATCTGCTCCTTGTTCAATTTACTTAATTTAAAGACGTTAATTCAACACAATTGGTCCAGAAAGATTTCCAATTCCCAGCATTTTTGGGAAACATTTTCATCAGACTGCATTAGGAGAGTTCATTTTAAAATATAATGTTTTTCATTCAAATTAAAGATTTGTTAGTGTTTAATGTGTTATCTTGGATGTTTAGAAGGGTTTGACGTATTATTCAGTTTTGTGGTTACCATTGTTCAGAAGAGTGGTGCATGTGCTTAGGCTGGGGGACGCTACATGTAACCAGCATCATGTGCTATGTCACCCGTGAGCGATGTCTGAGCTAATGCCAGTTCTGAGACCAGTCTTTTCTTGCTCATTATGGGTTGCATAAGTCAAGGTGTTCGATTAAGCTTATCAAGACTAAGAAATATGTAAAATAAAGAAACTGAAAAACATTGTGTACTTATTTTTTAAGTTCTGTCTGCTTAATTTCATGAGAAGAATTTCATTGGTGCGTTTACACCATCCACTGTAATGGAGCGTGAAACATTGAAGTGTAATTAAAGGGTTTTCCATATTCAATTATACAGACTTTAAAATAGCTTTATGTCTGTTATACCAGCCATTTAACACATGTATGACAGTAGTTTTTAATTCCTCCACGCAATAATTTGACGTAAACCTTCTGCGCTGTGATTGGCTGAATTAGTTCCACAGTGTCCCACACAACGAGATCACTTGCCCATAATATCAAGCAGGTTTGAAAATATCGTAGAGTCTGGGATAGCTCGACCTGCTAAAATGCGACGGAAACCAGCACCGATTTGGTGGCGATCCGGGGCTTTGATGCAGACCTTGGAAATCTGTCCGCGACAGCAAAATGCAGCCGAAAGTCACATAGTGTGAGCTAAGTCACTAAGACTTATTCAGAACTTTAATTGAACATTAATCCAAATGTGAAAGTTCTGCTCACTTAAACCAAGAACCTCTAAAACACAGATAATATTACAAATATCAGCACAAAGCAGCATTTTCAACCGTTCGCAGTATAACCATTTCTATCTGTGATGTCAAATCTTCACGTTTCATTCATATTATAAACTACTGATACTATAATATAACAGTGAATGTGTTGATAGTGATAAATGTCACAGAATTAAAACTCCCCAAACATAATGAAAACATAAAACAATACTTCTTCAAACATCCTATATGAGTTTACTTTACAGTTTTTTTATTAAACATTATAAACTTACAAGCTGGGCAAATTCTGAATGTTTATTTAGCAGTTAAACGGGTTTTAAATGATTCACAGAAAGGCCTAAATCCCATCCCATAATCTTACCTGCTCCTTATGAGCTTACAAACATATTTCTACACATTTAAATGGCTCACAGATGTTACAATCTTCACATCAAACACCATTAAATCTAAAGTGATTCTTATATTTGAAACCAGAATTTTTATATATTTTTTCTTATATATTAAAATCAGAACGCTTTAGATTTACTAATTGTACACCTCATGAGTTGTATAACATGCCTTTAAAAAATGAGACACAAACCAACTATGGGAGTTTTGATTCGATACAAATAACCAATTTCAATATCAGTAATGCCATATCAGTCCATCAGCACAAGGCACGTGTACACATAAAGCTACAATAAAAAAAATGTTTAACTCGATGAACATTTTAATTCCAGTATCAATAATGTCAACCCTGTTACTGTCAATAAACTTCTGAAACGGATTTTAAACGCATTGTTGGAGATATTCATGGAAAGAATGCTCAGCTTCTGTTGTTTTCTACTGCACATTTCACAATGTAACCACCTTTAACGGTGAAACCAATGAGAATAACTGAGAAGATGAAAAAAGACCGACATTACAGAGACACGTGAGGAGAAACACACAGACGGACATGATGAAGATGAAGTTGATGTCTTACCTTGTGTTCAGTTCACACACATCCTGAGGTGTTGACTGACAGATTGATTCCTGCCAAATGTGACTATATCAGTGTGTGTGTGTGTGTCAGAGCATGTCTATGGCGTGTGTGTGAGCGTGAGCCACTGTGGAACTGATTGTCACTAACAACGCTCACCCCCTCCAACCTCTAAATCCCACTACATCCATCCGTCCATGTCTCTCTCTCTCTCTCTCTCTCGCTCTCTCTCTCTCTCTCTCTCTCTCGCTCTCTCGACAAGTGACAGGATTTATTTTGAACTTATTAAACTATAAAATGAGCAGCACACTTCAATGCACACAACTTTTTTGTTGGATTTCAAAGCTCTGTAAAAGGCAAAGAGAAAAGCAGTCAACAGATAAACACATTTCAAGATGATATGCATTTATAACTAGAAGATTACATTGATTTTTTTTAAACAAACTTATGAACCACACATATGTGTACATAAAAATGTCCAACAGATCTATTTTGAACATCATGGAGTAAACATGTCTGGTCAGAGCAACGTCATTAGTTTTCATCTGTCGGAGAGTCATGACATACTGCCACCTGCTGTACCGTGTGACACATCAGCATCAGGACACATTTATGAGAACAGCATCTGATTCTTTAAATGAACAAGCCTTTTTCACATAAGCATCTTTTTAAGAGATTCAGAGTTTAGCTTCTAAACAGCTTTCTGTGCGGACATTATTTGGTTTACCAATCTACATTCATGCTGTATATAACTGTTAAATACAACAATTCCGATATAACAGATTTGTGCTTTTAATGTGCAGCTCACCAGCTCAACATTTTCCAGTATTTAGTCGGTTTTGGTGAACCAACTCTTCATTTATACTGTACACCTTACATTGACGATTAAAGCAACACTTTAGAACTTTTGCTCACGGTTCCCCCATGTGGTTGATAGTCGCACTTGTTTCCAGTGTCGAAAATAGATGTTAAAGTCCAAGTGAAAATAAAAATGACAATTATTATTTTTTCATGAAATATTGCAGCGTTTATAGTAAATAGCCTATCAATGTGGGACATTTTCTTTTTAAAATTCATGTACCCTCATAATCTTCATTTAAAATCTGAAAATGCACTTCCCCCCTGAAATGACGTAAATTTGATAATTTGATGGTCGAAAACTACAAAGTGTTGCTTTAACACATGAAGTGGTGACACTTTACAGTAAGGTTTGAACATGAAGTACATTACCTAGTATAAAGAACAATTCATTGGCTCGATAAGTCTTCTGAATCTAGAGTCAGACTTATGGCTTGTCCTCACCGGGATGATAATCGTGTGCGTTTATCGTCGACGTTTAATGCCATCGCGTTAAAAACTGGCCAACCAATGAGATTGCCGCTTTTGTTCACGTGATTGGAGCTGCTGAAGTTACAGTACAACATGACTTGGTGGCGCTCAAGCACAAAACGGTCTTGCCGAGCACACATTGACGCAGAGGAAGCAAGATGAATTCTTCATCTGTGCGGCAAGCATAAAGTTTTGCAGCGCCACCTTGTGCACAGGGGTATTTCTGTTTTTCTTTAAGCGTCATCTATGTCAGGGAGTGAATCTGCACGTTTACTCGGCTCGTCGTCAGTGAAAACCGCTTGGGTATGAACGCCGAAAAACGATTCGAAAAAATGTGGCGATAAGCGTGTGTGATCATCGTCCCGGTGTGGACAGGCTTTTAAGCAAGAGATGTGGAATAAATCATTTCTTTCCATCTGCTTTCAGCTGTGTGTGACTGTGTCTCGGGATATGCCACATATACACTCATTACTAATTATTCAATATTAATAATAAAAGATAATAAAAATCATGAAAAAAAAAGATAAAATCATCAGAGACAGAAAATCTATACTGTAAAGAACTGTAACTTTGCTGTTTTTGCATAGGTTTTTAAAATGTGGTACAGTGTTTACAGAACAATATGTAGTTTTAAGTAAACAAAAATGTTGTTTTACGTTATTTACTCGCGCCCTAGTTGCCAAAAAAGTACTTTTCTTAACAGGATTTTACACTGTTTTTTTATATGGTAAAAAAACCTGTCAAATTACAGAAAAAGACTGTAAATATACAAGAAAACGTAAACATGTAGTTTTACATTAAAAAATGTTTTACAGTATACATTGAAAAAACACATCTGGTTTCATTTTACAAAAGAATATGTAAATAATTCTGTATTGTAATTTTACTAGTATGACTGCAGAAAAGAGCAAAAAAAGTGGTTGTTTCTCTTAATACAGTATAGAGAAATCTTATTTGAATCCTTGAAGATCTTGTAAAATTGATGTCAAACTAATGCCAGTAGGAATCCTAATGCGCGATGTGTTAATTATTGTGTGATGAAACATTGTTTTTGGCGCTCGTGTGTTAAAGCACATTGTAATTATGGAGAGAGATTTATTTTTAGGCAAAAAATGCCAAACTGGCACTTTTAAAGATCTGTTAATCTAAATTTGTTAATCTGAGGGTCTAAGAATGTCTCGGCGAGGAATCAATGCGGTAATGTTGTCTGATGAAATTAAATCTGATTTAGACAGTGAGAATAATACAATCAGATGTGTCATCTTCTGACACACATTGTTTCACTTCAGTTTGCCTCTATACTTCAGTCAAGTATTTTTAAATTCTTTTTTTTTTTTGAGAGGCCATCGGAGAGAGACAAAAAGCGAGGAAAGAAATGGAGAGAGAGAGAGAGGAGGAAAGAGGACAGCAATAATATGAGGTGTCATTCTATGTGTCTTCTAAAAACGGTAAACAACATTTCTGAATAAAAATAAAATGAACTGTAACTGACCGATTCCACCAGAATTCTACCCCAAAAATCTCTGTCCTGTGTAAATCAAACATGTCATTCACAACAAGAAAAACAATACCAATAGCAAAGGACATTTCGCTTCATTTTCAACCATCAAGACAATATTTATCTTGTCCTCAAAGTTTCCCCCAACATGACCTCATCTGAGGTCACAGACCTCAGAGGTGTGAAGTTTAAGCCGTGTGTTGAGGAGAGACGTGTAGCAGAAGTTCTTCTGTTGAATGACAGCTGTTTTAACAGACACAAGCCCGGGGATGATGTATTTTAATACAAGCTTCAAAGTGAGCAACAAGCCCCCCAATCACCCCCATCTGATCCTATACAGATACATGTCCTAATCCACACTAACTCTGACACAAGCTACAGATTAACCATCTCATCCAGCCACCCTGAATCCTAAACCCCCCAGCAAGATATTTTTGCCTAGATTTTCTCAAAACAATTCTAACATAATAACTTTGCATTATGACAGCCTTACGCTGATCATTTAACACAGATTGCTACGTTATAGTTTAAAATATGAACAAAATTATACAAATATAAAACATATTTAAATCATTGCTTTTCTGTATCAATTTCAAAATCTGCAGTTTATATTTAAAATGTCATCTTAAGTGTGCAACATGTGCTGCAACTGCAGAATGACCTCATACTAATTGAATAAAGTTACAATTAAAACACATTTTATTTATGAACATTTTTTGTTTCAGATAGGTGACATGTGTTGTTCTTTATGTATGTGTGTTGTGCGTGTGGAACATGCAGCAGTGTCTGTGTGTGATTATTGGACTGCTCATTGGATTAAGAGACTGATTGTACCGCGGTAATCTTGTGTCAGATTAGCAGATATGAGTGCTTTGGTTAACTGTCTGTAATGTAGACACACCTCCCCCCGTAAAATAATATTACTGCACAAAGGATTGAGGATAGACGTGATCACATTGGCACTACGCATACGTCAGTTGCTTCTACATTAAACATCTCAGAACTTTCTGCCGTCTCTCTTTTAAATTTCTCCGCGCTAGATTCTCAGTCTCTTTGAAATGTGGTTTTAAAAAGGAAAGCTAACCGCTCAATAGTTGATCCTGTACCTGCTAGTCTGTTTCAGTCATGTTTTGAATCCTTATGTCCTGTTGTTTTGAGTATTAGATATGACTCCCTGTGTACTGGTGATGTGCCAGCAGCACTTACAATTGCTTCTGTAACCCCTGTACCAAAAACTAACAGCAGTGACTTTGAGAACCTAAAAAATTCCGTCACCTTTCCAATCTCCGCTTTCTTGCAAAAAGAGTTTAGAGACTGTCTTTGGTGTCTCTGACTCTGCTCTAAACTGGTCTTATCTTTCAGACCGCAAGCAATTTGTTGTGTTGGGTAGTTGCGGATCTGAGGTTGGTGTGGTGCAATCAGGGCCGACCCAAGCCTTTATGGGGCCCTATGCAGAAGTTTATTTGGGGGTCCCCCTGTGCCCCAATACAATCGACTATTGTCAATGTTTGATTATTTTGCACGCACACTTTATATCTAACAATTCTGTTAGTTGAAGTAAACACAAAACACATAAACCTTGAATTACAAGTGTATTGTGATTGTCAACATTTGATTATTTCATTACTTTGAATTTTCTACGGCCATGCATGAGAAAATGGATGTGTGTTGTGAATATATCACAAAAAAAATGTAATTTAATTTGCTCTTGGGGGCCCCCTAGTGGCAGCGAGGCCCTAAGCAGCCGCTTAGTTCGCTTATATGGAGGGCCGGCTCTGAGTGCAATCTGGTGTTCCCCAGGGTTCCATTTTGGGCCCTTTACTTTTTTGTATGTACATTTTCCCTCTTGGTCAACTTCTGAGGTCTCTTGCTCTTAATTTTCATTTTTATGCAGATGACACCCAGATATACATACATTCAAAATCTGATGTTAAAGTGGCTGTTTCTTTTCTTTCACACTGTATCTCTGAAATTAAAAAATAGATAATTTTCTCTGTCTTAATAGTGATAAGACTGAAGTGATGCTCTTTGGTTCACCTCACCAGTTACATAGAGCTGAGCCTTTAGCCCTCAATGTGGATGGCTCACTTATACAGTTTCAAACTTAATAAAAACATTTGAGGGTGATATTTGATGCTAACTTAATATTTGATCTTCATGTTCGTAATACAGTTATAAAATCCTTGATTCATTTCAGAAATATTGCTAGATTACGCCCCATGTTGACATTTTCTTTTGCGTAAAAGTTGATCAACGGAAACAAATATGAGGTTGGGAATATCTGCTCGGTATAATCTGTCCTCTGGAACAACAAAACAGCTACATTACAATATAGATTTTACAATAGTTTTCAATTTGATTCATTCTTACATGCAGAGGTAAATAGTTCTTGAGTGTTGTTTTTTTGGGGGGGGGTTACTTCACTACATTATGAAGCATATATAGTTTACTCCACTACAGTTCATAAAATAGATGTTTTTTTTTACCTTCAATACTTGAGTACATAAAAAATCTACTATCTAACTTTTACTCAAGTAAAACGATTTTTGAGTAAATTGCTTGAGTAAAAGTAAGAAAGTACTTTGACTTTAATGTACTTTTTTAATGTAAAAATTGCCATGTATTTTTCAACTGTATTGAGTAAAAAGTATGATATGTGCCGTGCTTTATAATGTATGGAGGTGAAATATTTCCAACTGGTGAAAAAAGTAAAGATACTTAATCCCTGAGAGTGTAAATACTGAAGTACCTTACACCTCAGTTTACACTTAAAAACAATGTCGCTGCAGATATATAAATCAAAGTTTAGATATTCAATAATAAATGATATTTAATAATAAACGTTAAATCATTTAAATTTTATAATTAAAATGTACTTTTAGTTTTAGTATTTTAATTGCGATATTAGTGTTCATGGCATTACTAAGAGTTAAATGCAGATAATGGTTACACAGAATGGTAAAAGACATTCATGTCCCGGTCCGTTTGGTTCTGTTGTCTGCTGGTGACAGTGTCTGGGTTTGACTCTGAAACCCTTAAAGCAAGCACACAAACACGGGAATAATGTCTAATCTGGATAGAGCAGAAGAGAAGAGAATGTCGGTGGCAGACAGTAAGATGGTGGAAAACAGAGGGTTAGAGGAATGTAATGAGAAGAGGGATGAGAGGATTAAGACGGTAAATATGTTATCTTAACCCACCGTCTGAAAAATGACACTAAATCTGTTAAACTCACCCACCCGCTGCCTCTCCTCTCATCCAAAGCTGTCACTTCTGTTACTCTATTATGTTGACGTCTCCCCATATATCATGAGCAAAAGAGAGAAGAACAACGTTTAATTAACAAGAGGTCGTTTTTGTTTAAACATATGTTCACCTACTACAAAATTTGGAATTGTATTTATTATTAAACTCTATTTACTGTAGAGTTTAATTTTCCTTGTGCTATTTTACTTTCTGTAAGTGTAAACTACTTTCAGAAACATACTTACAGTAAAGTCCACTGTCAGAAGAAAAGTACAAAACTATACCTTTACCTCTACATTTAGTTGCACAAACAAGAGAAAAAAGTCATGTGAACTTGAGTGGTTATAGGTAAGAAACGGTCTTATCTTTTTTTGGAAACCCACCTCTCAGAAATAAATGATATACTGTTGACATAAACACAAATAAGCTATAAGATGCCAACCCTTATCCAATCTGTTTAAATCCATCACAAGCTTCAAGGACCGATGAATGATGAAGATTCTTCACAGCATAAAGAAAATCCCCAGCTGAAGTGCCCTTGACATCCACCAGAGGGCACTCCCCACTCGTCCATTGAGCTACACTTCCTCGGCTTTACTGCCCGGACTCATCTGGGTCTCATTCTGCTCACGACGGTACTGCGCATGCGCGCTTTGTGGCCCAAACCGAACTTCCGGTAAAGTCTCCTTAAGAGATCATTTCTAAAGCAGACAAGAGAAACAAGAAGTAAATGACATTAGCTTGAAGTTAATAGTATGTCTAGCTAGTTGTTTTTGGGTTACCAGTAGAAGAACCGTTACTTGGCTAAACTTAAATGCCCAAAAGTTACACAACCCATTCAACAAATGTTTTTTTAATCAAATTAATATAGGCTACAATACAATTAAAAAATCTGTTTATTTAATGCAATTATAATACGTTAAAATATATTAAGTTTTATATACAATTTGATTAAAATATAAATATTTGTATTATTAGCCCTCTAGTCAGACGAACAAACACAGGCCGGAAGTTAACTTTGGGAAACCATCTATATAGTATACCCCTGGGTTTCTTTTATTCCTCTTGTTTGTTTTTCTTTCTTGAAACTAAAACGTTTGCGGTCGGGTCCGTTGCTCCTGACAAAGAAACTACATGAGCAACATATTGTAAATGAATCAACCTGGTGTGCAAGTCTATTCACTGTCTGTGGAAAATGTATAAATGCCACATATTTGTATGACTTATACCAAAAATAAGTCTGCGGACCCTGGCGTCCCAAAAGCTCACCGGCGCCCTCTTGTGCAATTAGCGAATCTATAAACTCTCAATTAAGATGTGTCTTGTCTTGTCTATTTGTTATAACTGAGAACTGTAAAACAATGATTCATTTATTGTAATTGTAATTGTGATGGTTTGGTTTGTGTGCATGCGGCTGATAAACTGTTGTTGTTCACAGCATCTCAAACCTGTCCCATTTACCTGAGGAGAGGGGCGGAGCTTCAGGTGAATCATTCACATCTATCAAGACGACTTCAAGAACACACTGAGCTGGAAAGAGAGGTAGGTTCATTCAGGTAGGTTTTCATGAGTAGTTTTATTCTGTTCACTGAAACATACTTGCATGGATTAATAAAGTGTGTATCTCTGATGCTGTGTTTTGTAAGACACATGTAAGAGGACTTTAACTACGCAATACAAATGACCGTTCTAGATTCATGACGGATCAGAGAAATCCACTCTGAAGGTCTTTTATCTGCAAACACAGGTAGGAAAGAGCCTTCTCTCCATCATTCTGTTAGGCTTTAGCCAGCAGTAATGGTCGCTTTGAGGATTTCAGTAGCCTGACGTCTCCTTCAGTCATAAAGCTTACAGAACAAAGGGTAAGAAGTCCAGCTAATCATTTCCTCATGAGATGAACACCTGCCGCTATTAAACTCACTGCAGACGAAAAGAGAAAATACAGCTGCCATGCCATTCGAATGGAGGTTATTTGTGGTTATACACTTGAAAATAAAGCTGGGTAGTTTTTAACCCATGGTTGGGTCAGTTATACCAAGAGTGGACTAAAGCCAACATATGTGGTGTTGTTTCAACTTCTTTCAAAAATGAGTATATTTTCATTAAATATTAAACTACGTTTGGTGTAACTTTAAGTGTATATATACTCTTACAGTAAGCTCCAGGATATATATTTTAATTTGCTTTATGTAGTTACTGGCTAATATTATACTTGTAAGTGTACTAAACTGGGCCACTTTGACCAAACTTTGAGCACACTAGTTTACAACTACATTTGGCTCAAAAGAACATAAAGTATATTTCTGAGAAGCATATATAAAGAAGACTGAACGCTTTTGTAGTTTTAAAGCGATATACTAAAAGCACAACTTTTAAACAACCATGGGTTGGTTCATTTTTTATTACTTTGGTCCAGAAATGTGTATTTAGATGATCGTTTTTGATTAAAAATAAATCAGCCTTAAGGGCGTCAATAAACTGATAAGCTCCTACGCGCTGACAAAACTCCCATGTGAAGATATAAGCGTTCAAAACGGTGTACCAAACTTTTGTTACCACTTTTTCCACTTCATAATGACTTTAGTCTCCAAGTCATTTCCACGTATTATTTATTCTGCTTATTTATTTATTAATATTTGCTTATAAAAGCGTTGAAATTGCTTCACTGATTCTGATGAGTGGTAGATGAGTATTCTGATTATAAGAACTCTGTGATTTTTGTATTTGTTTGATTGTTGTCAATGTTGGGTCCGGAAAGCAAAAGTGATGGCCGTGATGTTATGTGTGAGATGATGCTCTGTGTTCGTGTCCTGTTGCTCTCAGATCAATGGATGCCCAGCTGAAGAAAATCCAGCAGATGCTGGAGAAACAGTGTCAGCTCAACAAAGAACTCCAGCATCAGAACCAGGACCTGCGTAAGACCACAATATTCCTGAATATAAAACAAACTAAAAATATAACTCCCATTACTTTACTGGTCTTGTATTTTGTGGCTGCTCTGTGATTCAGTCTCTTTCACAACAATATGAGAAAATGGATTGGAAGAATGCAAAAGTGACTGATAACATTTCATGTGGCGTATTATTTAAATATTTTTTCTAGCTTACAACTGTAACGACGGACTTTATGCTATTTAAAAAAATGGTACTACTAAAGTGTCGTTGTAGATTTTCCCAGAGGATTTTCCTCTGAAATATTGATTCTGATTGGTCAACTGCGACATTTCAAGTTGATTTATTCCCTGGTTATGCATCTTTGACCACACTTACTTGACTCCCCTTTTCTCATGCCAACATAAACAAAATACAGAGCAATACATTTCAAATCAATATTTCTGTGTCAGTTTATTGACTCGCTGATGTTAAATGATTCAATGACTCACTCATTGAGTGATTTTGTCCTTTCTCTATTCCAGATGATATATTGAGTTGTTTTCATTACAGATAGACAGCTTCAGCAGAAAGAGATTCATTTACAAGAGCTGCAGGACCGATTGAATGAGTTTGGTAAGATAAGCATCCGTCATCTTTTTTAAGAATGTTTTGTTAAAAATGTAGATTTTTTGCATTATGTTTTTGCTCATAGTCAGTCAATGCAAAATGACACATTTTCTGTGAATGAGCTTGTTGTACTATAAAAACAGACGGTAGCTTCACCTACTCTATGCAAACATTTATTGAACACAGAGCTTTTTATGACTTTTAGAGCTTTAGAGTAAACAACTCATTCTGATGTCAGTAACACGTGATGGCTGATGTCTGTTCTGTGTGTATGAGCTCAATCCGCCAGGTCCCTTGAGGTAATAAGAGCTGATAAGAATTGCGTAAGTGAGAATCTATTATTCCTGAACAGCAGATGAACTACTGGTCAAAAGTAAAAGTAAAGTGTAGCTCAGCTTGAGGGGTTTTTCTCTTCTGATCAAACATAAAACACAGAACAAACATTGTAATGCAATGAGTCACGTCAGGTCGTCTTTCTTCCTTCAGAAGTTACTTTATAGTCAGTTAAACAACAACTACAGGCATTGTGCCCTTGAGTTTAGTGATGGCCGTCCTGTAATGATCTCCTTCATTGCTCGTTGGATTCATCTGTGTGACGTCAGAACATAAAGAAGAAAAAGAATAGTTGATGTAGTAATATAACTGTATGCTTTTAAACATGTCTGTAGAAGTATTACTGGCAGCAGTTTGCCAGTAACTTATTGTAGATTGAAATGTATGGAATTCACTGGCAACAGTTTGTTCAAACATAAATGAACATTGACAAGTCTTCACGGAAAATATCAACTATAAAATAACAGCCTCATGAAAAGCATTCGTGGATCCAAAATCAGAAAAATATACAGAAGAAGGTTGATGAGCATTTCTGGTTCCCAGAATGCTTTGCGTGAGGCTGTTATTTCATAGTTCGTTTTTTCTGCAAAGATAAAGACCTGTTAATGTTTAATGTTCATTTATCTTTGAACAAACTGTTGCCAACAAACTACGGTAGATAAATAAATCTACAGTAAGTTACTGGCAACTAGCTGCAGAAACACAAGAAAGGTGTTACATCGTTTGTGTTTTATAGTGCATTGAAATGCAAAAAATGACAGAAATAAATGTTTGAATAATTAACATAAAGTGTGTGATGTGAAATACCTCAATACATAATAAATAATATCGATAAATGGAAAATACATAGTAAAAATGTGATTTCAGTGGGTCCATCACAAGCCAACAGTAATGAAATACATGAAGTCAGACAGAGTCGGGCGGCCGTCGTGGCTCCAGAGCCTGTAGCAGAAGACCTGGAAATCCCTGCCAGAGTCCAAAAATCTGCAAGGTTACTTTTAACTTTTAAAAAATCAAGTGTATAAATAAACAGCAGAACAGCTCTTAAAAGAACCAAACACAGTCGTTTGAATTTTGTTAATGTCCGTGAGCTTGTGTCTTTCACAGCGAGAGCGCTCAGATCATCAGAGCCATCTCTAAGAATGACTTTCTCAGGCGTCTGGATGAGGAACAGATAAACATGATGGTGGAGCTCATGACGGTTCTGGACTGCGCTCCCGGCGATGACATCATCACGGAAGGCACAGAGGGAGACAGCATGTACATTGTCGCTGGTGTGTACGCGTGTGTAAGAGTCATTAGGGAAAGTGTGAGTTTGTGCACTTACAAAATATAGCGAGGGTCTTGACCGGAGGGTCTTTTGTTTTATAACAATTGATTTCTTTAAAATGCTTTTCAATGAAATAAGGCAAACTGCGTTACATTTAGTCATTTGATCTTTCTCTCTTCATCAAGAGTCCTAAGCCTAAAAAGGTGAAAGACTTGCATATAACATTGTGTGAATTTCGCTCGTGGTGAATTTGAGTTTCATGTTAATTCCAGATGGTGAGCTGAGAGTGATGCAGGCCGGCCTTGCCCTTCGAACTTTGACCTCGGGTGATGTGTTTGGGGAGCTGGCCATCCTATACAACTGTAAACGCACAGCATCTGTCCAAGGTCAGTGAACAAGACAATGAGAGTCTCTGCTGGTGTAGCGAGGAAGTGTTTCATGTGATGTCCATCGCCCTCTGCTGGTGTAATGAGGAGTGTTTTATGTTTTCTCTCAGCTGTCACTTCTGTGAAGTTGTGGTGTATTGAGAGACAAACATACAGAAGCATTATGACCAACAAATCCAAGAAGAAACGAGAACAGCTCATGGGATTCCTGAAGACGTAAGACAGGTTTTTGTGTTTTTATAATAAATGTAGAAAAAGTAAATATTACATGTAACACGTAACAGCATCACAGTCTGTGTATCGGGTCATAAATCACTTTGTATCGCTGCAGCACATTGTACATTGACTCAATCGTGTAATGGCTATCGTGGTGCATTGATGATGTTTAAGTGAACTTGTTTCCTTCAGAGCTCAAACTTTAAAGGCCCTGAACAATGTGCAGCTGTCTAAGATCATCGACTGTATGGAGGAGGTCAGTGTCGGTGTCACGTTAAAAGAAAACAAGAAGAGAACCGTAACAGATGTGCTTGAAGGATGCAGGACTCATTTCTTCTAATGTTTGTTTTTGTCCCTCGAAGGTGAAGTTTCAGAATAATGAAGTCATTGTCCGGGAAGGAACTGAGGGCAATTCGTTTTATATCATTCTTAAAGGAGAGGTATAAGAAGCATCCACCTGTGCTTATCTGACAACATCATCGAGACTATCAATAACCGTGTATTTCTGCAGCATTTACTGCTGTTGATCTACAAATACATTGATTTTAGACACCAGAAACACATTTAAACATTTGTAATGGCTTTACTTTCCATCAGGTATTAGTGACGAAGAAAGTGAACGGACAGCAGAAAAGCATCCGTAAGATGGGTGAGGGGGAACACTTTGGAGAACTGGCTCTTATACGGTAACCATGGTCACCGTTACATGACAACATGGGACGAGGTCCATACATTAAAAATATATCTGAGCAAAAGAAGCAGTTTTTGATTTGGTAATGTTTGTAATCCAGAGAGATCCTCAGGACCGCCACATGCACAGCTGAGGGAACCGTCACCTGCTTTTCCATTGATAAAGAGTGAGTAGGACTCAATGCTGACAATGAAGTTTTACACACAAGACAAACATTTCTGTCAAATTGATGGATTCGTTTGACCAAGATAAGCTGTCCTTATTTCCTCACAGGGTGTTTGAGGAGACCATTCCCTTTGAGAGTCTGGAACTCCATGATGAGTAAGACACATCTGAACAACAATCACAGAAGAATCAAAACAAAAATCACAAAATAATCACAGAAAAGTCACAAAAAGTCATCATAAAAAATTCAGAGAGTAATCACAGAATGGCATAATTAATCGCTAAATAACAATCACAAAACATTCAGAGATATCACAGAAGAGTCACGAGTTCAGTGAATAATCACAAAAATTACAGTAATCACATTAACAATAACAAAATAATCACATTGCGATTACAGAAACCTATACTCACAGAAAATTTATGACAAAATATTCAAAGAGTAACAACAGAATAGTCACAGAATACTCACCAAAGTATAATCACAAAAAATTTAGAATAATTGCAAAATAACAACAGAATAATCACAAAAAATAAAAAAAACAATTATACAAATAATCACATTAGCAATGACAAAATAGTCATAAAGATAACATAATACTCACAGAAAAGTTAGGACAAAATATTCAGAGTAATCAAAATATAATTAGAAAATTCAGAATAATCACAAAATATTCACAGAGTAATAACAGAATAGTCACAGAATTCTCACCAACGAATAATCACAAAAAATTGAGAATAATTGCAAAATAACAACAGAATGATCACCAAATATTCACGGAACAATCACAGAATAATCACAAAACTCAGAGAATAATCACAAAAAAACACACAGAAATCACATGAACAATTACAATATAATCACATAGTAAGTACAGAAGTCATAAAGATAACATAATGCTCACAGAAAGGTTGGGACAAAATATTCACAGAGTAATCGTAGAATTATCACAAAAATGTCACAAAATAAACACAGAATATTGAAGTGTAGTTGCAGAGTAAGCACAGGCCGGTCTTGATCTGTTTTTCCTGTTTTTGTAGTTGAAAGGAGAGTTCATTAAAGTAGTTGTGATGGGGTTCAGGTGCTGTTGGTTCTTCTGCTGTGATTCTCATTGGCTGTGGTGGCTCGGTAATAAGTGGAGGGTTCTTTCAAGAGAAACTGAGATATTCAATTGGCCATCAGACTCTCCCTCCTCCTCCTTCACCCTCAGGACGAACAACAAATGGTCCACATGTAGAGTGGCTTCTTAGACCAGATGAAGATATTGTGAAGGTCATCTGTGTGAAGTGCCGAAGGTGTTTTTCTCATTTAGAAGCACTTCAAAATATCCTTGAGGTCTAGGACGAGGAATCTGACCTCATCACAACAGTCCAACCGTTCGTGAACTAGATGGACAGTCAAATGAACACTATGTTCTCAAAATGGGCTTTTTGCTGAATTACGTTTAGACTTGTTGAGGTTTCTACCAGTCATAAGAAACACGCATGTCGATACAATAACAGAGAAGCGTGGCAATAATAAACACATTTCATCAGCCATGAAATGAACGTGCAACATTATTACAACAGAACAGACTTTGCACATTTTTTGTCTTGTAGGCCAGATCTAATCGAGGATGTGGAACAGACAGAGAAAGTGGGGTAAGATATTGTAAAGGTTTCACTTTAATAAATACATTTGCGAGTTTTACATGGAATCATTTCATGTTTTATACCATAATATTACAAGTAAAGCTCTCACATCTGATGTTATATCATTTTGATTCTCTCAAGCAGGACTTCTTTTAGTCTGTCTGGTGTTTACAGCTAAATATAGTCATGGTTCATTTCTAAATGAATGACATATAGTGTAAGCTGTTTCCCTCAGGATGAAAACATCTCTGAAGCTGAAAGATGTGATTCCTGTGCTGTATCAGGAGGGCAGCTATCAAGGAGAACCCGTCACGCTCGGAGTCGGAGGCTTCGGAAGAGTCGAGCTGGTATGACCCAAGAGAACACAGACATAAGTGATTTTATTTTTAAGGGATGTTTGTCCTGTTTAGACACCAGAATTGAGTTCATCTGATTTTATCTCATGGATGTGGATGATGTGCTAGGTAACAACCCTGCAGCACAGAAAGTACTTTGCCATGAAGAAGGTCAGTAAAAAGCACATCGTTGCAAAGAGGCAGGAATCGCACATTCTCCTGGAACGGAGAATTCTTCAGGCAATCCGATGTGATTTTATCGTCAGGTTAGTTTTTGTATCCGGGGCTGCTGGGATGCGTCTGTTAAAGCGCTGATGTTAAAAGTGTTCTTCTGCTCAGACTGCACGCCGGCTTCAATGACTCACGATACATCTACATGATGATGGAGTTCTGCTCGGGTGGAGAAATCTGGACCAAGCTGAAGGAAGCGTAAGATATTCACCGGTTGCCTACTCCATTTTGTTATTTGTACATGTTTTGTGGTATAAAGCGTTAACAAAATTCTGAAGTATAAAACTAATATCGCACTCCGTAATTTGTGTTGTGTGAAAGTGTCTGCATGTTTTCACGTGTGTTTTGTATTGTGTTGTCGCAGGGGTCGATTTGAAGAGAATATAGCGGTGTTTGTGACAGCGTGTGTGGTTGAAGCCTATGCCCACCTTCATAAGAAAGGGATCCTGTACCGAGACCTGAAACCAGAAAACCTCATGCTAGACTCCAAAGGATATGTCAAACTGGTAAAATAAATGGAGTTTAAGTTCTTTGGTTTACTGAAATTACAACTTTGAAAAGGTTTAAAATAAAATATTGACCTAAAAATGATCGGAAAAACTTCAATTAAATGAAAAATCGAAATAAAAAAAGAAATACAAATTATTATATTACAACATGAAAAATAAACAAATCAATTTTAAAATGACAAAAGCATATCATACACCAGAAATGCATAAACTTGAACTAAAATAACATAAAAATAAAAGCTAATTTAAAATATGCATGAAACTAAATCCAAAATCAGCTAACGGGAAGATTACACGGGGCAGGTGAGGGGAATGAAACACTAAAGGGACACTAACGGAGAAACAAGGGGGCGGGGCCAAGAGACGAGACATCGGAGAGAATGCACATTAAACACATGGGTCTGTCAAGATCCTGCTACAAGACTCGAAAATCATGACAAGAAGAGGCAGGACCATGACAATGTGTGTATATATACATATATATATACATCATCATTTTTGGATGTATTGTGACCCTTCCAGTTCAGTTCAGGAGTAACATAAAGTCCCCCAACAGCAATGAGAAAGACTGACAGCATGACAAGACACATAAAAACTTGAAAAAATGATGTGAAAAAATACAGAGGCTATTTTCACCTGTTTCTCCAGTTTTCATTTTCTGAAAAAAAATGCATATTTAATATTTTTTATTTTGGGGAAATATTGTCAGTCTTATAAATATAAATATATGTGCAGTGTATGTTTAGTCTAGTATGTAAGCATCATAGAGTTTATTCGTGTTGAGATAAAATCATTAACATGAATAAGTATGATGCAGATGTCTGGATCTCTCACCTGTCTCTTGTTCTTTTTGTGTTATTTTGCTTTCAGGTTGACTTTGGCTTTGCAAAAGAGCTGTCTCGAGGTGAAAAGACGTATTCGTTTTGTGGGACTCCAGAGTACATGTCTCCAGAGATCATTCAGAATCAGGGTCATGACTTCGCTGCTGACTTCTGGTCACTTGGTGTTCTGGTCTACGAGCTTCTTGTGGGCAGGTACATGAACTCACACCGAACAAACTCGCACTTAAAGGCACAAACTAGTACAGTGTCATATATTTTGTTCACTTGTGCACTTACATTAACCCAAAATGTCTTCAACAATGTTTGAATCAAGAGAAATTAGTAATTTTAGCCATTTATCATCTTTCTTCATTGCTTCATGCCATCACCTGTCAGAAGCATTATGTCGGGTTATCCTACATTTCACTCTCAAATCTTTTTTTAATGTCAGTTTTGAAATCATGAAATGAGCTGTTATGTTAAATATATCTGGATATCTAAAGCTGGTCTCTGACTTTAAGCTCTTGGTTTTTTTAGAGACGTTGCACATGCAGTCGTGTTGTATCCACACTTTTATAAGCCTCTCCTTTTTTTCTCAAATTGTCGGGATGGAAAAATGGGAGTAAAATCAGTCAATCCTGTAGTCTGAGTCCTGTTTAAGACTGCTATTTCTGTTTTTTACTGTTCACTAATTATTAAAAAGAATGTTTTTTTATTCGCGTTCCAGCCCGCCCTTCTCCAGTTCAGAGCCACAGAAGATCTATGCTAAGATTTTGGATGGTGTGATGAATTTTCCTCCGTATCTGGAAGAAGGTGCCAAATCTCTCATCAGTAAACTGTGCAGGTAATTCTCTTTCCAATTCTAACACAAACAGTGTTTGGTTTTTACGCCATTAAACACACTTGTGTAATAAATGTTACAGTTTTTATTTTGCTAAGATGCATCGGTCAACACTGTAGTCACGTTTTTCAAAACTCTTCACACAGTCAGCTCAACAGAAGACCAAACTGTCTTTACACAGAACGCATTGAATAATGGCATCTTCCAAAATCCATAAACACTTTTGTCACTTTATTTTTTTTAGCACATTTATCAAATGCTCACATTTAATAACGCAAGAATTTGATACAACGCAAGATTTAGAGAGGCGTTACACAAGCGGTAAACAATATCAAGCATTTACATTTTTAAAGAGACATGAAAGTCACCTAAAAAATACATACTAGACTTAATGTGAATGAATTATAATTATTATTATTTGATAAGAATTTACAATAATTCATCTTATCTTCACAAATTCTAGATTTGTTATTATTATTACTGCTTCATAATGCATTTGTAAATGACTTATTAATCATTAATGAACACATTTATAAATGCTTTATGAAGGGAACCTTTATTTAATAGTAATTTCAGTTTAATTGTGTGTGTGTTGTTGCTGTGATCTTGTTTATGTTGTGTTACGTCATATGTTTCAGGCCACGACCTGGACAGCGGCTGGGCAACACAAAAAACGGCATCAAAGATGTGCGACATCACAGGTGACCTTTATGAACCGTGGGAATCCGTATAATGTATAAATACTATTATGTATAAGCACAGCGTGTACGTAAATATATCTAATGTCATTGATGTTTAAAGGTGAATTGTGTGTTTTTAGGAAAATGTAGTTTATTTATGTGATGGATAATTCCTGTTCAGTTCTTCAGTGCTGCACATCTCACAAAATATTTAGGGGACATTGTGATATATTCTAGTGTGTTAAAGTAATAGTTCAAAAATCCAGCATCATCACATTGTGTTATGTTTCACTGGTGTTCTCAGGGTGAAGGTCAATCTGATGGTTTTGTTGCACACAGACTGTCCCACGATGGCCAAAATGGCTTTTGTTCCGGACACGCTTGTGGAAATGCTTGTGTAGTGTTTTCTCTTTGTCAATCTCTGATTCCCGCTTATATATTCTTCACCTTTTTTTCTTATGGATTTGTGATGTTTTAAAGTGTGGGATCTTTTTATTACCCAACCCTGACTTCTTCATGGTACTGTTGTGTTTGGAATGCTGCTTGATCTTCATGTTTCTGCTTGTTCAGTGGTGTGCTAGACTGTTGTACAGAACAGAACAGGTGTTTTTAAGGTGCGTTCATGCCGTGCCGTAATTACAGTCATTTTGAGATGATAACCCTTGGCACTCTACTTGTGCTCTTCACATCCTCAAACATATGATTATCTGTTTCTATGGCAACACTAGTAGTGTCAAAATAAATGAATGTGAGATCATGTTGACAACCGTAAATGACAAAATACACTATGTGTGTAAATGATCGTGCACCATGACAATGTTATGTCATTTTTTATTATGTTTACGGACATTATTCTTGAAAATAGAAATATTTAAACAACGTAACTACTTTACTGCTAGTCGTCGCTTTTTTCAGTTGTTACGGTTAAGTCAAAGCTCTCTGAAAATTCGGCTTGTTTAGTGCAACATGGAGAGCGAGCTATTCCAAACCCAGTTGAAGATTACTTTTCCGGTTCTGGAAAAGTTCACATTTAAGATTTAGTTGTGCACAAATCGCATAAAAGTGCGGCAACTGTCCATTCCATTAATTCTTTCCCTCTGTTGTTTCAGATGGTTTAACAGCATCAACTGGCACAAATTAAGAATGAGGCAGATGGAGGCACCAACAACCAAACTTATAAGAAAGGTCTCGTTTTAACTTTAACTCTGTTTCTTTACGCAAACCATCCGACACACGGCGTGCAAAACTGATACTTGAGCACCCTTAGTACAACACACTCTTTAGCCTTTTATAGTCATGCTATAAAAAGTGCTTCTTTTTTATATTTATTTCTTTATAGGGTCCCTGCTACATAAACTTTGACCGCTTCCCCTATGATAAGACCCAAGCCGAGGAGGAATTTTCAGGATGGGATCGGGATTTCTGAACAAATGTCAAGTCCTGTCTCACATCTCTCATCTGCTGGATGTTCAATAAGCTCACTCGAATAATTTAAAGTGCTCTTAAAGTGATACTTCACCCAAAAATGAAAATTCTGTCATCCTTTATTCACCTTGGAGTTGTTCCAAATCTGTATAAATCCAAATCATAGTTGGAAAAAGTACTTTTTGTTTTTTTGAACACACAAGAAGACATTTTGAAGAATGTAGGAAAGCAAACAGTTCTGGGGCACTTTTGACTACCATTGTATTTTTCCCCACTATGAGAGTCAATGGGGGGCAAAAAAAAGCATTCTTCCAAATATTTATATAGATTTTGAACAACTCGAAGGTGACTACATGATGACAGAATTTTTATTTTTGGGTGAAGTATCACTTTAAATCAATTTTATTTTCCCAGAGGTCCGCTTATGATGTCACTGTTGTTTTTTTGTCTATTTATGTTGATACATTATTCCACCCACTGTCTGCAACACTGCCAAAATATTTACAAGTGATTTGGGAATGAACAGGTGCAGTTTTTAACCTGTACATTAAACTATGCAAATGAGTTGATATCAACAGCCAATCACAGCACTGGAATGGAAAAACACGCACATCGCCGTTTGTCCTGGAAGGTCAAAGGTCATTGCCGGGGTCACTGACCGGCTATAATATTTAAGAAATGGTTTTATGCATCTCTCGTCTGAGCAGGGGAGAGCAAGACACAACTTAACCTTTTTTGGTTTTGGAAATTCCCCCAAAACACATATGATGATGAAATGTACTTTCATGCCTCCGAAACACTCACGATAACACATCAAAACTTCCCACAAATTCTTCTGTCTTCTGATTGAGAGAGAGAGAAAAAGACCCAAACCACATCTCGCTCGACCCTGCTAAACCGTATGCAAATGTCTGTGTTACAATGAACCCCACATTAGATTGTGCCCCTGCTCATCCCACCTTAACTAGAATGAAACCAAAACAAACATGTGTTGTATATTCTTGCGTCTGTTTTAGCTTGTGAATGTCTTAAATTCTCGGTGTCATGATGTTGTTTTTCAGAGAGCAAATTGCTTATAATGTTCCTCGTTTGAAAGTCACCGTGGATAATTATATATTCATATTTCAACAAGCCACGATTTGTATATTTTAAAATAAAGCAATTTAAATCTACTGAGAACACATCTAACGTAAATGACCTCTTGTGAGTATTATAATAAGAGAATCAGCCTGTAAATCACCCATTAACAGACAGTGATTATGCCTTAACGTGATCATTTGTCAAAATATAAATCTTTACGTCATATATTCCCACTTAAACAATAAACTCATTTTTCTAGATCCACAGGTTGAATCATCCTATGTTTTTTAAAGGTACAATGTGTCATTATTTGGAGGAACTATTGACTGAAATGCAATATAATATGCATTACTATGTCTTCAGAAAGACCTTACATAATAAAGCATTGTGTTTTTATTATCTTAGAATGAGCTTTTGAATGGAATTCACCATGTTTTTCTACAGGAGCCCTAAACGGACAAACTGCTCTACAGAGCGTGTATCCTAAATACTGTATGTTATCTCCTTCAGCAAAGAAGCGAAAACATGACGACATCTTAGTCCTGTGTCAGCCACCTGCTGGTTGCAGTTCGTAACCTCACCACTAGATGCCCTAAATACCACCGAAACAGTACTGAAACCGCTGCGTTTTGTTCAACTAGAGACACTTAGCAGCACGTTTTCGAAAACACTCGTCTTTAAACATCACATCATATTTCCTATGAAGTTTCCTTAGGAACTTGAGAGAGAGAAAATTGCACGGCATCGGTCGGATCGATTCGTCTCTCTCTGTCAGAGCTCTGGCGAATCTGAAAAAACATGATTCATTCGGGAGACACATTTAGTTGGTAAGTAATGTTGCGTGTGATTCGCAGTGTCTCTTCGTTCCCTGAGGAGTGTCAAGAGGGTGAGCGAAGCACAAAATTGACTCTGGTGTCTCGGTTACCATAGTAACAACTTGCAGCAGTGTCAACTGAGCTGGTGGCTAAAACGAGTCGTTGATCGCCATGGCAACTGCGTGCCATCTATCCTCCTCAGCTCAGAGATCTGGATGTCAGAGGTTACGCAGCCTTCTCATTTTAGGACGAGTAATGAGGCACTATCATAAGAAACAATGTAATAAAATGTCTGCAAAGGACACTCAGCTCTCCAAAGTGACAGTACTGAATAATCGGAAAAAACAATCATTGTTCAACTAAACTTATTGTAAACTTAAAAAATGTGAATGGGACGTATAAGAGTGATCTTATGATATACAGCACCTCGACGCCCATTAAACCCCACAGCTGAACTGCATTTAGGCTGTTTATCAGATCATATCATTTATTTTCCACAATCAGAGCATCAAACGAGAGAATCATTTACACTTAAACACAACAACAGAATGCGTCTTGTTTATTAAAATGAAGCATTTGCATGAACATTCAATCTGACCTGAAGATGAGAGAGAGAGCTTTGTATTGTGTTATTGATAAAATGCTCCATCTCTCTCCGCTGTAGAGCTGCATGTGTAGTACAACAAAAACAGTATCAAATGTTGGGTTATTTTCAACTCACGGTTGGGTCAAAAAGGGACAAACCCAACTGTTGGGTTAAATGAACCCAGAATATGTTTATATTTGACACAACCCAGCAAAGGTTAATTGATAACCCAACGGTTGGGTTCATCTCTTTCAGACCCAACGCTGGGTTGAAAAGAACCCAAGATTTGTTTGAGTGTAATCAAAGATCATATATAGAAACCAGATGCGCCACTGACATTACAATGAATGGCGAGGAATGCAACGCCCAATATGGCCGCTCTAGCCCCGCCTTCCAGTAGAAGGATTCAATCGTCTGTCGATAAAGACTGACCATTCTCTGGGGCGAGGTTCTCGTGAGGCGGTTGCCAGTCGGTGCGTATGCGCGAAACTGAAGCGACATCGAAAAAGGTGATTTTTAACGTAATTTAAGCTAAGAACCCCAAAGTTATGGTACCAGCCTTATCAGATTTAATCATTGATCGGAGAAATGCTATTTAATTGTGATATTTGCCAGCGTTTTTAGAGATATCCACCTTCCACCATTCAAAGAGTGGCACGACTTCCGTAAACGGACCTTGGTGCAATGTTGTGTCACAATCAAAGGAGTAGTTCACCAAAAAATGTTTTTTATGTTTGTAAACGAAAACCGTTGGTCCCCATTGACTTCTATTGTGCGGGCACAAAACCAATGCAAATCAACGGGGACCAACGATGACCAACATTCTTCAAAATATCTTCTTTTGTGTTCTGCAGAAGAAAGAAAGTCATACAGGTTTGAAATGACAAGAGGGCGTGTGAATGATGACAGAATTGCTCTTTTAGGGTGAACTAATCCTTTAACCTGGAAAGAGCAGCTTGTACTGAAAACATCTCTGGAGTGTCATGCTACTTAAAATGTACCCGTGTTAGTAGAGTTAGTAGCATCACTAGTTACACTGTCAGTTTATGTAATGGCATGGCTAGTCAAAATGACAAATACTGTCATTTTCTGTTGTCAGGTGTAAGATATGATTATAACAGTCTGTGGTTGTGTAGAATTCAGAGGATGCATCCTCCGAGAGGTAAAATGCGTTCGGAGATGACTGGATATTTGTAAATAAACATTCCGCCGAATTGGTGACATTTCTGTCCCCTGGCCATTATATGTATTAAAATGCATAAATATTCACTTTAAAATACATTTTATTATTAAGCAAAGTGCCCTGCACAGAGAACTGCCTTGAACACTGAAAAAATAGCAATTGTTATGTGTCCCCTCCCCACTCTTCATCATTACACTTTACCAAATTATTTTTGTTAATTCCATATTCCTTCTGTGCTTCTAAAAATTCCTTCAAAAAAGTATAGCCTAATATTTGAGACATATATTACACATTTGTAGTCGTGTCCCCGGGTTTTCCCTCAGCCCTGTTACCCTCACACATCCTCACCTCTGAAAACTTTAAAATGTTAGACATTTTGGATCAAAAACTTTCATCATCTTGGTCTTCTGCGGGCCATGTGAATAACAAAAGTTCATTTTCTCATTTTCTTTTGGTATATTTTATGATATTTTAGCTAGGAATGGAGAGGGTCAATCTCAACATACAGTCCTGTTACCTAAATTATTTCTCGCAAGTTATTTGTTTATTTTGAATAAAAATTTGGCAAATCACTACAATTTCCTTAATGTCCTCATGTTATTAGCATATTTCATGTATTTTTACATTTTATGCTGAAACTCAGTCCTGTTGCAAAAATGCATCCGCCTTCCATTTAAAAACCGTGTAAAAAATATACAGATATACAAATAATGATTAGTAAAATATGTGTGTTCATTGTGATTCATTGTTATAGAAAATGAAAAAAAGATGTTACATTTTGACCAATTACAAATGTTTCCCATTCGATGAAGTGGCATTTTTAATAATATATTGCATTTTTCTCATGTATGCAGCGTGCTTAAGGTTGGTTAATGTGATTTACTGTCGGGTAGTTTAAAGGTTTCACCCAAAAATAAAAATTCTTTCATTATTCCCCAAGTAGAAAACAATTAATTTAAAATGCATTTATTTCATGCTAAGTATAGTTTAAATGTATAAACATATTAACTGACATAACTTACTGATATAACATTATAATTAAACGTTATTTGGAGAACCATTTTTTAACACAATGCACATTTCTTCATATTAAGCCTGTGTTAATGTAATAAAAATGTGTTCTCATGTCACTTTTGATAAGGATTTTATGATTCTGTTTAAATAAAATCAATCTTTCAATGCAAGATTTTTAAAGTGTACCTGAAGCATACTTGCAGTAGTTCCACATTAGCACAATCAAATTATCTTTAGTTGGACTTCAGCACTATTTCTGCACAATTAAAGTATATTAAGTTCAAAATTAGTTGTTCCAAATTAGCAGACTTTAAGTAAACCAATTTAGTATCCCACAAATACAATCGCAGTGTATTTTCATTAAGTACATAAGATGTAAATGGATTTGCAGTATACTTAGCAAATGTATTTCAAATTCATTGTAGTATATTTATTTTTAACTAGGGTAACCCCCCCGCATGTGGTCGTAAACCTTTACGAGTTTCTTTCTTCTGCAGAACACAAAAGAAGATATTTTGAAGAACGCTGAAAATCAAACAACATTGAACCCCCTTGACTTCCAGTGTCTGAACACAAACCACTGAGACGTTTCTCAAAATATCTTCTTCTGTGTAACACGGAAGAGTCACATACAGGTTTACACCAAATGAGTGGAAATAAACGATGGAATTTTTATTTTTAGGTGAACATTCTCGTGTCCAATATTCTATAAATAAAAAGGATCTCATTTTGTTTTCTAAAGTGATCAGAATGATTCTGTCCCTAGCGAATGGAGTGTGAAACCAAAAACGTCTAATTTCAGTTAGATTTTGGACTGTAAAGGATCCAGCCTCTAAATGCGCACGCACCTTGTGTCTAATTATAATATTAAAACAGCTTCAGTTCGCTGTGTCCTGAAGTGTCTTTTATGGGTCTGTCAGTGTTGCCCGCGGCAACAGTAATGATTCATGAACCGCTGTCTCCCATCCCTAAACCTAAACCTAAATTGCGTCTGCCAGTCGAGACGGCTTCAGTCTGATAAACAAAACTTCCCATAAAGAAATGCTGATGTGACGTCTTGCGTTGTTTTGGTGGCCGTTCCCTCTGTGCTCACTGAAGTGTGCATGCGTGAAACCGTGTCTCAGTTGCCTTTATAAGTGATGTGATGATTTAATAACATCCTCGTCTGACTTCATGAGAGCAGTGTAGATGGACGTAATGTGAGCGCAGACGAATCCTCTGAGCTCTCATTCAGACAAACGGGCGATCGCTTCGTGAGCATGAGCAGTTTTTCATCTTTGATGATACATGAAGTGGCGTTTAGGATCTCTTCATCTGATGCAGATGAGTCGCATATTAACCGGTGAATCTTTCAGAAAGGCGCGAGGTTAAAAGCAAGCGTGTTAAACCTGTGAATGTCTTTGGACGACTATGGCGACATTCTCTCGTTCTGCTCATACTAACGTTCATAACGCATCTTTTTCCATGCCCATACAACATCTTCTCCACACGCGCTCAGTGAATATTCCTAGTTCATTTTGTTCTCACTAAAGCTTTATCCATGTGGTGGGCGTAATCCGGACTGAGGCCGTTCAGGAACAAACTTCCGTTCCGTACGAGCGGGAAGGGACCCACCTCTCTCTCGTCGCCGAGGTTGACGGAGCGCGCGCGTTTCCCGGGTGTCATCTGCTGATTGACAGGTAGATTGAGGACGATTTCAGCGGACAGTTTGCGGTTGATGGACGCGGCGCGCTGGAATTTGTCGTAGATGTCCACGCTGAGGCGGCGACGGGTCTCTTTAAATTCAGCGGACACGTTGGCCGTCCATTCAGCAGCGTGAGCTCGGAACTCTCCAACCTGTCGAGAGCAAAATGACACATTTTACCCTCAGGTCCCTATTTGGGAAAGTTCAACGTTGGTCTGTTGCTTACACAAAGCTTTTCGTCTATTTCATGGAATAGCGACCCATGTTAAAAGTTCAGAAGAGAAACATCAGACGCGTGAGAGCGATGAAAATAATGTTCATTTGTGGGTGATATATTTGTTTCCCATAAACAAAATGGCATCTAGCAAACTCTCTTTTGTTCCCTTAAACCTGCTCATAAGAAAGAACAAACCACAGATGAGATCCCTTGACTATTTCATTAATTTCTTGAGATTGAATGAAAAATTTCTCATGAGAAAAAGAGTCACAAATCTGACAAATGTGTCTGTCATTAGATTTTCAGAAGATGTCAACAATCTGTAATCAAAAATCAATATTATTGAAGATCTCAATATAACATTTAAAATTTGCCCAAATCCAGATTATTTGACCTATCCTAACCTTAACCGTATACTTAAACGAAACACAACTGAGACCTCCATCAAATCACCAGAGCTAAGAAAGAGCAACATCTGTTTCCTTTAGGTTATAGTGCTCCAAATAAGATTAAAACAGGACGAGATGTTTTTCTCCAGCAGTCCACCTCATTACCTGTCTTCTCTTCCTCTGTGTGTAAGAGCTCTTTGCTCAGATGCTATCTGTATCTAACTGGAGGCGGTTGCTAGGAGACCAGGAGACAGGTGTTGATAGGATGGTTGCGCAGCTGAAACCATATTTTCCAGTGTTGAAATTACATAAAAAAAACGTTGTGCTCTTTGTTCAAGAACACGATATGCACAACAAGACCATAAACATGAATTATTAAATATGATTTAATGTTGTCTTGTGCCTGGTACATGTATAGCATTAGAACACACCTCCTCTTTTGTTTTCTTAGATATGGCACGAAACCAGTCTCCAATCATACTGAGAACAGCAGCGAAATACGCCAAACCCACCAGGATCCAGAACCACACCACGGGTTTATAGTAGTCCAGATACTCCATCACAGAACCACCTGAACACGCAAAACATCATCATATTTAGAATAATATAACATAATGCTAGAACACGCTGAGCAAAGTGTGAACAAATTCAGTGAAACATGTGAACGTGATTGCATTGGATAATATGAAACCAAGACGTTTGTATTTCTTTAAGGAGAACAAGCAAAATATAACACAAGAAAAGGTTTGAAAGATGTAGTGTTGGAAACGGTTATCAGACGTGAGTGGAAAAGATCTGTAGGTAATGCATCGAACGCCTGTTGTTTATATGTGTGAACATCAGTTGATTTAAAGTCACAGAAAAATGACTTGTTTCCAGATGATCCTGGTGTTTTGTTTTCTAGAGATGCACCGATATATCGGCCAATAATCGGTATCGGTCAATTAAAGCAATTTAATTGAAAAGAAAAACAGCTGACAATCAGGGCCGATATCTCCTCTAAATCAAAAAAGACCAGGAAAATGAAATGAAGTAATTAATAACATTTAGAAAGTTAAGATATATTTATTTAATCTTCAGAATCGGTATCGGCAGATATCACTCTGAATTATCGGTATCGGTGCATCTCTGTTGTTTTCTAATGAATTCAATATAAATGTGAAGAAGAGTCTGAACAGTTTTTAGGGCGACGCACCACTGTTCTCTCCTTGGTAACGCCGCTCGCCCGCGACAAAATCTCCAAAGCCAATGGTTGTCAAGGTGATGACGACAAAATAGATGGACTCGAGCGGGCTCCAGCCCTCGATGTGTTTGAATATGACAGCTGGCAGAGTGACGAAGAGAAGACAGCCGAACAAAATGAAGAGGAGCGTTGAGATGACACGGATCTTCATCTGACTCACGTTCCACTTCTAAAGAGAGAACAAAAACCGATGAATGGACGGATAGATGGATCTCAGTTCCTACTGAATTCTATTGCATAAAATAGATAGCAGGACATTGTTAAAAACTATTCCGTGTGTTACGCATAAAAAAGAAAGCAGGTTAGAAAACATGAAGGTGAGTGAATGATAACAGAAATGTCTTTTAAGGTCACGTCACATTAAATTAGCAAATGTTTGTTGTTCAGTGTGTTCTGGATAAGCTACAAATCTTGTAACACTTATCTCCAAACCAACAACTGTGTGAATTCACTTCAGTGAGTAAATAAAACTGCTTGTGTAATTGAATTGCAAGTTTTTTTGTGAGACACAAACTGAAAAGTACTTTATCAACCTTTTTGACTCCAATGTATTCAACAATATTCAATGGCCCCCTCCCACTCACAAAAACTCTTGTTTACCCAATAAAATATTTAAGAGCTCCTCATTAACTAGAAAAAAGTTAATTCATAATAAAAGTGGCCAAATAATAAGAAATATCACTTAGTTTCTTAGAAAATAATTTCAATGTTCATTTTGTCAAATTTTTGTAATCTTGAGGCCCCCTTAGAAGTCAGCTGGGCCCCATTTCCCCTGTTGAAAATTGCTTTTATCGACCGATACAGATTAAAAAAGATTTAAAACATACAAGTTATTTTTTCCACAATAGTAACTTACTGCATATTATTGTTTGATATGTTTAAATGACTATTTAATAAAAAAACTAGATAGCGCAGTGTATTTATGTGGTTAAATGTGACACAGAGCTGCTCATGATGCATCATATTTTTGTAAATATGAAACGGTTGCTTTAACTCACATCAATCATCTTTTCAACTTTAGTAATCCCTTTTCCAAAGATGGTTCCAAGCTGATCGCCAACGCCTGCCAGCAAAAATCCAAACAGAGGAATTCCCAACAGAGCGTAGATAATACAGAAGATACGACCGCCTTCTGTGTGAGGTGAAATATTCCCAAAACCTGAGGGAGATCAAAAATGCAGTATATAAATGATATTTAACATGAAGCATTTTTCTCGAATTGTGATTTTTTTGGTTTTCTTGTAGTTTTAACCCTTGTGTGGTGTTTTTTGCAATGTTTACTAAAAAATATATATATTTTTAAGACATTTATGTTTTTCAAGATAAACAAGACTTTTATTTTGTAATCATTCTTTTTCAAGAAATAATTCTGTAGGCAGCTCACTACGGTTTGAAAGAGAATGAATACGTGCCGGAGGGCTTTCTCGTTGGGTTTAGAGTTTATAGGAAAGGCGAGATGTAAACGAGACGACACATTCAGGTTTGGAGGTTTGAGAGAAGGTGAGCTGGAAATGAGCTGTAATGTTGTTCTGGATGAGGGGTTAACACTCAGTCTGTCGTCTGACAGTGAACTGATCAATAATTCATCGCAGACGCCGGCTCTGAGCTCTCTGAAGTTCTGCTTCATCCGCCTGCACACATTCACTCACATAACAATAATACTACATCAATTATTTAGTTATTCACAAAAAAAATACTGCAGTGTGTTTGATTCCTCCTGTTTTTCTAAATACTAAAATGAGTTGGAAATATTACTGTGCAAGATATTATCAATATGTTTAATAGACAGTATTATCGTAAAGCGTTGGGAACAGTATTCCAAGCCTTTCTACGACACATGAAAATTCAGGACAGCTGGCACACGGACAGCCTGACTAACGTATGTTTTATTGAACCCAAACTGCAGTTTCATCTTGGCAAAACATTGTAAACACATTCGCTCTCTTTCCCAGTAAGACTTGGTGTGCACGTCTATAATCCATAGCCAAGTTTAGCATTAACATAGGCATATTTATTAATGAATCCTTTAGATATAAATACAATTATATTATATCTGAATGTGTAACTTCTGTCCAAGCGCACAGTGAAATCGCAGGCACACTTTGCTTGTGTGACATTGCTTAAATAATAACTCAGATTGCACATATGGAAAACCAGTCTGCTACAAACATGCTATTTTTTAGTGCTTCTGCTATCTTTTATCTCTAATGCTTTCCAACAGAACTTCATTCAATCTTTATTTTAGAATGAAGGGATTTACTAAGAGTAATAGAGCTGATGGCAACAGAATGGCTGTGCACTCTTTTAAGAACGGTAGACTGAAACGTTATCAAACTGAAGCGTTCATATGTGATGACATTAAATGTGTCTGCTGTGTTATCCCAGAAGACAAAAATAGGTAACACTTTATAATAACTCTATGCTATTAATCATTAGTTAACCATCCGTAAGCAGATAATTCATCATTTATGAAGTATGGTCCCTACATTAACATATTAAGCAGTTTATAAATACAGATATTAATGCTTGATTCATAAGCATATCCATAAAGTGTATTTTTTTAATTGAATAATGATCAGTTCATCATTTCTAAATTAAACAATAAGAAAACAAACCAGTTATTTGGTAAGTTGTCTGTACTTCATATGGTCATTAAGAAAGTGCTCAATAAATAATCATTGAATTATTGAAATGCACAATTATACATCTTATGATGTAGTAAGATAGTAATCGTTACTTGGTGTGTTAATGAATGTGTGTTAAATGTTCTTAGTTTACTTACTTAGTTTATGAGTAATTCAGTCAGTTATAAAACATTTAGTACTTGTCAGTTTGCTATTTTTGGGAGCTCATCTAAAGTGAGCACTATTTATGCTTCGCAAAGCTTTTACAAGGTTTTGCGTAGGATTATGGATGCAGAATATGGTAATGCAGAATATGTGCTTTATATTGTAAGTAATAATAAACACAGCCAATATGTTTATAATGCTAGTAAAAAACTAATAGTGAGAATTTATCTCTATACTGAAGTGTTACTGTAAAGATAAAAAAAATAGGCAACGAAATTAATATATGTCAAAAAGCTAGAAAATGAAGAAAATAAACAAAATACTTTGGTGTAACAAGACAGATTTATTTTTTCAGTTTCATGGCTGAGTGAAAATGAAGTAAAGTGAGTCACAAAAAAGGTGCCAAAATTACATATAAAATCTTAGTGTGGCTAAATAAATTCTACATTTCAAACAGACAAGTATGTGTTATTACTACCTAAATAATTTAATATCATATATACCCGTTAACCAGTGCCAGCACTGGATCACAGGAGTGTATTGGATTGCAATAGGACTGTATGTTAAGACACCGAGAAACTATTACTATATTACTACATAATAATATGTATAAATGTACATTGAAATAGTTTATTAATAATTTACTAACACTTTTTAAATGATCTTATGAAGAAGTGACAATTCCTAAATAACTGGTTTGTATTCGTATTGTTTTTGTATTGTTTAATTTAGAAATGATAATCTGATCATTAATAAAGAATGAAAATACAATTATTAAACACTTTATAGACATGCTTATGAATCAAGAATACAGCATTAATATCTGTATTTATGTCTAATGTTTTTCTGAATGCTTTTAAATCTTCCACTAACAATTTAAAGCAACACTTTGTAGTTTTTGACATCAAAATAATTTCTCTAAAATAATTTCAGGGGTAAAACAACTCTTAACCGGACGAATTCTACTTCCTGAGCAGCCTCATATGGGAACCACACTGTAAGTTCTGTGTTTGGAAGCTTATACAGCGACATTATTTACGACACTGGTAACAGACATTTGCACTTATCAACCACATGGGGAAACCCTGTGAGCAAAAGTTCTATTGTGCTGCTTTAATAAATAACGTTTTTAGAGCGTTTTTTGATAACGTCAAGAAAACGTTTAGACAACGTTAGCCCAAGTTCTGAGAAAATTCCCTGTTAGCTGCGATTCTGCATGGTCACACAGGTTCTGCTATTGAAATAATGCACCGATGGAACAGGTCTGGATGGATTTGTGTTGTTTACACCAAATTCTGACCTTAGCATCTGCACGTGGCAGCAGAAATGGAAATCGGAGGTCAGGCGACGTTCTCAGCTGACAGTTAAGGTACCTTGAGGGATCTTCAGCTGCCATAACCAATTCCCCTCAATGTTTACTGTGTTGTCTGCATAGCTGCTGTAACTGTGCTTATTTGGATTGAATATCATTTGTATTACCATAGATTTACTACCAATATCATGGTTACAGTAATAGTACATTCTGGTTACCATTAGAGATGCACCGATACCACCGATACCAAAACCGATTATTGGCCGATATATCGGCGTACGTGTGTGTGCGTGGGGGATTTAGTACCTATAGTTGTAATAACGGTTCCAGCGAAGAAGAACGAGTTGCTGAGATCCCATAAGCTGCTCTGATTGGACGCGTTTCCTGAAGGGTTCACGCCTGCTCGTATGGCAGATGCCACTTGCTAATAAAAAAAAGGAATGCATGCGTCAAAATACTACTGCACATTAAATTATTATACTTTGTATACATTACCATTCTGCTGCATATCTGAAGAATGCACACATTTCATTTCAGGTCACTGTTTGTGCATCAGTGTTTAACATGTGCCACCAAATAAACTAAACATAAATATTGGACGTTTTTTCCAAAGACCCTTACTTACAGTTCAATAAATGTTAAACAAGGATACGAGAAGGTAATTCAACATGAAACACGATTAGTTCAGAGACATTCTTTATAAAATGGTGTGCGTGTGAAAGTCTGCTATTCCCCTGTGACGTTTACAGTGCAAACCTGTGAAATGCGTGTGGCACATGGGGACAGAACAATCGAACAAAACCGGCGAACACACATAAGAAGATAATGTCCGATTTCAGACATTTTATGCAGCTGCATACTGTTTTCAATCTAAATGTTTACATTAACATTACCTAACAAACTCCAGCTCCAGTTTCACAGACATATTCCAAAATAAATGTCAGAATGCAGTATATTGTGTTATGCAAGCAGAAGGAACAGTGTGTGCACTCGTGCTGTCTCACCTTGACTAAGTTCTCCAGGTCTGAAGAGTTGACACAGGGATGCTCCAGGAGGAAATCCAGTTTTTTTTCCAGGATGGAGAGTTTCCGGGACGTCTCGTACGGCTGTTCCAGCTCTTTAAACACAGTCGCTCCGAGAATCAGATAGAGCACCACCAGCAGAAACACAGTCAGCACCGTCTTCCAGCGCATGACGCTCACACGAGGCTCATAATCATCTGAGGTGTTCCGCACCGCTGGCTTGGCCGAGAACGACAGACGTGGTTTAGAGTTGTGAGCGGCTGTTTTAGGATCAAGGAGGTCCGGAGCAGCCACTGAGACAGAATGAGAGAGAGAGAGAGAGAGAGAGAGAGAGGGGGGTGATAAAAAGAATCAATAAATGAAAGAAACAAAGAATAGAAAAAAAGGAGCAGTCAATGAAAGAATGAATAAGTTGATGGATGTTTGCATAATACACCTATATGCATGCTGTTATTTTAAATGACTGTACACTTGATAATAAAATATCATGTAGACTTATACAAAATATAGCCTACTTCATTCACACGAAACATATAGGCTATAATACAATATGAAATGTAATATATGCCGTATGGAGATGTCTGAAAAATGCAATGGAATATTTTAATCATTTATGAATATTTCTGAGTCACTGTACTATACAGTGTTTTTATTTGAATGCTTTGCTTTATTGTCCAGAGAGAACATGAGCTTTAAATATTCATCTTGTTTAGCTAAACCAGCTATAAAAAAACCACATCACCACACCATCATCCATCTCTTTAGATCTTAATAGAAACATATCTTTCTTTTTACATATATCTATATAATTATACATATTTGATGCCCATTAGAATGCCAATAAGAAGAGTGCAGATGCCATTTTACAGTGGCTTTATTTTACACCTGGTTTAATGATCTCGAGGACAATATTTCATACTTGATTTAATCATCTCACACACACACACACACACACACACACACGTTATGTAACTCACTTCTTGGCTCAGTATTCCGCGCGTCTCCGCGCTCTCGTTACCGTGTGCTCGATGCGGTTCGGCAGATTTTCTGCGGGTCCATTTCATTTGATCCGACCTTGTTGTGTTCGCCTGACAGAAAACGCGTGTCGGATGGAGGAAGAAAGCTAAGCGGGTCTCCTCAAGACACACGCGCATCTGAACGCGTCCGCTCACCGGGTCCAATGACGCGCCGCGAGCGCGCGCGCGAGGGTGGAGTGTGATGCTGGTTGCAGCCCCTACAATAAACTGGCCTTGGTTATACTATAGTACAAGTGTAGTAACCGTGCTTTTTGGCGAACTGGTTTCCATTTGTGTAACAGCTTGACATGGTTAAACGTGGTTCATTTGTGGTTACCTAGGTAACCGTGGTTCATTTTCGCAAGGGGGAGCTGCTGACTGAAAGCTTTTAGTTTAATTGTAGCCCCTTGATTTATTGGTTAACCAGTACTGGAAACTATGGTTTTTGATGGTCTCTACTGGTATATGTCTTGGGTTCTGTTGGTGTGATGTTATATGGCTGTTGGGAACCATCACCATTATTCTACTGGAACATGACCCGAAACACACTACATACAGGAATTTTGTAATAGTTTAATGTTAAACAGCTTGTTCATAATGATATTGTAATGGGAAGCCATTCGAATTTTTGTGATGTTTTTTTTGCAAGGTATTACGAATACTGTAAATAGAGACGTTTCGTGAAATGTCCAAAATGATTGGTTGCGCTCTTTTCTTATCATCACTACACAGTCACCATGTAGCTACTTTTCCTTGACTGTGAATGTGACCAAAAAGAGCTCATATTGTTGTGGTCTTTAACAAAAGATAAATTGTGCGTGGAGATGATTCTGAGGGGAGGTGAGGACTGTTTTCCGGCTAAACGTGGAAAAGAAAAACCTCTGAGACCACAGTATATCTCCCAGTATATCTCTCTCTTTTCTTGACCCTGTTCCCTCCGAATGACTGTGTGGACACAACATGATGTTCCATTTGAATGAATTGATTTGTACCCTCCCCTGGGGTCTTTTAAGGAAAATGAGCGTGTGTGTGTGGCCTGATTATAGAAATCCCCTGGACTTCCAGTGCTCCTTTCATGGTAAATTACATTTGTTGTTAGTCCATGTCTCAATCTTAAGGTGTTCAAATCATATTAAACTTGTTCCTGGTACTCAGTGCTATGTATTCTGTTGCGGTCAGGTTGTTGAAAACAATGCTGTTATTGTTTCAGTGTCGACCAGAAAAACACAAATTTGTAAAAACAATGATGTAACTATTGGCCTGACACGCATGAACATAATGCAGCGTTTTTATAGTATTTCAAGTAATCCTGAAGAATTTATAGGCAATACCTAGCAGGTATTTTTATCATCTCTGATTTGATGCATTGTGTAAGCAAGTAAATCTTCATATCTTGATTTATTCTGGATGTAAAATCATTATTTCCACTCAATTATTACAAGTTGAGTTTATTGAAAATGTGTGGATGAGAAAACGACTGACGCTCACAAATGAGAAGCAGCTGGTGAATCCATCAGTCACCTGTCTTCGCAAGATGCATGAACAGTACGTGACAAAGCAAGGCCAGAGAGCAGCAATACATTGAAATTGCACGAATTGATTTTCACCGGAATCTTCTGATCTTCTTGGTTGAGAAAATCGATCTAAGATGTATTTAATCGTGAATAGTGATTGATTCAAGCCAACAGCACACATTGGTGGGGACAGTGTATTCAGCCCAACACGAACACTGACACATCAATTTTCTGTCATACTATTGGCATGACTTTCACAGGTACACGTGGAAGAGAGTCTCTGTAACAAGGGCAACGATGACGTTAACTTTAGTGATGCACTGAAATGAAAATTCAATTTCTGACTCCACATGATGTCCCAGACTCACACATCCCATTTACAGACGTGCACATATGCTATACCTGAGGTCGATGTATAGTTCCAATTTAAAAAAAACATCATTTTGATTTAACATCCCAGTAAAATTAAAATGGACACTTCTTATTTTTTCATGAAATATTGCAGCTTTTAAAGTAAATAGCTTATCAATGTGGGTCATTTTCTTTTTAAAATTCAAGTACCATCAAAATCTTAAGTTAAAATCATAAAATGCACTTCCGCCCTGTAACGATTGTCCATCTCAAATGACATAAATTAGACGGCTTGGGCGGAGCATCCGATAACTCCTCCCCTTCAACTGTCAGTCTGCTGCCAGTTTCATTTCAACATGCAACAGCTGTTTTACACATCCAATCAATTCGCGGTGAGAAACAAGCCACGGCCACTTCCCCTTTTCACTCGGAAATCAGAATACGGAAGTAAAAACGATCGCTACTTATGGTTCACAGGGACTTTAATCAATTTGGACCATTTCATAGGAAGCGCACACGCCTGACCCCCAGTTACTTCCGGTTTGTGTTTGGCTAGTGTCTAATAAAACTATTTATATTTAATTTAATTTCTGTTCATATTAATTTGTATTATTATTTTATTGTATGATAATTGTATTAAATAAACGATTTGTTAAATTTTGTTGTGTGTTCATTTTATTAAATAAACAATTAGTTGAATGGGTCCTAGTTTGGTCGTATTTAAAGAAACCGTCTGTACACTGACATCTAGCGGTTGAGCTTGGTATCGCAGTCTAAATTCAAAATATTGGAGAGACAAGATTAGCCAAGTAACGGTTCGGTTTCTTTGACTGTCATCACAAATTATCTACAGGCACTCAATTGTTTGTGAATGTGTACCGAAAGTTTGGTCGGGGTCACAAAAGTGCCCTTGCGCAGTCACGTTTGTTTATGTTGTTAAGATGAAACCGTCTATTTACTAAAGTCATACCAATTACCAAAACTGGGTAGATTACTCATGAATTGTAATCCGTTATTGATACTATATGATATACTAATATTATATGATACTAATTACATGACAAAATTTGTAGTCAGTAATATAATCTCTTAACGTACCCATTTGGATTACATTTAGATTACCTTTGATTTAAATCCTATTTGATGTCACTTATATTGAAGCAGGATCATTTTTTATGCTATTTTGACGGATACAAAGAGAAAAAAATACATTCCTTTTTTTATCACTAACAAGAGCCCCAACATCTTTTTAAAACTACAGTACGGACAAAATGCTAACACTGATATAACTTTCTGTTCATGTTTACTGATAGTAAAACTGGAAAGATATCTCATGAGTTTCCTTAAAAATGAGATGGTGTCTATGGGTGTGACAAGATCTCGAGAGATTAAAACGTGACAAGATTTTTCAATGGAGTTTGATGGTGAAATTAGGATTGAAGATGCCCTGCCACTTTTAAATCATATTATAATTCATGAAAATAGACGTAAAATGACATTCATTTAAGAAGATTTTCAAAATGCGCACATTTTGTGATTTTCACTTGAAAAAAATACTATTTCATCACTGAGGATTTTTTAAAAATAGTGTAAAAATCTTGTCTTGTTCTTGTAAACCCAATCTTGTGTTTTATCTCATTTTATCTCCAGAGGTGAATGTCTTGTCGCACCCCTAGTGTCTATACATCCAGCGGTCAAATGCTGAGTGCCGCTCCATTTTGCATCTCTGTGTGCAATTCCAAACCCCTTCCCCCTTTGCTGGAAAAAGCTTCAAGAATCACAAACATATGTAAAGGTTTGTTTATTATAAAAATTGAAATGAATGAATGAAATAAATCACTAATCACTAAACTGTACTTACTGTCATTCTGTGAATAATGGGTTACAATATGTAATCATGTAATCCAAAAAAGTCTGATTACGAGTATTTTAAAATGTACTTTAATTACGAGTAATTGATGTTTGGAATCTGATTACTTAATCCAGATTACATGTAATCCGTTACTACCCAGCTCTGCCAATTACTCACTATCTGTTTATTGTTCAATTCTTCATGGCTCTTTTATACCTTGATTTGCAGGGCTAAGGCTTTAATAATGCAAACATAACACAACATATGTTTTTCTTCAGTCTGTAAAGACATGATTTTAGTCATTATGAAGTGGTATATATGATTTACAGACAGCACATATAGACAATATAATACACAATACAGACAAACAGATACACAACGGTTCAAGAGCTGGAACCGTGAGACCTAAGGGCCACCAGATGGTAGCACAACAATGGAGTTGTCTACTTTTACAAATAATAAAATATGCATTTTGTGTAAATGCTTGTTTATGTTTTAATTCTTACATCTGATAATTTTAAGATGCCAGTAAGCGTTGTGCATAACCCACATTTTTACATTATTTTAGAAAAAGGTAAAGTTGTGTGTTGTCATTTTGTTCAGGACCAAAAATGTGAGGCTATCAACACTGTCCAAAATGTGTGTGAGTTTGATTTCAAATGCAAAGTTAAGTGTGTGACCTGCTTTGATTCAGAAGCAGTGAATGCATTAGCTCTGATGTCTTTAATGCAGTTTTTGTCTCCACCACTAAGGGATCCAAACAAACTTTTAAAGGTTCCTCAACATAATTTACTGTTATTCAACATAAGCGAAAAAATAAGGCAAAACTCCTACAAATCAAATATGTTTCTGTGATTTTGGATGTTCTGATCTGATTGAAAAGGCTTGAAATGTTTAGAAAAGTCTGAGGACCATTAAAGGGATACTTCACCCAAAAAATAAAATTCTGTCAGTTGTTCTCAATCTGTATACATTTCTTTGTTCTGATGAAAACAGAGAAAGATATTTGGAAGAATGCTTATAACCAGATAGATTTTGCCCCCCATTGACAACCATAGTAGGAAAAACTACTTTATCAATGTTTTTGTTCGGTTGAAAACAAAAGAAGACATTTTGAAGAATTAAGGACAGCAAACAGTTCTGAGGCACTTTTGACTACCATTGTAAATTGGAGGCCAAATCTATCTGGTTACAAGCATTCTTACAAATATACTTTTCTGTGTACATCAGAACAAAGAAATGTATACAGATATGGAACAGCTCCAAGGTGAGTAAATGATGACAGAATTAAAGTGTGAAGTATCCCTTTAAGGTCTGTTTCACAAACCTGCACTGCTCTTAATTTGATTAATTAAATGAATAAATCAATCTTCTTGTAAAAATAACCTAAATTAAGTTTTGCATTAATTCAAGCATAAACAGCTATTGGGTATATATGGGATGTGTTTGGACCACTCAATAGCATTTTTCGATTCACAAAGAAAAGCAAAACGATTATATAATTATTTATTTTTAATATTTTATTGTTTTGTTTACGTTTACGTTTTAAATTAAATAAACGATCATGCTATTTTCTACTAAGCTATTTTCCACAAAATTACGCTACTAATGTCTCAAAGGCAAGATAGAGGGAAAGATAAAGTAAAAAATACTCTTTTAAAATGAAAATGATTTAAAAAGCTGTTTAGATCCTAAAAATGTCACAGTGTCAATACTCTCTGGTGTTATATCAAATGTCCCCACACTGTAGGGTTGATCAAGACGTCACACTCACACACGCACACACACACACACACACACACACACACACACACACGTAGCTTTGTTTGCACACACTCCAGCTCTTTCTCCTCTTCACATTCCTCACATTCCTCATTCCTGATGTCAGGAGGGCAGGAGACCGCATTGAGGAGATCCACACGAGCTCCAGATGAGCACTCGCGGCGGCTCCACGAGCTCTGACTGAGCGCTGCATGAGGTCTGATGAAGGGCTCGTCGTGAAGGATTATATTTCTATGATCGCCAGGATTACTCGCTTCTGTTTCGTTCAGTTCTCCGTTGATTTGGAGTTTGTGTGTCCGTCGACGCGACATGTAGCGCGAGATCGCGGTGAGTGTGAAAGTCGCACATCTTTACGGATTCCTCGGAGACTTTTCCACTTTGTTTTACGGCCGTGAAGGCCACAGGCTTTCTTTCTATCAACATTTGCCACCGTAAAGCGACTTCATGTTGTGTTTCAGGGATTTATTTCGATCAGACACGATCTTTTCTTTCTGTCGATTGTCACTTTATAAACTTTAATCACTTAAACAAACCCGATCGCGATTCTCTCACGCGCATGCACGATCTAAAATACTGTAGTAGCCTAGGCTATGTATTTACAATAGCTCACTTTAAATATCACATACATTGTAAATGATAGTATCCATACTTTCTTAATGTATACTGCAATGTTTATAGTGAATTGACAAGCTGTAGTAAACTTGGAAGGAAGCTATACAAAGTACAGTTGACTTTAGTAAATACCAGGCTAAACACAGCTTTCTGTTTTTCATGTGGCAGTGCTTTACTCTGTGGAAGAGTTGATTTAGTATTTATAAAACATTTCTCCTACTATACAGGCTCCATTCCTCTAAAAGGTTTTAATAGTTGAGAGCTTGTTTTCTTCTTTCTTTCTTTAATGGGATGAACATGTAAAGACACGCTTCACAATTTCATCATGCAGCGTTGCAGAACAAAACACACACAAACTTGTGTTGAAAAAGTGAACATATAGTGGCGCAGAAGTGTTTGGACAGGCCTAAATGCATATGTGCATCATAAAACAAGTTTCACGTCCCAAGCCAAGCCATATGAAAAAGAATGTAGTGTAATGTATAGCATTTTCTATAGTTGGCCTAAACTGCAGTTAGTATACTGCAGCAATACACTACTATAGGAAAGTATAGTGTGTAGTATTCTGAATAGGAATCATTCTTTAATCGGTTACTTTATATCAAATAAAATTTATATTCCTCCGGTGTGCACATGAAATGCTGATCTTTCAATAAAAGCCTTATGAAAATCTACCATATTTTACTCTAGTAACCATATGTGGTATTTGCATTAAAGCAGAGTAACCACAACTTTACCGTAGTTTTATTATGGTAACTACAGTTTAACCATGATATTTTTAGTTGTATACATAAATCTGACTATGTGTATATACTCAAAACGTTGCCCATAAATATCTTTATTTTTTGCAAACCAGTCAATAAGCAGGCTAAGGACCATACAGGTTGATATGTAAATGTTTTGACTACATCTTTGAAAGAATCTGAATCGATAAACACAATTGGAATTGATCAAATTCTATGCTCATTCTGATTAACTACTATAGAAATTGGATAAACTGTTATATTTACTAATAAAAGGTTTAAAACACTTAGGAATATTATAGTGAATACACATGTTGTTTCTCTATAGGACACTTCAATTTGCCCGGACACTCTTAAATCCACGCAAAAATGTCTCAGAAAACTGTAGTAGCTTGTGAGCAATACAATGAAATTCGCAAACTTTAGCATGGTTTGTAATGTATGTGAAAATGAATAGTTTAAAACTCCGTTTAACTGCAGTTGGTTTGTTTTGATTTAAGCCATAATAACCAAAAAATACAGCTAACTTACACAAAAAAAAAATGTCTCATTTTTGTGTCATTTTGGAACCAAACTCTTCAAATATAAGTTACGTGGCCACTGTAAATGGTTCACTTATGTTATACTGTAAATTATATATAGGTGTCATTATATATATATCACATTGACATATTGTTTGATAAAGCAAGAGTGTACACATCATTATTTTTATACATACACACTTATTTGTCACTTCACCATCGTGTTTGACCTGTTTTTGACTTCAATAATGTGATAATTCCTCATGAAATAGATTCAGGAAGATGCTGCAAACCTCTTCCTTTAAGATATTGATGTGATACAGCATTACACAGGTTCTGTAGATCTGTCGGCTGCACATTCATCATCTGAATCGCCTGTTTTTTCATCACCTTCAAGATCTCTATTAGATTGATCGGGTGATTGGCTAGTTTAGTGTCTTTCTGTCATGTTAAAGATGATTTGAGCTTTATGACATATCGTAAAATTGTCTGGTTGGAAGTGGATGTTAAAAGACCTTGACCATAAAGTCAAGGGACCCAAAAGAAATGGTGTCAAGAAATGGCACTTAGTGTAAATAACTTTTCATCCCCATTCAGATGCTGTGTTTAAACTTCAGCAGATACTTATGACTTATGTTTTAGTTACTGTCACGGGATTGGCTGGTTAGATGTTTGCATTATTGAAGTGGCTGGTGAGTGGATAGCTTTTGTTCTCTTTATTAACTAAGCAGAAAACACAAGTCATTCTTCAGAGGAGTTGGTGTGTGATTCTGTGATTGACAAATGCAGAACACAGGTTAAAGTAAAGGTTGACTCTCAGTTGTAATGGTTGTTATTGAGGAGCACAGAGCAGGTTTGAACGTGTTGCTGAATGTCATTATTAAGAGCATGAGAGAGAGCAAGCACTTTAGTGTGGAGTGATAAGAACTGCGAGCATTTGTTTTGAGCGGGGATGTAACCAATCACTCAGCTCACGATACGATGCGATTCACGATACTGATCTCACGATACGATTTATTCGTTTATTTTATAAAATGAGTTGAGACATATTATAAATGAACAACTGCCCTTTTATCATTTTTTAAATGCTGCACATTTCTTTTTGAAATAATCTATGTCAATATGTCAATTACAACACTAAATAGCCATTTTAAAACAAATTCCAAATCAAATAAAACATGTCATTTAAATTAATACAAAAAAAGACTTTGTGCTTTTCTTGGCTTTTTTACATTTAAGAAACACCAGCATATCCACGTTTTCAAAGTTTGCGCGCAGTAAACGCAGCGGCCCCTGCTGTTCAAAACATGTATTGCGATTCAAAAAACATCTCAACCGGCTTGAATTCTTACATAATATAATCGATTTTCAACCGGCTCACGGTGACTTGTTACATCCCTAGTAGGGGTGTGACGAGACGATTGTCCAATGAGACGAGACTGGGTTCATGAGAACGAGACGAGATTTTTAGACTTTGTTAAAGAAATCCTCAATGATGAAATATATAGGGAAAAATAGTCTTTACGATATGTAAATACTGCAAAATGTTTGTTATTAATATTATTTTGAATGTAATTTGATTATAAGCTGAAGTGCAGGATGATGTCATTAAAAGAGCAGAACCGTTTTGGCGGAGACTGTAAGGAGGGTTGTTCCGATTGACGAAACTATCGTGTATCGGTGATCCTCACACCCATCGGCGATAGCTGATTCCCTATACAATAGTTTGCCAATATATGTTGCAAATCAATATTACAAACCCGCATTGTGCATTTCTTCATCCAAGAGAGCTTGCAATGCACGCGGCTTAGGCTTTTCCTTGCGCCAGAGAGAGTTTATAATGTGCGGGCTTTGAGGTTTCAGCGCACGAGAGAGCTTGTGATGCGTGCGGCTTGGGCGTTTCCTCGCAGGAATTGCTATGCGCGTGAGGGTTTAAAACCAGCGCATGATTTGCTGGAGATAGAACGATCTGACTATAGAGAATATCGTCCAACACTAACTGTAAGTTTGGAATGCTTTGATCTTCTAAGTGTGAGTTTTGTTGGTGTTTTGGAGCACTTTCGTTTATAGATATCCTTAGGCAAACACATACTTACATAGCAAAACAAACTGCAGATTTGATTTCACTGGGACTTTAAAGGTACATTAGTGTTGGGTATGTCACGGGTCACAGACTTCCAGTCGTATTTTAGAAAGAAATTGTTTTAATTTTCCACAATAACTAAACGAGGCTATTACGCTGTAAAGAAAGACCCGCCTTCAACTGTCTGACAGCACTTTCTTCCTCACACACACAGGTAAGAGCCCAGATAGCACAATCCGTCTGGCTTACGTCTATTTGACGTCAGCATTTGCATCTGCAAGACATCTGCAATACATAGTTTGCTCGTCTGCAATACGTCTCGGAGACGTCTGAACGTCTGTAATACGTCTGCTAAAGATCTGGAGATCTGCAGTGTAAAAACATCTGCTAAACATCTTAGAGAAAGAGCAGCTTTCATCCATTCTAAATCATAAACATCTTACAGACGTCTTCTAGATGTCTATATGACGTCTGACAGCGGACATCTCCGAGACGTATTGCTCATGAGCAAACTATGTATTGTAGATGTCTTGCAGATGTAAATGCAGACGTCAAATGGACGTAAGCCAGCTGGATGTGTGCTATCAGGGAGATGACATAGACTATTACAGTATGAATTGGTGTAAACAGTTTTCCTTACATGTAGTGAAAGGTGCTTTACATATAAGTCGACATGGTTTTCTTTGCGTGCAAGACACTTTCAGAAAAACAGCCTCTCTCAGGTATTTGTGAATCATGTCTTTTAAGTGTTGGATGTTGAACAACTAGTCAACCGTTGTGTCGCATCCCTAATAATTGTGGTGTGCATAACCTGCGTGTGCTCATATTCTTGCCGTTGTGAACGTTGTGCGATTCCTCATTGACACACAGATCTGGGAGCATTCCTGTGCCAGGTGTGTTGTGTTATTGGCCTGGAATCTGGGCAGATCTCCAAATGGACTATCAGCTCGGCACGGCCAGAGCTCGACAAGACCTGACACATTTCAGCTGTCATCTGTGTTGTTCTGGGTTTACTCCTCTCTAGCTGAACGTGACATGAAGACTGTTTGTGAAGAAATAAAGTTGCAAGGTTTGGTTAAATGCATTTCAGTAGCTATCAAAAGCCACAGCTTCACACAGTCTCTCGTGAAACACAAACAGAAGTCTGGGATGTTCGCTATGTGAATGCTGCTTGTTTATATGATAATGTTTAGATGTAGCTTCGGACCGTGAGATGCAGATATGAGGGTCCCACATACAGTAGAACTCTTTTTTTGGTCTTTCTTGATTGAGAAGACAACAGGTTGTTGTTAAAAGCACATACAATATGTACTACCTGGGATACATGATTGGTTGTTATTATTGTAAACAATAATAAAGCAACATCGGGGTGATTCTAACGAAATCTTGGTATCAAAATGTCAAACACTATTTTCTTAACAACACTCGCAGCAACAAATTTCCTTTTGAATTAATTGAAAACAAGGTATGGCAAGTTTAAAAACTTTACTGACTTTTTTTTAACAAAACATTCTCGTTACCGAAACCATTTAAAAACTGGCAATTCCACTGCATGTTTTGCTAAAAAAGGTGAAGCCATGATGCCTAAGCATGTTTTGAATAATCATCGATAATAAGTAGGGGTGTGACGAGATCTTGTGGCACGAGATCCGAGTGCCGGGCTCGAAAATGCCACCATTCTAGTCGCATATGCTCCCTAAATTCAACCTGTGCGACCACAAAATATATTTGTGAGCATTTGTACGGGATCATGTTCTTTCCCATCCCGCAGCGCTACTTTCCCACCATTTTTCTATGTAAACACGCGCTAGACGGCCGGGTTTCAACGTCCACGCACGTCTCTCGCATCTGCAACACCTAGTACTAGTGTTAACGGTGGTTCACGCTGCCAGCAGCGCTTTGGCATTGCGCAGTGCGCGGCTGAACAGCAGCTGAGCTGAATACCACAGGTACGTATATAGAAATTGCAAGTTCCCGACCCATTACGTTATTTTAAATACATTCACAGGCAAACCTCTTCAAAAACAGATCGCCTGTCACTTACTTATGTGCAATGGAACATGTAGCTTTAACTGTTTCTCTGAAGGCTGTGAGGGTTCGGTCAGTGGAGGAAGGAGGATTGACAGTGTGATATGATCGCCACCTCTGCTAACACAAGCACTATGCAAAATCATAAAGAGAAAACATCCACAGCTCTTTACTAAAAGCTTCTTCTAAAAAGTCTCGTTCTCATAAGTTATAAGTGTCTCGTCACAGCCCTAATAATAAGACATTAATGAAGTATATTTTAATAGCGACAAACATTTTAATGAGAATACAAAAATAATGATGTACACAGCGTGACAAGAGAATTTAACGTTTTTAACCAGAAAAATATTAAGTAATCAGGTAATCTCATTTGAAAGGTATTGGCACATGTGTTTCTTCAAATAAAATTAATCTTTATGTACAAAAAAATTGCGTGTGTGAACAGTCCTTTAAAAATTTATGGAGGATGAGAATATCAGTTATTGACACTTTTTCTTTCCACTATTTCTGCATTTTTGTTATATTTATATAAATATTCTGTAAAAAAAATGTGTCATATAAGAACATATAGTTAAACATCCATTTTTTTGGTCAGAATGTTTTAATTTTACTTATATAATTAAAGCAAAAAATTCCCTCAGGACAAATCAGGATGTGTTACGGTAATGAGACTTTCATCATAAGAAGCATAATTCATTCCTATGTTAACATTATGTTTTGTGCAAGGTAGAGAACACAATCATGTTTGTTATGATCATTTTCTTTGTTTCTGAATGAAATGTTTTATAATTAAAATATTTGTGGTTTAGTGAAAACGACCCATCACACAATCAAGTGTCGTTATTGTGTAAGTTGCATTGTTATGTCCAATGGTGAGATGCTTTCTGTATTGTTGCATAATATAAGTGGATTTGCCCTTATTCAATAAATCCATGCGGTTTTTAATATATCAGGCTTCAAACATGTCATCGTAAGCCCACATTGTGGTTTCCCTCTTTTAACTTCGTCCAGTAAACATCCACCCAGAAGTCCAGAGCAAGAGCCGGCCACCACCCATAACCCACAACACCACTCACATTCTCTACAGAATGGATACATTTGTTTATAGTGAGTGATAAATGCTGTTCAGAAGTCGGTTTTCTGATCGCTGTCTTGTAGAAAATAAACTTTTATATTGATGTAAATCTGAAGAGGGCCTCAGATGGGGACTTTATCTGCTATAAACAGTCATGTTTGTCCATGTAGGCCTCGCATTTGTGGTTGTAGGTTTTTCTAGAAGTCTACGCTTTCCCATTGTTCTCCTTGTTGATGTTTTGTTTTGAAGAGCTTTAGCAGCACATTTTTACCAACTCTTGCGGCAGTGAGTTTTCTTGAAGACACCATTGTAAGGTTATTTTGAAAGGATTGTTATTTTTGAGAATGTTGAGTTAGAAGTTCTTGTGTGGTTTTACTTTCAAAGGAAACACAGACATCCCAGATACAGTATCTGACTATGGGGAACAATTGTTTTGTCTTTGGAAACTAAGATAAACGATAGAAATAGGACACCCGAAAAGAAAACGGTCATATTTTCCTCAGACTTATGTTGTTCCAAACTGATTTGAATTTGGGTTTTTTGTATGACTTGAATTATGTTTACTGTGATTTGATTTATGTAATGAAAGCTCATAGTGACACTACAAAGCTCAAGAAAGGACAAACAAGTACAATTAGAATGTTAAAAAAAGTCCATCTTCCCATGTCACCTTTGCCCTTACAAAAAATAAGTATAATTCATGGTCATTTTAAATGTAATTAAGCAAAGTTCAAGTATATTTTCAAATATACTTTATGTATGAAGTATACTTGTATGTGTACTCTATTCCTATATATTTGCCCCATTTATCTATAAAAGTGTACTTTTATGTACTGAACATTTTATGTGTTATGGAGGGTTAGTCCTGTGCGGTATGACAAAAAATGTATATAATGGTATTTTCCAGATTTATGCCGCTACATGACGGTATTTTTAAACCACATTTTCTACTGATTGAGAGGAAATACTGCTGTTGATTGACTTAAAATGACAGTATCCCCTATAATAACTGCAAAGTTTAGACTTCATTAACAACCGAATAGCATGCAAAGGTAAACTGCATACATAATATTTAAGCAAATAAATAGAGAACAGTGCTCGAAAATTAACTTTGCGCAATCGCGCATCCCAATTTGCGTATTTCATGTTGCCCCACGCAAGTTCTTGCTTTGACTTTGTATGTCATTTAATCGCGCAATTGTTTCTTGGTGTGAGCACACCATAATGGTAAAAAAATCGACTTAAAGGCTACTTTAGAAGGCTTGTTATAAGGTTACGTGGGAATCTGAATGTCATTACTGTCAAGCCTGACACTACACGACACACATTGCATTTTTCTTTTTGGTGACCCATTTCTATACTGCTGGTGTATATTTCTATCATTCAAAGGCGCACTTTTTTCTTTTCACAGATTTTCTCTGGTTGTTTGTTCCGTGTCTGGTCGTGGTGATGGGGTTGTCTCATTACCTCAGCAGCGTGGATGTTGGTGATCATCAGGTGAAGCAGAGCTGATGGAGTCCTGTCACTGACCGCTGACATTTAAACGCTTGTGCGGCCAATCTGAACGCAGGCTTCGTCATGCCGTTTGGCCTGAAAATACGAAGTCGCACACGGCGTTATAATGTCCTGAGTAAGAACTACTTTGTGACGCGTATCCGTATGCTGAGTAATGATGTGATCGAGTGCACGCTGTCGGTGGAGAGCACGGGTCAAGAGTGTCTGGAGGCGGTGGCGCAGCGGCTTGAGTTACGAGAGGTGAGTGATCGTCTTTGCTTTGTGGTGTTGGTTTTCATATTGAATTATAGACGGTAGTGATCAGTCACTTTTTGAGTGGGAGCATGAATATATAATGACAGTCATCTTTATGTCAGTAAGTGTCCCAATTTTCCCTAAATTCAACAAATGATTTATTTGTTATTTGTTTAAATCCTCGCATCTTTAATTCACGCATATGTGAATGATTTGGAGGCTAGAAAACAAGCCGCGGATTCTTTTATAATATGGTTCAAACGGTTTGAATTTGACTTGTTGCCATTATCACTGTGCAGTTTTCCAAACAGTTCCACATGTGTTATGGTGTTTAGTCTGTGCAAAGATGTTTGCCAGTCATAACAGGACGTGTTTACATTCACAGCCTTATAAGTACAATGATAAAATCAAGTGTTCATTTCACAGGGTGAGAGAGAAAGGATTTACTGCATTAAATGTGACACAAAACTATAAAAAAAAAAAATGCAGTGTGCCCACACTTGAGCGGTGCTAGAAACCAAAGATAAAGTCACATTACTGATATGCTTGCTTATTATCAAATGCGTGGCATATGAGACTTGATGAGAGTCTTGAAAACAAATTTGGTGTAAATCACACAAGTTTTGTGGAAGGAGTATGAAAAACTATGATTTCAAGAAGATTCAGTGTTGTGGACAGGAAGTATGATGGACATAGCCAACAAATGGAATGATAACAGTCACATGACTACTTGGCAGATTTATTATCTGTTTTAAGCATTTCAATACATTTGGTTGACCACCAGGGGCGCTTTACCAAAACTTTGTAAGTACCCTCAGAGCTGTGCTGACAAGACATTTTAAGTATCCTAGCGATACGTAATTGCGATGGTAAAAAAGGCATTTAATGACAACATTTAAAGTGGATACCAAGGTCAAATGGGAATTGTTCGATTCGGTATAAGCATATAAAGAAGCCACACTTATAATTAGGCTGAAGTTTTCAAAAGTTGATTTGTGATTACATATTTTCCTCAGGCTTATGTTGCTCCAAACTGGTTTGACTTTTGGGTTTTATGTATGACTTGAAATATGTTTATGTTGATTTGTTTCATGAAAGCGATACTATAAAGCTCCAGAAAGGACAAACCAGCACAGTTACAATTCAAATGTTTTAAAAGTCCATCTTTTCATGTTTCATGTTATCTTTGCTCGGCAATCTCACCGCCCATTTGGCACCGGTCATGTCGCTCTGCGCATATTTGTGTCTATTCGCATGACAATTTTGACAATGAAAAATTTGATATCGTAAAACTCGAAAACTCGAAACTCGGTAGCCAACAAATGCAATGATAACAGTCACATGATTTATTATTTGTTTAAAGCATTTCAATAAATTTGGTTGTATCCTTTGACCACTGGGGGCGCTGCACTAAAACTTTGTAAGTACCCTCAGAGCTGAGCTGGCAGAGCATATCAAGTATCCTTTTCAAAAGTTGATTTATAATGACATATTCCAAGTTGTGATGACAGATGCCAAGTTTTATACCAATACACAAAAGTTTTGCGAAGATGCAGTCTTATGTCCATTTTGGTGTGCATGCTGTCGAATTTGTTAATGTGGTATAACCGTTTGATGAATCTTAAATCTGTTAACAACTTTTTGTCGTAAGTGATTCTTCATGCCACGTACCGGACGTACAGCCAAAAGTTAAGAGCATAAACAAGTGTTTGAGTTAGAGACTTCAAATTTGCTATGGTTACGTAACGTTTCAGACTGTCCTCTACAAGTGTCCCAAATTTCTGAATGTGCTATAGTTGGTAACATGGGCTGCCATAGACGCAATGACGGAAGAACACTAACGTGTAGTTATAAAATGTAACAACACGTTATAAAACAATAGTTTGTCATTTAAGAACATTGCGAATAGACTTTAATAAATTGAAAAAAAAAAGTGTTCTTTTAATACAGATTTGACTCTGACTGAGCTGGATTTATGAGAGTGTATGATGTGAATGTGTCATTTTCTCTTTGTGTCTGTCAGACTCATTATTTCGGCCTGTGGTTCCACACAAAGTCTCAGTCACAGAGATGGGTTGATCTGGAGAAAGCTCTGAAGAAACAGTTGGATAAGTTTGGCAGCGAGCCGATGCTGTTCTTCGGGGTGATGTTCTACCTCCCCAGTGTGTCTCGACTCCAGCAGGAAGTCACCAGGTGCGTCTTGTCTTTTTTTCTCAAATGCATCTTTCATTATGCCTTCGCTGCGTCTTTCCATTTCCATTTTACGTTTGTTAACATTTGACTGTTTTTCATACGCCACATTAGTGATTTTGGTCTTATTTTTTGTTTGGATGTAGTAATTGTTCAACATGAATAGTGTCTTTAGAGGATGGTGCCACCTGGTGGCCGGCAGAGTCACTACAACTCAGCTCGCATTCACATTTCACCCTTTTTGCACATTTTAAAAGTCTTGACATGTAAGTGCATCTGATCATCCAGACTGCCATTGAAAGACATCCGGTGACTCTAAATGCACACGATCTACTGCTGGAACTTTCCTCAACATGCATGAAAAGAGATCACAGTCACAATGATTTGAGCCCCCGAGGACACAGGATTGGCCAACACTTCCAGACATCTCACAGGTCTCAGATCAGTCCCTGTACCGATGTTTGGATAATTGAAGGGTTACGGTGGCTCGCTCACACTGTAATGACAGGTCAGGACGGGAAAGATTATAACCTTCATCTAAATACCAGCTCAAGAAATAGCAACAGAATGAAAGAAAGAAGGAACAAGAGAAATAAGGATATACACGCTGTGTTTATAAGGATATACAAACTCTTTTGGGAAGGCTGCGTCCTCCGGAGGTCTCATTTTTAAGCCTGCTATGTCATTGAGGCTGTCTCGTTTCAAAAAAGCAGGCAGGACACTCCGTATGCACCCTTCTAATGAGACCTACTTTCACGAGAATTCAGAGGACACGTGAGGTGTATCCTTCCTTGCTAGAGATAACCCACAATTCTTTGCGTCGGCCAACATCTGTTTTTTGAATAAATGCCAGCAGCTGCACATTCGATCAAATATGTGGTGTTTAAATGTTAACAGTTTACAATTTGTGTGATGCTTTTTTAATCTTAGCAGGCATATGTAGTAAATAGGTTTACAAGTGTTAAGTGAATTTTTATTCTAAGTGAAATTTTTAAGTGAAAGTTAAGTGAAATTTTAACGTTTAAAACAGTAAGGCTCTTTTGGCATTGTTTAGGGTAGAAAGTAACCAACTTTTTACCTCGTAAAATCATGTACAAATCAATTTAATTAATTTGACAAGTGTGAGAGTGCAACGTGTTGTCATAGCAACGTGGTACTTCCTGTTTCCTTTTCTGCCAGTATGTCCTACGAAGGACGGCTCGTTTAATTCTAAGTTGAGGATCCTCCGTATACCGCATCCTTTAGGGGATGAGACCTCCGGAGGACACGAGGACGCAGCCATACAATACACGACACAGATAGAGAGATGAGGAGGAAGGAGAATGAGACCTTTACACCCAATTTAAACATTGACATTACATTTACGCATTTGGCAGACGCTTTTATCCAAAGTAACTTACACTGCATTTTACTATACAGTTGGGAACCAGCAAATCTTGCCATTAATCTGTGTTGGGTAGAGAAACTTGTTTTCAAATGTAGAAACATTTTCTACTAACATATTAGACCCCTGTTTTATACTTATTTTTTACTTTTGACCCTTGCACCACTATATGTACTTGTGACCTTTCCAGCTGGTGTAAAAAAGCCAGAAAGATAAAAAATGGCAAATAATGTTTTGAACTAATAAAGTCAAAGTTAGTGGGACCCTTTTAATATATTGTGTTATAATTTCTTACAGTAATTAAATGATACTCTGACCTTTATGGATGCTCCGATCAATTGGCCGCAGATCGCTATTGGCCGATAATCACATTTTATGACTCGCAAAACGAACCTATCGCAATTATTACGAAATAAAAGCATTTAATACGACAAACCTGATTCCGCACTTAAGTTTAATAATTACTTAAAAAATATTACAAAAATATACAATTATAACAAAGGCGACCTCTATGGTATAACTTTAACTGAAAATAAGGTTAACGGGGATCAGAGAGCTTACATTTCAGTTATATAAAGCATTGGAATCGGGATCGGATCACAGATCACGATGATAAGAAATCGGTACTCGTATCGGCTGCAAAAGGGTATCGGCTACGGGGGCATCCCTATTGAACATGTTATGCTTTAACATCGAATTGAATGTATTGTGTTCGTGTTTAATACACCATAACATTTATTTCCAGTAACATTCTGGTCGAAGAGTTTCTCACTCAAGGAGTCAGTCGTTTGTAACTCCCGAGAAAAAATCAGAAGGATATTTGTTTTTCTAGCATTCCAGCCATAAATGGAAGATTTGAGGCCAACCTGAAATGAAGAAAAAATAAAATGTCTTTTTATAAGAGGCTTGACCACTGTAGCAGATGTATTGTGATGTATTAATCATAAGAAGAGTTTGTGATATCGCAGGAAGTTTTCTCTTAACATGCATGTCTAAAATGTTGAATCATCGGTAAATGTTAGTAACCCATCCATGAATGTGTTTTTCAGGTATCAGTATTACCTGCAGGTGAAGAAGGACGTCTTGAGCGGACGTCTACACTGTACCGTGGAGCAGGGCATCCGACTAGCAGGCCTCGCCGTACAGGGTATGTGTGAACCACCATAGATATAAAGAACTAGATGCCCCCTTCAAGTGCTCCAGGCATGAAGACGTGTCCGCCATCTTGGAACGGTCCACTGACATCACTCACACACTGCGCAGCCATGGCTCTGAAAACGAAAAATTCCCAAAAAACTGGATACCCTTAGTTGTGGTCATGTTTTCGTTTATAAATATAATGTTATATAAACGTACATAAAATAAAAGCCTTAAAAATGACATTTTAAATAAAAGTTTACGAAAAACATATAAGAGACGTTTTTTTTGTCAAACCTTGATGTACACGGCAGTATTTCTGGATCATATCTGCTTAGCAAAACAAACATCACTTTTGCTATTTTAAAATGACGTTGGTTTTATTATAGTAAATAACTAAAACAGTAAAAACGAGATTTGTTTGATTTCAAAAGAGTAGCAATTAGAAGTTCTTTTCGCCAGTAGAATCACACCAGGTCCTAATCGGACACAATTCACACGGTAGGCAGAATTTGTCATGACATCACACCGTTTAAATATGCTGGACGACCAACGTGTAGAGCATGTGAAGCTGACGTCACGCCCTATGTTGCATGTCGCTGTGGCGCTGCCATCTTGGGAGGAAAATACTCCTCTTCTATTATTGTTTTGATATGTACCGTTACTTGTTTTGTTTGATATATGAGAAATGGAAAGTGAAAGAACCATGGGCTTTCTCTGAACGACTCTTCGTAATGCTGTTGCGGTTTTTAACACAGAAAGACCGACCTACCATAGTTATATTAAAACAAAACACTGCATTGAACGCACTAGCAGCCATCCGCCCAAGATGGCGCAACATTCAACGCGGCGTGACGTCGATAAACAAGCTCTATAGCGCCCCATAGAAAGATCTGGTAATGCGGCATCTAGTTAATTATATCTATGTGAACGACAATCACTTTGAATCAAATGTTTTCTATGATAGTGCCTGATATTTAACGTAGTGATGAACTTTTCTTTCTTTCTTTTTCTTGGGGAATAGCTTGATCAGCTGCGTAATGTAGCATTTTTTTTTAATTCTATTGTAAAGATTTTCTTAAACAATTTACATTTAAAAGTTATATTAGTTTCTAGATCTGAAAGCACCAACCAAATCAATTAATGTAATAGTATTCAATTATTTTTATTGTTCTGTGTTCATCTTTCCAGCTGACTTTGGAGATTATTCTCAGTTTGTGTCTCAAGATTTCCTCAGGGAATATGTTCTGTTCCCTGCGGTAAGTGTGTGTTCAGGGTTGTCGTAAAACTTTAAGAGTGCTTTCTTCAGGAGTATTAATCCATTATGTATTTTCATCACTATGGTCTGTGTGTGTGTGTAGAGCTGGGCTCATGTTGATAAGATGTTGGAGGAATGGACACTGGCCGTAGCGGAGGAACACAAGAGTCACTGGTGAACTATTCCATTCACAAACACATCTGTTGTGTGCTTTTGTGTTGTTTTAGATTGTGTTGATCAGTTTCATTTTGGATGTTTTGTGTTTGTATGTTGATCTGGTTGTTTGTATCTTGTGTTTATATTAATAGTTAGTTTTGTGTTGACTGTTTAGTATGTTGTGTTAGATATTCAGTTGTGTTTCGATCTCGCCATGTGTTTGTATGTTGATGTGTATGCTGTGTGTTGATGTGGTTGTGTGTTTCAGTCACATGCCCCAGGCGGAGGCGGAGCTGCTCTACATTAAGGACGTGGAGAAGTTGGATGGCTTTGGTCAGGAAAGCTTTCCTGCAAAAGTAAGTGTTGACGTGCTTGTCTGCGTCGAGACTATTTTAAATTATAAAACAAATCAGAGCACAAAAGATCGACCAAATATCATTTTCATGTACACTTTTTTTGGCACACCACCACCCACCTTTCAGAGCCCATTCATTTTTTTAACTGTGCGTGTGTATTTTTAGACAGATATGAAAGTGCACGTTTTGAAATTCACATGTCATCCACTTTTTGTAGGGAATAAAAATGTTTTTGTCCATCAATGTTTTTAGTTGCTCAGAAGGAGCAAGAAATTGCTTAAGCTCCTCTTTTCTCACAAGCGTGTCTGTGTAGATATGGAGACCAAATGTCACATTGTTGTTGAAAGAGGGCTTTTTCTCTCATGGTCAGGTCAGGTTTGAGGCTTTGCATGTATGGAAGCCACATGGCCCAAACTATAGACCGTCTGTCTACATGCCGCTTTCTGTTTATCTTTGTTTTCTTTCCATGCGAGCCGTATGTCACACAGACGCTCAAGGCTGTTCATCTTGCTCATACTTTGGTTATTGTTGCTTTGTGTGTATACTTCAAGTTTCTGTACATATTCTGTACCCTCTCATGCGTAAACTTATGACAACCTTAGTCAAGATTAAAAATGTTTCTCTCTTTTATTGAGTGTGAACCAACTTTTTTTCAAAGAGGTTAATAGATTGAAATGCATTTTGGATACTAATAAAATAGCTGTATGATTTGTTCTCATTCATACAGACGATATTTTTTCTGACGAAGTATAAATCACGCCAAGTATAATTGACATCTGTATAAGCTTATTAAAAGACAAAGTGAATCCATTCGGAATAACAAAAAAACCTGAAGGCATACTGAAGATACTCCCAGAAGATATTTCTCAAAGACGTTATTTCAAGAAGCATTTATTTGTGACCCTGGACCACAAAACCAGTCATATGGGTCAATTTTATCGAAATTGAAAATTACATAATTTGAAAGATGAATAATGTGCTTTCCCTTGATGTATGGCTTTGTTAGAATAGGACCATGTTTTGGTGGAGGTACAACTATTTGAAAATCTGAAATCTGAGGGTGCAAAAAAATCGAAGTATTGTGAAAATCGCCTTTGAAGTTGTCCATCAGAGGCACTGTAGCAGGAAACAGGTTTTGTTTGAATGCTCTCCATTGGCTTACCGCTGTAATGACGTTGTGGAGAGTAGATGAACCCCAAAGCAGAAACTTTACATACGTAGATACCAAACTTGAGTGGGTAATTCCCAAAGAGCGCGCATGGTTCACGATTTTACTGCATCCACTACAAAAATAAAGTTTTGATATATCTACCGTAGGACATTCACAAAATATCTTCATGGAACATGATGTTAATATAGTCATGATTTTGGGCATAAAAGCAAAATCAATCATTTTGATCGATGATGCTTCAAATATACCCCTGGGACTTATGACTGGTTTTGTGCTCCAGGGTCACACTTGCTCTTGTTTCATGTTCTAGTGTTAATAAATGATTAAGTCATTACACTGAAGATGATGTGATTGTTTATGTGTTGTGTTTTTAGGATAACTACACCAATGACATCATCATAGGCGTGTCTTTCATCGGCGTGTTTGTCAAACACAGGAACGGCAGATCCATAATGCTCCACCGGTAACACATCACATCACTTACCTACAGAGTTTTCTCATGTGTACCAACCTGAAGCCTTTAGGTTTTGGATAAACCAGATATATTTGTGTTTGTCTATGGTATTATTCAAGTGGATGTGTAATTCTTAAGATGTGTAAATGTGGTCCAGTTGCACTGGATGAGATTAACTACATACACGTTGATGAATAAACGCAGAAGCTGTTCTTAGATCATCTCAATGTTTTAACACTGAATTTCTTATTTTAGTTGGAAAGATATCGGCACCATCGGGCACAACAAATCGGCCATCACTGTAGAGATAACCAGCAGAGACGACACCATCATGTTCCACATGGTCAGCACCCAAATGATCGTCATATCCTGTGTTCCGATTATTCTGTTTCAGTCTGCTTTCTCTTTGTCATCCCATTGCTTCTGTTTTATGATGAATGTGTTTTTCTCTATCTTTAGGACGATATGGAAATGGCCAAATACATCGCACGCCTTTTTACGGCCAGGCACAAGTTCTACAGACAGAACAAGATTTCCGCTGAGTGAGTCTCAAAGCAACAATACTGCTTGTCTCTCAATACACCCTTTAAATAAAGTAATACTAGAATAGTTAAAAATGTTCTCCAATGACGTTTTCAGAACGCATTTAAGATATTTTTTTTTCAGCAGTGCGTTTCCCGAGCAAAGACATAACTTGCTGGTTAACCACTGTAGTACCATGCATCGTAGGAGAAACTAGCTTCCTGGTCACGACTTTTTCTCGAAAACATATTAACTTTGTCGTACAATATGTCGTTTGAACCAAGTTGGTTTCACAATATACAGTAGGTGATCACATTACACAGGTGGCGGAGTAGAAACGTCTACTAGTTAATCCGTTCAGATCGATTTAACGGTATATAATTGCTCAAAATAACGCATGTTACATCAAATAACTACTTTTGTTAACGTTATTTTATTCTCAGTTGTTTAATTTTAAGAGGTTTTATTCATTCGCAAGTTTCCACCTACGTGCATACTTTGCAATTTTACAAGATATGCAAACAATCGGGGTGAATGACCTACAATGGATAAAACACAGCACACTGTATACCATACTAACCTTTCATCTCCAGTTTCATCCATGAATGGCCACAATTTCTTTTTACGTTTTGACCGCATTTCTAAAAGAAAAAAAAAACCCAGAATAACAGTTTTAAGAGGACTAACTAATCGCTTTCTCTCTGTCAGTTAACTGATGTGTGTGATTGGAGAATATACTGCATTAAAGTGTAAAATACTCTCACATTACCGCAGGCCTTCACGATCACCTGTGCCAGTCAGGAGAAGACACACCTGGAACAGAGCGGTATGACCTTTATCATATCTTCATTCAGCGTCTCGAAAATAAATGTAGTCATTCAAGTCAATAACAGTGTGTATTGAAACAGATTAGACGGGATGTTTTGTAAAGTCAGCCAATCAGATTGCAGCTTGTCATTTGAGCTTCTTAAGGGCAGGCGAGTTGAATTTCAATCTTTTTTGAAAATCAAACTTTTGTGTCTCCTATTTTGCAGTCAAAGGCGTCTTCATATACAGACCACTATCAGGACAGACAGGGCTCTCAAGGTGAAATTCACTCTATTCCGCATCAAACTTGTTGATGTATTGGATGATAGTTGATCATTTCTGTTTGTCTGGTTTGTTATGCAAATGTGTGAATCTCACTGTTAGGTTCAATTCTTTCTGTAATGTCTCTTGGAAGATAAGACTGATGGTTTTTGTGTAAACATTTGAGCTATACTCCTGCAAGAGTCGGAGAGATAGGAAATACCCATAATGCACTGCAAGAGGAGCACTATTTCAGAAAACTCATGTTTCTGTCATTTGCTCTTCACAGACAGCATCTTCCACGACGACCCCTATTGTAAATCAGAAAGCAGTCTTGACCGATGTCCCGTAGAGTTCGGCTTTCCGAACGGCTCCGTTCACAACGGCAGCATGTGCAGCACTCCGAGCGTCAGCTCGCTCAATCGCTCTCAGACGTTTCTTCATTCCTCTCCGATGTCATCCAATCTCTGCATCCCCGGCAGTGAACTGATGCGTCCCGACTACATCCCCAACCACCGTCACTCGGCCATCATTGCACCTTCCTACCGTCCCACCCCCGATTACGACGCCGTCATGCGCCAAAAGCGCCAAGTCTTTGCGACCACGCCCAACAGCAGCTGCCATAGCCAGTCGCTGCGCAGCCTGAACATCACAAACACGCACGCGTACCAGCAGCCGCAGGTCTTAGTCTACAGTCAGCCGGAGATGAGGAAACGCGGGTTGTACGTGGGGCCGAACGGGACGGGAAGAGCTTCTCACTCTCCATTCGGACAACACATGGGACCTCTGCCGTCCCACTCTGTCCCCGGGATTGGACACGGGCCGGGTCATCCCTCCGCAGGTGCGGGAAACGGCATCTCGCACACGGTCAGCACCCCGGAGCTCGCCAACACGCAGCAGCAGGTCGCCAACGGAAGGGCGGAAGAGCCGAGTTACATCACGGCGGCCGCTAACATGCTGAGGAATTATCTTTCCCGTCCGCCCCCTCCGTATCCAACGTTTCGTCCAGCCACGAGCACCCCGGACCTGGCCGGCCACAGGCAGCGCTGCCTGGGTAACTCCAGTCCGGAGCTGGTCATGAGAAAAGTGCAGCTGTCTGTGAAAACCTTCCAGCCGGACAGTTCGACGGTCATGCATCAGTCGCTGCAGGAGGTCAGCGCACCGCTCATGGTACTCAAGCACTGCGGCACGCCTCGAAAACGTCACAGCGTGGAAGTGGTGGGGGGCCAGCGGTTCACGGAGACCCACGGAAACGTCGCTCACCAACGTCGGCCCGCTCACCAACAGGCCACACCTCTTCAAGCAAAGCCCAAAGAGGTGGAGGTGCCTGCGCAGACATCATCGCCCCCTTCTGGTCAGTCTGTGTACCAGCATGAGAAGACCCTCTCCAACGTCACCATGTTTATTCACAGCAGCGAGAGCGAGGAGGAGGACGCTCTGGATCTGGACGTTCACATTCCCGGTCTGAATGAGGATATTAGCGCTCAGTATCAAGCGGCTCTCGCCAACATTCCCAACAAACCCCCGCCGGAGTATCCGGGGGCCCGACACACCGGCAGCACTACAGCCCTGCGACATGCAAACCAGGTACAGCTGCTATCTCCTATCGCTTGTTCAAATTCGTCACGTCCATTAACGTCAGTGTTTGTTTGCAACACTTTTAGTGTTCGAAAAAACTGCCTTTGCATTTAAAGGTATAGTTCACCCAAATTCTTTCACTTCTTCTTACGCCATCCCAGATACAAGATCAATTTTAGGTTTTTATTAAATATTCATTTATCTGGGTCATTCACAAAGCATCCTTTTAACATAGCAATGAATTATTTTTGCATTTATTGCTTTTTCTACTGATTCTCATTACCGTAACACGTCCTCATTTGTGCATTATATGTGGATATTTAAACAAGTAAAATAAAACATTCAAGGCAAAAAAACTGTATGTTCTTCTTGATGTTCTCAAATGACAAAAATCATTGACAGAATATTCATGTATAATAAAAATGAAGCAATAGTGGAAGAAGGAAGTGTCCATTACTGATATTCTCATCCTCCGTAACATTTTTAAAACGCTGTTTACACACACACATATTGATTTTATGTGAAGAAACACATCTGCCAGTAATGATTACTTTATATTTTTTTAGTTAATAGCTCAAAATTCTCTTGTCACGCTGTGTACACGACTTCTTTCTTTCTCATTACCGATACAGGTAGTTTTCCGCATTTAAAAAATGTCACATGTATAATTTCCTATTCAAATATATTTTTTAATAAAACTCGCTTAGGCATCAAAAAACATGCTATGGGATGGACAGTTTTAAATGGTTACGGTGATGAGAATTTTTTGTAAAAAAAATCTAAATTGTCCGTTTTGCAATAAATCTTTAGAACATGTCATGCCTTGTTTTTAAGAAAATCATGGTTGACATCTTACGGCTCTCCTGTAATACCACTACAGGCCACAGTTAGGGAATCGCTGTCTGAGACTATGTGGTGTTGTTTGTGTCTTCAGGACAGTAGCGATGAGACTGGCGATGTCGTGGATCAGACCGGTCTCAGCGGCACCACGTCCGTTTCTGAACCCGACCTGACCTGCGTGAAGGAGAGAGTGAGGAAAGAGCCTGTGAAAGAACGGCCCGTCTCTGAGATGTTCTCCATCGAGGACAGTATCGTGGAGAGAGAGATCGCTCAGAGGGTACGACACTGAAGAGTCTGAGAGCAGCTGTGATGTCTGATGGATTCTCGGAGAGAAAGAGAGAGATGATGAAGATCTCATGTTCTTGATAATACTGCAGGTTTGTTTTTTCTCACAAAGTCTCTGGAGAAACAGAAGATGGAGAAGAGGCCGCTGATGATGGCCGCTCTCAACGGCTTGTATGTCACACACATGCCCGCTGAACACGTGACCAAACACACGGCTCAACACAACAGCGCAGATGAATGGGTGAGCCGACATTTCTACCCATTTCTCAGTCCGGGTAAGTTCATGTGTTATAAATGAAGACGGTACCAAAAATCTCTCTCTTTCTCAGTGCCAGATGCTGGAGCTCAAGTTAGAAGAAGAGAGACTCTTTACTGAATACGAACAGATTCCCAAGAAAAAAGCGAAATCCATTTTCACCACGGCGACGCTGCCGGACAACATCGAGCGCAATCGCTTCAGAGATGTTCTTCCGTATGAGGAGAACCGAGTAGAACTCGTGCCGAACAAAGAGAACAACACGGGATACATCAACGCCTCTCACATTAAGGTTGGAACAGGGCTTCTCAACATTCTCAACAATATTCAAAGCCCCCCTCCCGCTCACAAAAACTCAAAATTGTTACGCGATAAAATATTTCAGAGCTTGACAATAACTGGAAAAGTGTGTATTCGATATATATAAAAATGGACAGATGATAAGAAACATATATTTTAGTTGTTTTAAAATGTGTACTGCAATGCTTATTTTGTCTCATTTTAAATTATTAGTCATCCCGAGGCCCCCTTGGAAGTCTTCTAGGGCCCCCCTGTTGAGAGCCACTGGGTATGAACACACGGCGTAAAACTCTCTTTACGTTTGGTGACATCATGTGCACCAGCACAGAGATGCTCCAGTTAGGGATGATTTGTCTTTTGAACAGCTTTAGAAAGCTTGGAAGAGCCAATGAAGTCTTTCCCTGATATTTTGACGACATTTGTGATGCAGCGCTTCCTGCCAGCTTAGCGTGTTTTCTGTGTTGTACAGCAGAGGGTGCTGTCACACATCTAAAAACGCAGGAGCTGAATGGCAACCGTTTTCAAAAACACTGGCGGTGAAAGAGTTATCGCGATTACAATCAGTTCATTCTTTCAAATGTCACTTCTTCTGTTCCTGTGAAGAAAGTCAGGCAGAATGACACGAGTCGTTCATCTAGATTTGTTTTTGTGAATGGACCTCGTTTTGCAAGCCTGTGATGACGCGCTCAACGCTCATCAGCATCGTAAATCCTCCTATACAAAATAAACGTTTTTTTTACATATATATTTTTTTTTAAACACGTATGTACGATTACTCTACTTTTTATTATATTTCCTTTGAATAAAATTACCAAAAAATTGTAACCGCTAAAGCGAGAGTCTATGGAAGTCACGGTAAATTTGACATCATTCTCTCTTTCGACTGCCATCATCAGACTCATCATCATTTTTTGAGCAAATGAGAATGGAAAAAATATATTTGTGGAAGTCTCCCATTCACCGCCGTAGAAGTTTACCCAACTATGACGACTTCCGCTGCTGAGAAACGTGGAAAGGATCTCTCACGTGTTTTGTTTAAAGTGAACTCTCTGTGTGTTTGTGTAGGTGACGATCTGTGGAGAAGAGTGGCACTACATCTCCACGCAAGGCCCGCTGCCCAACACCTGCCACGATTTCTGGCAGATGATCTGGGAGCAGGGAGTCAGTGTCATCGCCATGGTTACAGCCGAGGAGGTACGGCCGGTCTTGATTGAACGAATGAAAGGCGTTGTTTGAAGTGTTTCATACTTTCTGTCGTGTTACAGGAGGGCGGACGCTCCAAGAGTCACAGGTACTGGCCCAAACTGGGCTCCAAACACAACTCGGCCACGCACGGCAAGTTTAAGGTCACCACCAAGTTCCGCACGGACTCTGGTTGCTATGCAACCACCGGGTTGAAGGTGAAGCATCTGTTGTCGGGGCAGGAGCGCACCGTCTGGCATCTGCAGTACACGGACTGGCCCGAACACGGCTGCCCGGAATATGTGCAGGGATTTCTGTGTAAGCTCCATACTGGGCCATATTTCACCCTGGAGGTGAAAGTTTGATCAAAGTGAATGAAATACGTTCTGTTTACCATAGGCCACGCCGGACAGAGTAGGATTCATGTTGTTCTGGTTCTTAGCGTTTCGTCTTTCTCTCCTCAGCGTATCTCGAAGAGATCCAGTCAGTCCGGCGTCACACTAACAGCATGTTGGACACGTCCAAGAGTTTGAATCCTCCGGTGATCGTTCACTGCAGTGCAGGAGTGAGTCGCACCGGGGTGGTCATCCTCACAGAGCTCATGATCAGCTGTCTGGAGCACAACCAGGTCTGAACGCTCTCTCTCTCTCTCTCTCTCTCTCTCTCTCTCTCCACAGACCGGAGGATGCCCTGTGTCTATTCTAAACCTCTTGTGAATTGAATTGGTTCACAGATTTATTTCTACAGTGCTTTCACAATGTTGCATTATTGCAAAGCAGCTTTACAGTAAATGTATTTTAGTATCGAGGTGAGAAACAAAAGAAATAATGATGAAATATACTGCATATATTATAATAAAATAAAAGTGATAAGATATTTAGAATATTTAGAATACATGGTGTTACTGCAGCCTACAATGGATTCCTTGTTTATTTTAATAAATGCTATAAAATTGTATATATACTGTTATATTCATAGTGCTAATAACCCTTGTGCATTAATAACTCGCAGTTTTTAAAATGGACAAAAACAGTCATAGAAATATTATATATTCTGAATTTTTCCGCTTTCACTGACTTTAGTTTTTTAGCTTTGATCGACTAACATTGAGAAAATAGCATAATCGAAAAGTAAATTGTACACATTTGAAAAATGTATGATTACTTTCTACATTTTGAACCCTTGCATGCCTAACTAAATCATTTCTTATAAGAATTTAAGGCATAAATCATACATTTTGTATAAGAAAATGTTTGCCCACCTGTGTGACAATGCGGTGTAACTTGTTTAAGCAAATTAGAGTAAAATATAAAAATTCAAATAAAATACATACCTTGTGCAAAATGTATGCTGGTTTCATGGAAGAAAAAAAGCACAAGGGTCAAGGAAGTGTGTGCATATAATTTAAGATGTGTATTAGCAATAAGATTGTTATTTTCGGAATGTGACTCAATCGATGACAACAAATCGTTTCAAGAAATGGACAGGTGTCAAAACTTGACGTTTCATAAAAAGTATTGTGTTCATTTTTCACGATTATAGGAATTATATAAAGTTGAGTTGATACAAAAATGCATGCAATGTTTTATTGGGGTGGGGGGGATCAAAATGGCCAGAAATAACAAACAAAAAAGTCAAAAGTTTTCTGTTAATATTCAGATTTTGACTTCCAATCGAAGGCAGTTGTTTTCCTGATTTCGTGTGTGTTTTGTCTGTTGTTCAGCGGGTGGAGGTTGCAGTGATGTTGGGCCGTTTGAGACAGCAGCGGATGCTGATGGTACAGACGGTCTGTCAGTATAAGTTTGTGTATCAGGTCCTCGTTCAGTTCCTCAAGCACTCCAGACTCATCTGAGCACTTCTCTTTCCTGACAACAGTCCTGCAAACAACTTACATTTGTCTATATCTCACGTTTCCATCTGTGTGTTTTCTTTACGTAAGATGTTTACAATAAATGTAACATAAGGTGTAATCTCTCTGGAGTTCAGGTTTAAAGTTGTTGGGAGTGACGCAAGAACAAAAGAGAACATGTTATGACTTCATTTCATAAAACACACTGTAATGGGAGTTTAAAGAAACAGCCTGAACGTTCTTCTAAACACTTTCTTCTGGTCTTTTCTGCTAAAGTCTTAAAGGAACAGTTTCCTCAAAAATGAAACATGTCTGTTCATTTACTGACATTTCATTCAAGATGTAGGACACATGTCTGTTCTACTAACAACAAAGATGATTTTTTGTTGCAGCCGTGGTCCTTGTGATTTATGAAATGCAAGCCCTTGGGTGCCTTGTGAAAAATTGTAGATATCATATGATAAAAATATGGCGTTATGGATGCCAAGGCGAGGAAACTCAGACAAACTTGTTTGTTCAAGACTAATGTCAGTTCTTTCATGTGTGACACTTCAGCACATAAACGTTAAAACACCATTAACTCACTCCAGTGTTGATGTTTTGTATTATAACAGTATATTTTATACCTTATTTATGCTGTGTTTAATATTTTTTTATTTTGTAACTTGTTTCGAGGTCAGTTACGGTACTATTGTATAATTCAAGAGATTCCATTATTTTTCACATTTATTATTGATCAATTGGAGTATTGCTGAAATTCTGGATATTGAAACTGCATTCAGTATTCAGGCACAAAAGTTGTTGTATATTAATGTTACTTGTTTTTGTTTCTATGAAATAAAACTAATATTAATAAGCTTATACTCTCTTAATTGATGTGAATATTTTATATTTTCTCCTGACATATTTTTGTGAAAAGAATAGACAAGTATGCATGCATTTTGTTTTCAAATGTATATACTGTACTTGCTTTCACAAATGAATCGGTTTCTTTGCACTCATGTTTCATGCGTGCATTATTTTTTTACCTTACGCTTCTTAATCTTAATCTTGCATTTATTCACCAAACTTTTCTTTTGTAAATGTGCTGCCTGTGCAAGCAATGCAATAAAGCATTATTATGTGATCTTCTGTGTTATATTCATCGTACCGCTTTAGAAAGAACAACTGTTATCATATACGTCATGTCCTGTGTACGTATAAGAAGATGGGCCAGACATAGAAAAGGAATTCTTCGTTTCCTCCGGATTATCAAATACATGTTCAGAATATTGTTTATTGATTTGTGTCAAATAAAGCATCAACACATACGTCATGACTAGTCTAGGAGTGTGATTGTCGTGTTAAAATCCTCCAGTTACACAAATGTTTACAAAAAAACCTCCTTAAGCTTTCCTGAGATTTTATTGTATTGTCTGTATCATCAAGCATGAGAAATGCATTTATTAAACATACATCTATTGCGTTTATACAATCTAGTAAACACATACATTTACTAAATAATATTGTGTTCTGACAGAAAAGATCTCACGTTATTCATCACCACTTATTTCTCGTTTGAGCGCCGCCACGTACATGTGATCTTTGCCATGAACCACCTCCATAATGGCCAGAGTCTGAAACACAATGATCACGTATCATCACTCACTGCTGTCTGTTCACAAACACAGTACGACTGCAAAGATAGCTTTATCAATTATAATCACGTATACATATTTGAATTGTTTTTTTTGCTACATGGTTTTGTTAACTATTCATTTAAAAACTGCATTTAATTACGTGCGAGTTATAATGTGTTTTGGTTTGCAGTAACTGTGTTTTGCACCTTTTTAAGGGTGCTGATGCCGATGGATTTTCTATCCAGAGCGATGTAAAGTCTGCCCAGTTTCAGATACATTGATGCTATATTCAGAGAGTATGCAGGGTAAAGCACACTGAAGAGAAAACACAAAGACTGATAAATGATTGCACAAAATACACAGAAACACAAGCACATATATTTGTTCTTACATGTACTGTTTGAGAACTTTTTCGCCGTATCGAACCGCCCCGTCATAGTCCTCAGTGAAGAGACAGACGCCCATGGCCTGATACATCATATGCAGCATGTAGACGTTAGAGTCGTCAAAAACCGAACCCATCTTATCGAGGATGAGCTCACACATCTCCAACAGCTCAGATGGACATGAATCAGAGTCAAGAATTCATAAGCCTTCAATAAATAATTCAACAGTTCCAATAAAAACGTTCATTTGAACTTATCAAGTATGTCTGCAAATATTCACTCAGTTCTTCCCAACAGAAAGACACAAGAGGCTCAGAGAAGGATATTTTTCTCGCGTTTGGCTCTGCGGAATTCTTCAATGGTTCCGAGCGTAACGCACCATATCACTGATGTCCTTCTGACTGATCTCATCACTCAACTTCCTCACCTTCATCTTCATCACATCCTGCACGGGCACACGAAAGTCAAATGACACTCATCTACAGCGAATATAATCATAGCCTGTATATATACTTATATATATATAATTTTCCGGGCCTCCAGTAAAAATAGCCTTATAAACAGTTTGTCACTAGATTATTTTGTTTTTCATGGTTTTCTTGTAAATTTGCATCTTTAATTTGACGTTTTTTACAGTTTATCTAAAATGGGGCGCCAGTAAAATACATTAAATAACACCAAAAAAAAAAACATCACTCCAAGGCACTCGAAAGTATTATCAAATAAAAAAGCCTTAGTGGCTTATCTTAAATGACTTCACATGTGCACCAACACATCACATGATGCGACTAACAAGCCTTCATCAGGGTGTCTACATACAAACACACCTCCTGTAAACAATCATCTAGTCACATGAGATGGTCACCTGATTAAGTATCTCACCTGAGCAACTCAAAACAAAGGATTTTTCATAAATATAACAGCTAATATAATTTACATTACAAACAATAAAGAACAAGAAAAAAGTTAAATAACGTACGTTATTGTAGAGTTAAGTACTTTTTTTCTGCTTTTTTATGGTTTTCAAATAAAATAAAATAAGTAAAAAAAAGTAAAAATACACTGTTAAAATCCTGTAAAAAAAGTAATTTTCCGGCAGCTGGCGGCGCTAGTGAAATAGCATTAAATAATATGTTTGTCATGTTAAATGACATGCTTTTCATTTTTTTCTTGTAAATTTGCCAACTTTTAATGTAACTTGATATTTTCTTACCGTACTTTGATAAATGTGTGAAAAATCTGTAGCGTAAAATAATTTTCAAACATTTTCAAAATTCCATTAAAAAAAATTATACACTATTTGTGAAAAATCTGTAAAAAATAACAGTAACATTTTGTAAAATGACATTTTTTTCTTGAACAAAATTGATGCACACACTTGATTTAATAGCACTTTAATGGTCCGATTACAAACTGACAATTTTTCATTATTGTACATCTTCCAGTCATACCTTATGCTCAATGCATTCTATATATTGCATAATTTATTTCAGGATTAATGTATTATTTTTTAACATTTCCTTTTAGACTTGGAATAGGACACACAGACATGTTATATATCGTGTGTTATATTGTACATACCATGGATTTGGTGGTACACTCTTTACAGTCACAGCTGAAGTAGTAGACATCTCTGAGTCTCTCTATCCTGTCCTCTGTAGGGTACAGCACGTCTATATAGCTGATATATATCTACACACAAACACACATCGAGAAAATGGTCAAACCCATTGATTTGTACATCACTTCACAAAAGCAGCTTTAGAGGAAAAACTGACAAAGCAGAAGTAATTCATTCTGATCTTATGTGGGAAGAACGCCTGTTTTTGTGCTTAAATTTGACAGAATTTTTAAACATCACGTGTTACGCACCGTCTATTAATGGAAAAATACCCAGAGCTGTGAACCCCTTTTTCACAACCTAGATCAGGTTGAAAAACAGGAACGTTCTTCAGCGTTAAAGCTTCTTTATGGGACCATATGTTTATTCTAGTTAGAGTACCTGCATTTTTACATTTCCAAAGATATTGATAGGTTTCAATTCCATTGCAATTGTATGAAAACTTTAAATCACAAAAAACAAAAGGCTTTTTTAAAGGCTTTTGAATTATGATTAAAAAAAACAGCTGCAGGCTATTGTTCCTTTGAGATACAGCAACGTCAATAATAGGTCATTCTTCAATTTGTTATTTGTAGTTTTATTATCCAAAAACAAAGATGTGTGTCATATGGTCGTGTAAAGAACTCGTTGCATACGGACCTCCTGCCCTGGACTGATGTCCTGCACAGCTCGCACCTCCGCGTTGATGCCTCTGTATGTCACCATGACGTTGGGACAGCAGCTGTGGTTCGTGAGGGCGATACTAAGAAAGAACACGAGATGAAAAGACAAAGAGCATTATAAAAGAACTCAGAGAGAGCTATAAGAGGAGGTGAGTGTAAAAAACAAGCCTAAAAATCTTTTTTTACTCGAAACACTTTAACAAAAATGCACGTGACCGTAGTAAAGACAAATCAATCCCCAAGCATGAAAAAAAACGTCCGATGGAAAAGTTTGGAACAGTAGACACGTACACAATACATGCACAAGAATTCATGAAACATAAAACAGAGAGTTGAGCCAAAAGTCAACATGTCCTTTTCAACCTGTATGACTTTCTTTCTTCTTCAGAACACAAAAGAAGATATTTTGAAGAACGTTGGTAACTGAACTACACCGACCCCTATTGACTTCCATTGTATGAACACAAAACCACCAAAATATCTTATTTTGTGTCTCGCAGAAAAAAAGAGTCCCATGCAAGATTTGGTCCACATGAGGGTGAATAAATGACAGAATTAGTTTTTTATTTCAATTCCTCTAAAAGAAACAACCCTCAAGATGAAAAGGAAGGGGAGAGATGAATGATGAAACGAACTACGACAAAAAAGTTCAACATTAGAAGCGTGAAACACACAATGACGCTGGAGGACAAAGCCGTACCTCTGGCAAGTTAAGGGCCGTGACTATCAAATACAGACCGAAGCTTACATATGAGTCAGCACCCCAAAGAGAAAGTCCCTGGTGTAGAGCCAAACCCTCTGAGCCACAAACATCGTCCCATGAGTAAGACCCCCGGCCTGCAGGAGAGCCCACCTGGACCTCCTCCAACAGATCATGAAGTGACAGTGTGTACGTATGTGAGCTTACTCTGGAAACACCGCTAATCCTATGTGAGAGAGTTCCTCGTCCTCCAGAGTGAACCCGTTACAGTGAACCTGAAGAACCAAAGAAAGAAAGACCGGTGAGTCTTTGAAGTGTTTATTGGTCTAAACTCCTCTGAAAGTGTGTTTACCTGTGAGAAGAGTGTGAGCAGGTCCTGATGTTCGGGGAAGTCCAGATATTTGGAGTAAAACTGATGGAGACCTGCAATGTCTGATGTAGTCCGCTCTCTTTTCTCATTATCCAACTCCTCGGTGTCTGAGAGAAAGAAATTATAACATCACTTACAAAATAAATTACAAAAGCCACAAGCTAAAAAAAGACATCACTTGTGAAACTCAGTGTCACTGTAACGTATACTATATGGTAATTGCTGAAGCTTTAAAGGGGTGAAATGACACGGCTCAAAGGAATATTATGGTTTATTTTAGATGTAATGTATATACACGATTTAAGGTTAAAAAACGCTGTATTTCCACACACCGTGCATGTTTGTATCTCCTCTTTGCTCCGCCTCTCTGAAACGTGCAGATTTTTTACAAAGCTCATGGCTCTGAAAGCGAGGTGTGCTATGATTGGCCAGTTGACCAGTGTGTAGTGATTGGTGAAATACTGCAAGCGTGTGCGGGAAATGTAACGCCTCTTACCATATTTGGAAAATCAGTTTCCTCTTTAATTGTACTGACAGGTACGTCCACCTTACTTGCGTATACATTTGGGCGGTCTTAGTCAAATCATACCAACAACTGACGTAGATTTGTGGGGCTGTGGTTACACGAGGCGTTTCAGGCAGGTCTGGGTGAGCATTCGCTTTAAGTTCATTTTAGCAATTTTACGTGTCTAATACATGCATGGGCGACTAACAACACACCAAAGACACAGAAAACACATATTCACGCCATATGACCCCTTTAAAATCCCTGCGATGTTGCTCTATATTTTAAACGGTAGAATCGTTGCACGTAAGTAATGGTGCATATGCGCAATAATGTTCATTTGAGCCTTTTTGCTGTGTTTCTCTCCTAAATGAATCTGTGTTGTGAACGACTCGGAAAAGACAATGATTCAGTGAGTCGTTCATCAAGACACTGATACAACTCGTATCACTGTTATGCGGACGACACCCAGATCTACATCTCGTTTCACCCAGATGATACCACTACAGCAGCTCGCGTTACAGCCTGCCTCGAGGACATCTCAGCTTGGATGAAAGAGCATCACCTCCATCTGAACCCTGCCAAGACAGAACTACTCGTGTTTCCGGCACACCCCACGGTGCAACACGATCTCACCATCCAACCTGGCAATACCACAATCACTCCTTCCAAAACAGCCAGGAACCTCGGAGTCATATTCGATGAACAGCTGTCCTTCAATGATCACATTGCAAAGACAACACGGTCATGCCTATACGCCTTATTCAACATTAGAAAGGTCAGACCCTATCTCACTGAGCATGCGGCACAACTCCTTGTCCAGGCCCTGGTAATCTCAAGGTTGGACTACTGCAATGCTCTCCTTGCTGGTCTTCCTGCAAAGGCAATCAAACCACTTCAGCTGGTTCAGAACGCAGCAGCACGCCTCGTCTTCCAACAGCCCAAAAGGGCTCATGTGACTCCCCTTTCACCTCCACTGGCTACCGGTTGAAGCCCGTATCAGATTCAAGTCACTAATGCTTGCCTACAGGACTATCACTGGATCTGCACCGGCTTACTTTCACACCCTCCTGCACTCCTACACCCCATCAAGATCCCTGCGTTCAGCAAACCAGCGGCGTCTTGTATTGCCTTCCCATAAGGGCAGTAAATCATTTTCCCGCTCATTCTCATTCACAACTCCTTCCACAACATTCTTCCTAACTCGGTCCGGTCAACCACATCTCTCGCAACATTCAAAAAACTACTTAAAACCCATCTCTTCTGTGAATACTTGTAAAAAAAAAAACACTAACCCTCTCTCTTTCTCTCAACAGGTAATGGTTTAGCTTTTGTTGAAACCATTAACTTTGTATTGGCACCTACTATATTATTGCTCCTGTATGACATATCACATATTACAATATTTTATTATAAAAAAAACTTTTGGAACCACAGTAGTTCTCTACCGGTGTGGTAGTACCAGCCAGGTTAGATCCATGCCTTCTTTTATCTTATTTATTTGGAGATGCTTCAATGTTCATGTGTTGTGCATACAGAAATGTTTGTTGTCTCTCTATCAGCTGGAAACACTTTCACGTGCTATATTTTTCTTCTTTTTCAATCCCTGTATAACCATGAGAATGTGTAAATAAATCAGTTTCTGAAAACTCAAAGCAGCCCCAACATTGAGCGTGACTTAAATCACCTTCGTCTCCGTCCTGATGCTGCGTTTGAACTTCAGCAGATCCTCTTGATCATGTCTACATGCCTCAATAACTTGCTGCCATGTGATTGGTTTCTTTGCAAATGAAGTAATTAACCTGATAAAACCATACACATTATATGGGGTCAATTATTTTTAACTCTTCATAAAGTTCTTCTTCCTACAGGGGGAAAATGTGGTGTCCTTAATGTTTTCTGGCACTTACGGGCTTCCATATCCTTCAGTAAGAGCAGTTTTTCTGACTGGCTTCTCTCTTTCTGGTCTCTCTGCGTGGGTAAAGACACGTCAAACACTCAGAATTTTACATCTCGATGAATGGCATGGAGTTCGATTGCCTGTATCTGACCAGTCTGGCGATGATTCTGGCGACCAGTCGCACCGTCTCTGAAGGACACCACTTCTCACCAAACGCACACATGGCTTGACACTCCAGCTTGTGCACGGGCCAGTCCTTTTTCTGTCAAATACACACAAAAAATGTTTTACATCAACATTATTTAGGTGTTTAATTTCATTCATTTATTTTTTATACATTTTAGCCTATCTGAAGCTATTTTTAGGGGTTTTATCTCAAGATATTGTCAAGTGTTTCTTCAGAAGCTATTTTTATACCTCATGACATTGTTATGTGTTTTATCTCAAGCTGTTTTCTGTTTGTTGTCTTTGACACACAAAGTGAAGTTTAACTACAGCAAATTAATTTAACCTAAGCCACTTAAAGTGGCAGTCCGTAAATTATTTTGAGGAAAATTGATCTAAAACCAATTATTGAGCAAGTACATGAAAGATCGGTGTTTAAAACTGTGTCACTAGCCTTGCGGGATTCACAACGGAAAGCTTGTAATAATGGTTTGTACTTTGCCCTGTCGGGTCGCCTTTTCCGGAAATCCTTATATGGTGTCTTTTGTCAATGCATCATTTCACATTCGTACACAGAACGAAGAGGATCCGGCTGCTAGCCCACGTGTGGATGCTGCGAGTGACAGGCGATTTGTAGCGTGTTCTCACAACTGCTGGGTAGGATTTTTTTACAAATTTTAGTATTATTTGTGGCGGCGCTAAGTACTTTAACTTTTAGACGGCAAGCAGCGTTGACATCTGGGGATTCATCAGTTGTAAAAAACAACAAAGAACGAACTGATGACAGTTTACAAAGAAACAGGGAATGTGATCGGACGGACTCGCGCAATCATCGCTTGCAGACATCGCTATATTTCTTCCGAACAGGTGAGACATTCAGATAACACAAAACCCGTAGCGCACTTGTTGTGTTAATACAGACGGTTACAGTTTCATCTGTTGTTCTTTCTCTCTTTATGTTCATTATGATAAATGTAACTTAAGCCCTATTCGCACGGGATTAGTATTATCTGGGGACCTCGTGTGATTTAGAAATGACCTCCCCACATCTGTATTTCATGTGGCGTGAATAGCAATGATAGTGAAGCCTGTGATTTTACTCAAATTTACGGACTTATATCCCGGATATGATGGCAGTTTTGTGTTTGGGGATCTTCTCTCCGGTTCGCATTACGGGAGTTTCCATGAGAGATAACAAAACTGGAGACTCCCGGCCAAAACGGCAGGTTTGGAAATGACCCTGCAGCCGAAATAATATCAAAACACTCCAACACATCCTCCATTTGCGCTTTTTGGGTCTATTTATGTTCTTATTGGTTTTGTGTTATATCATCTGCCATGTTATCTGTGTTTATTATGCGCTACTGATGTACAGTGAAGATTCTCACCGGACCGGTGCACTGTCACAGTCCACGACTCAAAATATCAGACTCATCCGCGCAGTTGAGCAGTGCCGAATCACAACTCACGTAAAGAAATACCTCCGCACATCACCTGCAATAGCAATTACAAGCTGAGATGGCGACAAAGAGGCCAATCCTACGCAGTGCCGTTTTAAGTAATCTATTTTAAATAAAAGATATTGGGTGTAAAAACTTTCTTCAATTAAAAAAATATTAACGGTAACAATTAATATTTTTGGTAAAGAATTAAAAATATAATTGAAATGAATTGTCTGTGATAACATGACAGTTTTCTGTAACTTAATCAAAAGTGAAATATGTACTTGGATTTTAAATATATTCGACTCATTTAAAATTAAATAAGTTTTTGGTTTTGTTTTGTTGGCTACATTTTTGATGTGATATTAGATGAAAAGTATATGTCTGAACAAAAGCATAAATATAATTACAGAAAAAAAAACATGGGCTGTAACAAATTAGAGTGACTTTTAAGTTTGGCAAAAGTATAATTTATTGTACTGTACCAAACACTATTATCTGTGTTTGTAGCTATATTTTCATTTTCAATTAAATCACTCTATTCTTTAAAAAACCCTTAATAATGATTACACAGGCTAACTGAGAATGACTTATTATTAAAACGTATTGTTATTTATATATTTCATATTTATTTGATATTAAACAAAATACATTTAGCTATGGAAATTGGCATCAATCTTCATGAAATTCCACTATTTACTGTCATTTTGGTATCATGACACCCCTGGTAAAATGTGTGTTTGAATGTGTTACAGAAGGTATTTTACCTGACACTTTGCATTGCAGTAGAACGCTTTCTTACACTTTCCACATTTTGCAAGACCCTTCTTCCTGCACACACAAAACACAAATGAGCATCAAAAGACATCCAAACAAAACATAGTCTGTTCCAATGATCATTTAGTGTCATTTATAACAGTTTATTCAGTCATTGAGAGGTGTCAAGCAGCTGTCTGTCTTCAGCAGCTGTCAGCAGAACTTTTACAAGCACTCACTGACCCCAGACCAGAGGCAGCGCGTTGTGTTAAGCCATCTGCTTTCAGTCGTTCGACAGTATTTTTAGACGTGACCACTTGGACATTTTCGAATCGAGAGATGCACTCAATATGAAAGAAGGGCAGACACAAAACACATTAACAGTGATTTGGTTAAATACCATTTAAATGAATGAACAAATTTCATGATACGATGACAGAGTTGAATTCCACCATAACAGACTATGGTACACAACAGAAAAGCTGTAAAAGTACCATAATTCAGCACCACTCGTGAGACAAAGTTCCACAGTTTAACCTGACATGTATTTTTATTAAATAGCATTTCATTTTTTTCATAGATTTCTTATTAAATAATGAATGCTTTTGAAAATAATCACAGACGATTACGAGAATGTAATTTATGTACAATCTTAGATGATTCAATCTATGACAAAACCATGGCTACCCAAAATCACTAGTAAAACAACCACAATATACAAACTCCACAAACCAATTGGTAAACAAAATGTTAAAATTGCGCTCAAGTTCCTCTGGACTAAATTAAGCTAAACAGCAACAGAAAACTAAAAAGGATTTCGTCAACAACGTCAGCTGTCCTTTAGATTTACATCAACAGATAAAGAAAACAGTCAGTATCTTTAAAAACAACAAAACAGAACAAACAGATTTGTTGAGTAGATAAAACAAAAATAGCTTCTGAAAACTCAAGGTTTTATTTGTCTTTTATTGTAATTCCCTTATCTCTAGGCATCATGAAACTTTTATAAGAGTAAAATCGCAAAAGTGACAATCACCTTACAGAGCAGTTATGAACATGAGCATGTTTATGTATTCTAGTTGTGTTGTAAAGTCAGACCTCGTGAAGCACTGCTCACAGATGAATCCTCTCTCGCTGACGGACAGCACGTAGGAATAAGCAGGACACGAGAAGAGCAGCTCACCGACTCCATAAGCTCTGTTCACCCGCAGACCTCTGCCCTTCCCCGGGCTGTCAAACTGCTCGATGCCCGCGATGCCCTCCAACTTCATCATGACCTCAACACAATAATGCCCGTCTGAGCCTCTCCTAACACAATAAAGACTTACAGCTGTCTGATGAGCAGCTGATCTAGTCAATGGAGAGAGAGAGAGAGAGAGAGAGAGAGAGAGGGTGTGTTGCAATGGAGTACCCAAAAATAAACCAAAATGGGTGTTTCCAAATGCGGGGCGGAGTCAATGTTTTTTTATAGGGGTGGCCAGGCAGGGACCAAAATTATTGTGGCAAATAGACTGGTGCAGGGATGATGTATTCTTGTAGGCCAACCCAACATATAGACTTTTCGAAGATTGCAAAAAATAAGATCTGTAAGGTTGATGATACTTACAAGTTTTGTCTATCGAGATCATTTTTACAAGTTAACACAATATTTGAAATTTTTGAAGCCTAAATACAATTTCCAGAAGTAAAACGCAAACACAAGGATATAATCAGACTTCACTACTGTCGCTCGACATTAACGTCACCATCACCAAGCCTCCAACAACTTTCTTAAACTTAATTAAAAAAGTTTCCTGGTTATTAGTTACTCTGTAAATTAATCCTCAGAAATGTTTTTAGAGATTTGTGCCCATGTTGCATTATTTGTGAGATTTAAAGGCGGATCCTACGTCGGAGCGGGGGGCAACATGCAACAGCGACTGACAACCAACAACTGAAACACAAGGGCTTAAATACACTGGGAAAACGAAATGACAAGAAACACCTGGGGCAATGATTAACACAGAACCAACGAATAAAAGAACTACACAGGAAACAGGAAAGCAAACAACCAAAACTACAAACTAAAAGTCCAAAAGATTTTGCATCACTTCCAGTGTTCTGTTGAATTCTGCTACCTCCATACAAAACAGGCAAAAATGTTCCTGCCAAAGGATGTGTTAATTTTTTGCCACTTGTTAGCAACCGTCATTTTTAAGACATGATATAGCTTAAAAATTCATGAGCAGATTATAAATAGTGTGTTTTATGTCATACAGGTTTTGTTAACCAAACCTTATTTGAATTCTGTCACGAAACGGGAAGTGAGAGAACCCAAATGCAGACAGTGAAGGTATAAACAAAATACTTTAATAAAATGGAACAAACACAAAACAAAAACCCACAATGGGGTAAAATGCAGGGGATAACAAAGACAGCCAAACAGGAACGAAAAACTCACGGAGGGTAACAAGTTGTAACAAAAATGATCATAAACAGGAACAGAGTGCTGTAGCAGAACGCTGGGACACAGCGTAGGGACAAATCCTCAATAGAGCCAGCAGGTACAAGCAGGTACAACAGGGTACAAGAACAAACGAGCACAGGACAGAGAAAACAAGGGCATTAAATAGGGAGACGAACAAAGGATAAATAACAAGGAACAGGTGCTGGGGATAAAGCACTAATGGGAAGGTAACGAGGAAACGAGAGGGGCGGGGCCATAGACGAGACACGAGAAAGCGCATGACAGCCAATATCTAAACCATGCCATGTCTTTCTCACACAAAACCCTAGGCTATGCCATAACTCCGCTGCAAGAACAATAAACATGACATGATAGCGGAGTCATGACATAAGCCCCCCCTTAAATGAACACCTCCAGGTGTTCACCAAGGGGTAACTAACAAGACAAGACAGACTGGGTAACAGACAAAAACCAACAGAACATAGAAAACATGATTAGGGGCAGACAAGCAAACATCACACTTGGGTTAGGGTGGCATAGTAAAAATAACAGACATGGGAGGGGGGCGGGGCAAAACAAGAGTTCTTAGGGGGCAGTCCAAAAGGGTATGGGTAGGGTGGGACAGTCTTAGGGGGAGTCATAGCCCGGGGTGGCGCTCGGGAGCGCGAAGCCCCGGGGGGATTGACGGGAGAAGTCCAGTGGGGAACAGGGGCAGGCTTGGCTTCCGGCTGGAAGGCCTGCTGGGCGGGCTTGACACCGGCTGGAAGGCCGGCAGGAACACGGACTGGATTGCCGGCTGGCACGGATTGCCGGCTGGCACACGGACTGGATAGCCGGCTGTAGCACCGGCTGGAAGGCCGACTGGCACACTGGACAGGACACCTTACCGGACTGACTGGACCGGACTGGACACCGGACTGGACACCGGACTGGACCGGACTGACTGGACACCGGACTGGACACCGGACTGGACTGGACTGGACCCGGACTGGACACCGGACTGGACACCGGACTGGACACCGGACTGGACACCGGACTGGACACCGGACTGGACACCGGACTGGACACCACTGGACTGGATACTACCCCCCTCCTCGGCTTCCTCTTCTTCGACCGGCCCACGGTAGGTGTGGCCAGTTGCGGAGAAGCGGTGGGGAGCACGACCAGCTCTGTGATGGAGGAGTCGGACGGGGACGCCCAGGATTCCCGTCTCCCCCGCTTGCCAGTGAGACCGCGAGGTTGTGGAGAGGCTGCAGAGGCTGAGGGGGGGGTTGTGGCGATGCCCACAACCTCGATCTGCAGAGGACCACCCTCTGGTAACGTGACCCGCGGAGATGAGTAGCTGTTGCGCGATGTGGTCGCGGACTCCGCACGAGCCGCGGCGGCTAGCCACACAGCGTCGAAGTCCAACGGCCTCATCGCTCTCATCTCCGCTCGTGAGAGTGGGTCTCTGAGACCGGTGTTGAACAGCACCGCCAGCTCCTCCTCCCCGAAGACGCCTTGTCCGGCGATGTCGAGGAACCTCTCCACAAACTCATGCACAGTCTCACTCCCTGGCGAAGACTGCAGAGGCGACGGGCAACACTACCACGGCCAGTGTTCATGGTTGCTTGCTGGGTTCAGTTTTGGCTCGTTTGTTCTGTCACGAAACGGGAAGTGAGAGAACCCAAATGCAGGCAGTGAAGGTATAAACAAAATACTTTAATAAAATGGAACAAACACAAAACAAAAACCCACAATGGGGTAAAATGCAGGGATAACAAAGACAGCCAAACAGGAACGAAAAACTCACGGAGGGTAACAAGTTGTAACAAAAATGATCATAAACAGGAACAGAGTGCTGTAGCAGAGTGCTGTAGCAGAACGCTGGGACACAGCGTAAGGACAAATCCTCAATAGAGCCAGCAGGAGCCAGCAGGAGCCAGCAGGAGCCAGCAGGAGCCAGCAGGAGCCAGCAGGAGCCAGCAGGAGCCAGCAGGAGCCAGCAGGAGCAACAGGGTACAAGAACAAACGAGCACAGGACAGAGAAAACAAGGGCATTAAATAGGGAGACGAACAAAGGATAAATAACAAGGAACAGGTGCTGGGGATAAAGCACTAATGGGAAGGTAACGAGGAAACGAGAGGGGCGGGGCCATAGACGAGACACGAGAAAGCGCATGACAGCCAATATCTAAACCATGCCATGTCTTTCTCACACAAAACCCTAGGCTATGCCATTACTCCGCTGCAAGAACAATAAACATGACATGATAGCGGAGTCATGACAAATTCGTTTTAGAGAATTGTTCAACTTTATGCGAATAATGAGTGACTTACAATAATACATATAGAAAACAGTATGTAACAAAACAAACACAGGTGTTTGAAAACAACATTCTCATCAAAACTGTATTTTTCACATGAACTTAAAATAAAGAACGATTAAGAGAGCAAAAGACCAAGTTTACAGAATGTGTTAAAGACTGTTTCAGTAGCAACAACAGAAAACGTAACTTTTTAATCCAATTAAATTTTATTGATATAGCGCAAAGCAGCTGTACATATATTATGATTTAAAAAAATTATAACAATACATGAATACATAAAATAATGATGGTATTGAAATACATGGTATTATTCCAAGTTTGTCTCTATGCAATGTTCATTAATGGATTGTTAGAATTGTTCATTTAAAGTATCAAGGTGTCTACACGGCACGCCCAAGGAAGGGCGAAAGAAACAGCCCGTCCACGCGTGAACCCACAAGAGATAGGAAGTCTCGCTTACCATCAAGATTGGCTGCGCTGCGTCAAGATTGTCTGCGCTGTGGGCCTGCAGCTCGTTACTCTTTGTGTGTTTGTTTATTCACGGCATTTGGGTGAGGAATGTTATATAAACGGTGGATATAACGCTGGATTTGGAGATGGTTTGATGCTTTTTCCATCTTAACATCAACCACTGAATTATCACCAGATGTCAATAAGAAGGACGTATTATTTGATTAACATGGAAAAAAAATCATAAAATATGGTTTGGTTTGTTTAGTCTATGTATCATCTACATTCTTAAATCACAGAGTTTCACTTTACTAAACCAGTCAAGTCTAAATCCAGGATAGAGCGGTTGAGTGAATGTGGTGCTGATGCTGTGGATGAGGGTCATTGTGTCAGAGACGCTGTAGAAGGACAGAATTCCTGCTCTCTCATCCACATACACTCCTATTCTATTAGATCTGGACTCTACAGAGAGATCAGTGTCGATGTTATTGTGACTGAATGAGTAACTGGTGTTAGACCAAAACAAACTCCAGGACTGATCATTACATCCAAACTCACACTCATCACCCCGTCCCTTCCTCCTGATGCTCTTATATGACACTGATATAAACACACGACCACTGCACTCAATCTCCCAGTAAGAGCGTCCACACACTCTCTCTCTACACAACACCTGCTGATACACATCATCAAATCTGTCTGGATGATCAGGATACTGATGCTGTGTGTTAGTGTCTGTAATCTCTCTGTTGTCCTCAGACAGACGGATGAGTTTATTCACTGTGTTTAAATCCAGAGACAGTTGAAGAGAATCTGAGGAACAAAAAACACATCATCTGCATCTTTACATCACAAAAGTAATAAATCAGAGAAATATTGAGATATTCTTCATCTGACATCAGACTTCACAGGAGAGAATCATCCGTCATTATTGTTTCCAAGAAATGAAGCACTTCTGCACAATTAATGAGTCAAACTGATGAAATCTCAAATTCTGTTCATCTCAAAGCAAACTGAACACGCACACATTATTTATTCGACCAATCAGGTTCTCTTGTTCAAAACAAGCGATCAATGACGCCGTATGTTGTGACGTTTGAAGAATGTGTCACTCAGTGGCTTCAGGGCAAATATCTGATGGTCAGAACATGTAACTAATGAAAAGATGAATTGATTTATATGTGTGTTGTTTATATTCTGCATGTAGATGAGTTGATTCATTCATGAGTTTATGTTGTTAGTTTTGTGACGACTTCATCTGTCAGCTGTCATCCAGTACAGACGCTCTTTCTGTCGTCTTCATTCATGTCACAAACTAATATTTGACACCTGTGACGAGCGGGCCAGTGGCAAATCAGCGTCGCCAAGGCAACGGCGCAATCAAGCCCCCACACCTGTGGATCGTCACCACCTGGTCTCCATCAAGCTCACCCTTTATAAACAGAGGAAGAAGAGGAAAGGGTGAGCTTGTTCTCCCTACAGAGTCTGACGACTAATGTTGGTTTCGTTCTCTTTCCCCACAGAGATCAGCGCTTGATGATCCACAGGTCATTCCACAGTCACGAACGGACTCTTCACCTACTTTCACTTTCAAGGCACAGACTTCACACGGATCACGCAGGACATGAAAAGAGCTATCTTCCTCTCTACACTTCTCATGTGAACTATCTGGTTGTGCCTCTCAATAAATCACCCTCCGGGGCTCAAACTCGAATGTACTGTGTCTGCCTCGTTTTCTGCCTGCCACAGTGGTGGAGAATGCGGGCACTTTTCTGAGGAAATTACCCGTATGAAAGAACTACAGGTGATTGAACCATCGCGTAGCCCGTGGTCTAGCCCCATAGTAATGGTACCAAAACCAGACGGGTCATTACGCTTCTGCAACGACTTCCGGTGCCTCAATGACGTCTCCACTTTTGAAAGCTACCCCATGCCCCGGGTGGATGAACTCCAGGACCGACTGGGGTCCGCACGGTTTATTTCCACCCTGGACCTTACCAAGGGCTACTGGCAGGTGCCCCTGTCCCCCGACTCCAGCGAAAAGACGGCCTTCAGTACACCCTCCGGCCATTGGCAGTACAGAGTGCTGCCCTTTGGACTGCATGGGGCACCGGCCATGTTCCAACGCATGATGGACATCCTGTTGCGGCCCCATCGACCATATGCTGCCGCTTACCTCGACGACTTAGTCATCCACTCGGGGACCTGGGAGGAACACGTGACAAGGCTTCGGAAGGTCCTGTTCGACCTGCGAAAGGCGGGGCCGACCGCAAACCCGAGGAAATGACACTTGGGTCTAGCAGAAGCTCACTACCTGGGGTTTAGAATCGGACGAGGGCTCATTCAACCACAGCTCCAAAAGGTGAAGGCCATCCAGAAGACTCCCCGACCGACCACAAAGACCCAGGTACGTGCTTTCCTCGGGTTAGCCGGGTACTACAGATGTTTCATCCCTGATTTCTCCTCTAGCCAGCCCCCTGACCGACCTGACCAGGAAGATACAGCCGGAGAAAGTCAACTGGAACGAAGAGGCCCAGGCAGCATTCCAGACCCTGAAGCAGGCCCTCTCCTCCTCGCCCATCCTTCATGCCCCAGACTGCGGCTGTCCTTTCATACTCCAGACGGATGCTTCCGACACAGGACTGGGAGCAGTCCTCTCCCAAGAGAAGGATGGCAGGGAGCATCCGGTCGTCTACATCAGCCGAAAGCTCACCCCAGCGGAAACCAGGTACGCGGCGGTAGAGAAGGAAGCCCTCGCCATAAAGTGGGCTGTCCTGGAGCTCCGGTACTATCTACTGGGAAGGAGCTTCACCCTGGTTACAGACAACGCCCCCCTGACCTGGATGGCGAAAGCGAAGGACTCCAACGCCAAGGTGAACAGGTGGTTCCTCGCGCTCCAGGACTACCACTTTACAGTTAAACATCGGGCGGGGCTTCCCACGGAAATGCCGACGGACTATCCCAGAAGTGGTCAGGATGGGCATCACGGTCAGGGACACGACATCCCCCCCAGTCACCCCTACACGAAAACAGCTATCTTCCTCTCTACACTTCTCGTGTGAACTATCTGGTTGTGTCTCTCAATAAATCACCCTCCGGGGCTCAAACTCGAATGTACAGTGTCTGCCTCGTTTTCTGCCTGCCACACACCATACGAACTAAAGATGAGATTCTTACACAAACAATAATTCACTGATTCAAATCATTTGTTCTGGACTAAATCAACAGCTCTTGATATCACACGTGTCATGAGATTCTTCATCGTTGTGTTTCTCTGTCAAGTTTGTGTGTTTGATGATGTTTAATAAGAGATGTAGTGGATGTGTTGATGTGTTTGTGTCACTTACACTGGAGGAGGAACTGATCTCTGGTCTTGAGTTCAGGACTGTGAATAATCTCTGTGTGTTTCACTGGAGAAATAAACACACATTTGATTCTCAATCATGTCTCATGAAATCATTTGTGTTTCTACATGATAACAGCTGATGGATTGTAAAGAGTCAATGAATGATACTTCACCTCTCTCAGAGATCTTTTCTAGCTCTCGTGTGCAGAAATGCTCCAGTTTGTCTCTCAGATGAGATACAGATTTGATGACATCATCAAAAGAGAGGAGAGAGCTGACAGTGATGCTGGACAGAGAGTCTGTAGATCCAGGAGGAACAGAGAGAGACGGCAAACTCTACACACACACACACACACATATGTCTGGTTTACTATCTCCAAGTGGACAGTCCATAGGCGTAATGTTTTTTATACCGTACAAACTGTATATTTTATCTCCTACCCCTAAACCTAAAGATCATAGAAAACGTTTTGCATTTTTACATTTTTTTTAAATATTGTTCTGCACAATTTATAAGCTTTTTTGCCCATGGGGACCTCAATTTTGGTCCCCACTGTGAAACAAGTCCCCATCTGTTGGTGTGCATTCAGGTTTAGGTCCCCACCGGGATATAAAAACATGTACACACACACACAATGAAACACAAGTTGTTGTCTGTGTAAAGAGCACTGGGCTGTTTTTCACATCACATCTCTGTTACCTGCAGCAGATGGATGTGATGATGTGTGTGTAGAAGCTTCTCCAGCTCAGCGTCTCTCCTCCTCAGATCATCAATCTCCTGCTTCAGTCGCTCCAAGAGTCCTTCAGCTCGACTCACTGCAGCCGTCTCCTGATCTCTGATCAGCTGTGTCACCTCAGAGCGTCTTCTCTCAATGGATGAGATCAGTTCAGTGAACATCATCTCACAGTCCTCCACTGCTGTCTGTGCACACCGCTGTTACACACACACACACACACACACACACACACACAGGCACACACACACACACATTACTGTGAGACACACTGAGACTCTTCTGAGATCTTCTGCTCCAAACTCACCTTGTGAGACTCCACAGCATCTTTGAGCTTCTGAAGGTCTTTCTGTTTCTTCCGGATCTGCTGCTGAACTTTATTCTTTGTTTCTCCAAACTGACTCTGAAACATTGAACACAATGACTGAATAATAGAGTCTGTTTGAACTATTAAATCCTCATATATCTCAGTAAACTTCTGGTAAGACAATGAAAAAATAAAATAAAATAAGCACCTGTTTCTCCGTCCATGCTGCAGCTGTTGATACAGTGTCATGTGTTCTGTGTTCATCTATACACACAATACATATAAGCTTCTGATCCGTGCGACAGTAAATCTCCAGAATCTTGTCATGTCGAGGGCAGATCATGTCATGAAGTGCTGCAGTGGCGTCTATCAGGTTGTGTCTTTGACCTCTGAAGAGATTCTCGTGTTGCTCAAGATGAGTTTTGACAGTAAGAGTTGAGACACAGCAGACAGGATTTGATGGCTTTGTGTTTTCTTCCAGTACAGACGTCACACTCCACATCTCCAGCTCCAGCGGAACAGTGATCAGAAACAGCACATTTGACTTTAGTCTTCTTCAGTTTCTCCGTCATCTCAGCAAACATCACATTCTTTGCTAAAACAGGTCTTGGACTGAAGGTTTGTCTGCACTGAGGGCAGCTGTAGATTCCCGTCTGATCTTCTTGATTCCAGCAGTCTGTGATACATCTCATACAGTAAGTGTGTCCACAGGGAACAGTCACTGGATCCTTCAGTAGATCCAGACACACTGAACACATGAAGTGATCCTCTGAAATACTCGCTTCTGCCATTTCACCGTATGACACACACAGATAGAAACACCAAACACTCCACAGATCGATGTCACTTCACTTTCACTTTCTCTGAACTGAAACACTTCCTGCTTCACTTTATGAAACAGGTTTGACAAGTGATGTAATAAACACGTCCACTAGATGGCAGCAAAGTGCTTTATTTAAGGAAAGTCTCCTGCATGATGACAATATTTGAAACAAGAAACAACAGGTTATCATGGGCAATACAGAGTCAAAATAATATATTTTTTTCCATGTACATTTTACAGTACATTATCACTTTGATCTTAAATGGCTTGTGTGGTGGCCCATGCGTTGTCACTACTCTATAACTCATTGTTCCCGGATGGGTTTATTGAGGTCATCCTTTAAAAAGGGCAATGTGGCCATTTTCCAGGAGCACGGCCCTTTTGGACATGGTTTCCTTTGTTTTGACTAGTTACTTTATACATTTAACATTTTTGATTCATTACACTTTCATGCCCTACACTTCACTTTACACCACTGATTCCTGACTATTTCATGTGCCATTATTTTTCTTATGTATAGTTCCCTTTCTGTCGGTCTCTCGACGTTGTGTCAAGCCGACAGATGGTGTTCGCCCTTGAGAACCTATCAACTCTGACTACTATAGAAGAGGCCAATGAAATTTGGCTAATGAAATTTGCATGCCGGTCTCATCCCTGAATATCCGGTATAAAAGGAAGACGGCGTGCAGCATTCATTTACCTTTTGTTCTTCAGAGCCATCGCTCATGATTACAACTCACCGTCTACATTGCCAGATTTACGACGTAGAGCAGCGGATCGTCCCAACCTGCAGCGACCTTCCCCTGGGCGTCTCGGCGGTTCCAGAGGTGCTAAAGAGATATTTCCAAAAGTCCTTTTCAGGACTGAGCTTTCTCCAGCGCGGCATGTCCCGCTGTTCTCTTGGGTGCGGCACCCTCATCGAGGAGGGGGACGGACACGATAGCTGCATCGCGTGTCTGGGCGTCCAGCACGCTGAAGCAGGTTTCGTTGACACATCTTGCACACACCGCGCGCAGATGGTCATTCAGAAGTTGCGGTCACGGGTGGCTGTCTTCCTCCTCAGTCACGTACTCGGAAACGATGCGTGGCGATGATGAGATGCAGCATCGGAGGGAGACTTGCTGGCATCCGACGAGTTCCCCCCCAAGGGGGGTCGAGCTCAGGAGGAAGCAGACGTGGAGATGTCAGCCATGCTTACCCGGGCAGCCGCGAGTATTGGGTTGCAGTGCGCACCACCGCCTCCTCCCCAACGCTCGCGGCTGAATACGTGGTTCCTGGGGTCGGAGCGCGGTGCCATTTTTCCCGGAAGTGCATGTGGAGCTGTGTAAGACTTGGAGCACTGCACTCACGGCTCGCTCCAGTCAAACCAGCTCCAGCTCCCTTTCTTCCCTCGATGGTGGGGCAGCCAAAGGCTACGTCGATATCCCCAAGGTGGAACGTGCGGTTGCGGTGCACCTATGCCCGCAGACGGCTGCCACCTGGAGGAATCGGCCACGCCTACCGTCCAAAGGCTTCGGCATCACTGGTGTTGAAGGCTTACGCTGCTGTGGGCCAGGCTGCCTCCTCTCTTCACGCCATGGCTATCCTGCAGGTCCACCAGGCCAAGGCGTTAAGAGAGCTCCACGAGGGTAAGGCTGACCCGGGTATAATGCAGGAACTCTGTGCCGCCACTGACCTCGCTCTACGGGTGACCAAGGTGACGGCACGGGCCCTGGGTCGGACGATGTCCACTCTAGTGGTCCAGGAGAGACACCTCTGGCTGAACCTTGCGCAGATGAGTGACACCGAGAAAGTCCGCTTTCTCGATTCACCCATGTCGCAGGGTGGGCTGCTTGGTGATACCGTCGAGGACTTCGCTCAGCAGTTCTCGACGGTGAAGAAGCAGACAGAGGCGATTAGCCACATCTTACCGCGCCGTGACTCGGCCGCCCAGAGGCCTCCGAGATCTCGTGCGACATCCATCAGGTGTCAGGATTGGTTCGTGGCAATCGGCCTGAAGGACGCTTACTTTCATGTCTCGATCTCCCCTCGTCACGGGCCGTTCCTACGGTTTGCGTTCGAGGGGCGGGCATATCAGTACAGAATCCTCCCTTTCGGTCTGTCCCTGTCTCCACGGGTCTTCACGAAGATCGGGGAAAAAGGTGTGCAGGTACTGAACTATCTCGACGACTGGCCTATCTTGGTGCACTCACGAGATGTGTACACAAAGGGACCTTGTGCTCCGGCACCTAGATCGATTGGGATTACAGGTCAACCGAGAAAAGAGCAAGCTCTCCTCGGTGCAGAGCATCCTCTTTCTCAGCATGGAACTCAACTCTGTCACCATGTCGGCGCAACTGTCCGCAGTACGCGCCCAGTCGATGTTGAACTGCCTGGATCTCTTCAGGCAGCCAGCGGTCCCCCTGTTTTCAGAGGCTCCTGGGACACATGGCGTCCTCGGCTGGGGTAACACCCCTCGGGTTGATGCACATGAGACCGCCCCAACACTGGCTTCAGAGTCGAGTTCCGAGGAGAGGTCTTCCATGACCTTTCCCCGGACTGGGGTCCCTCTTGGGCAGGTCACGAGGCACGTTGTGGTGACGTCGGTCGCCTCCCTGCAGGGGTGGGATGCAGTGTGCAACGGCCACGCAGTAGCGGGCGCTGGACGGGCCCCCGTCTGCGCTGGCATAACTATTGCCTACAGTTGTGGGCTGTGCTACTTGCACTGAGGAGGCCACGGCCTCTTGTGCAAGACAAGCACGTGCTGGTCTGCCTAGACAGCACTACAGCCATGGCGTACATCTATCGTCAGGGTGGTGTACGCTCACGACAGCTAACACGACTTGCCCGACGCCTCCTCCTGTGGAGTCAACAGGTGATCCGCTCCCTGCGGGCCACACACATCCCAGGCAAACTGAACCAGACAGCCGACGTGCTTTCTCGTCAGGAAACTCCTCGCGGAGAGTGACGACTCCACCCCCCGCGCAGTCCAGCTCTTTGGATGCTGTTCGGGCAGGCCCAGGTTGACCTGTTCGACTCCCGCTACACCACCCATTGCCCGCTTGGTACTCCCTGTCCGAGGCCCCCCCTCGACACGGACGCCCTTGCGCACAGCTGACCTCGGTACAAGCGGAAGAACACCTTCCCCCCAGTAGGCCTCCTTGCACTGACACTTTCGAGTAAGACGGCCCTCCTGATGGCGCTCAATTCCTTTAAGAGGGTAAGGGACCTTCAAGCATTCTCCGTGTCCCCGGATTGCCTTGAATTCGGCCCTGGCAACTCTCACGTTATCTTGAGACCCAGGCCCGGATACGTGCCCAAAGTTCCTACGACTCCCTTTCGAACTTGCTGATGCTCCCCATCGGGGAGGAAGACCCAACCCCGCCCGTCTTGTGTCCAGTACACGCACTGCGCCTCTACTTGGACGGCACACAGAGCTTCAGGAGCTCTGACCAGCTCTTTGTCTGTTTTGGAGGACAGTAGTAGGGGAGAGCTGTCTCCAAACAGAGACTGACGCACTGGATCGTGGATGCCGTGACGACGGCATACCGATCACAGGTTCTTCCGGGCCCATTGGCAGTGCTGGCACACTCCACAAGGGGTATAGCCACCTCCTGGGCACTGGCCAGAGGCGCCTCTCTGGCAGACATTGTAGAGCTGTGGGTTGGGCTACGGTTTTACAACCTTCGCGTAAATCTGGTGTCAGCCCACGTCCTACATGGCAACATGTAGGACTGGCATCCGGAGGGGCGTATGCCTGCGATAGCATCACCCCACCCTCCAGCAGGTTGGGTCAGTGTGCTATCTACCTCTCTTCTTACCCAACAACTTGGTTAAGAACAGGTATCCCATCCACCTCCCTTCTTACCCAACCACATGGTTAAGAACAGGTATTCCATCCATCACTAAGCAAGCACCTCCTGGGGGTCAGCTGGGCAGAGCAGCCTTCCCCCTTAGGCCGGGAGAACATATGAACTATAACAGATAGCTCTAACCTGACCTAGTGCTACCGGACGTCTGTAACACCCCCCCCGTGGGCTGTTCCGTCTGATGTATCCTCATGAGATGGTTCCCACTCCTGGTAACCCATGACCTCCCCCAGGTGGACCTCCACCTCGTGGTTAACTACTCAGTCCGCACGTTCCATGCGATCTCCCCTAAGGGCGAGACCATATCTATATCCACTGTTTTCCTCCCCCCGGGTAGGAGGTGGCCTCTGCAGCACATCCCTAATTAAGGAAGTCGCGCTCACCCGGTGTAAACCCGATCCATACGGCCTCTCGCCAGTAGAGAGCTAAGGCCTCCGTCCGTGAAAGGTTACCGGTCAGTGTGTTCCGGTCAGGGTGCACCCCCCGACCATCACACTGGAAGGTTACAGTTTCGCGAAGCCTCGTGCTGGCACGCGCAGGCCTGCTACCGTCGCTTCGTTAGAGATTGTGACACCATACAGCGTCGAGAGACAGACAGAAAGGGAACGTCTCGGTTACGTCTGTAACCTCGGTTCCCTGATGGAGGGAACGAGACGTTGTGTCCCCTGCTGTACGTCATGAGAGGCTCTCAGGCTCTTCAGAACAAAAGGTAAATGAATGCTGCACGCCGTCTTCCTTTTATACCGGATATGCGGGGGCGGAGACCGGCATGCAAATTTCATTAGCCAAATTTCATTGGCCTCTTCTATAGTAGTCAGAGTTGATAGGTTCTCAAGGGCGAACCCCATCTGTCGGCTCGACACAACGTTGCATTTTGTTAATAAATTCTATACATTACTTGCACTTTCTTGTGTGTCCCCGTTTTTGTTACTTCCTTTTTGAGCCACGCTTGTACACATAGTCCATTTCAGCCAATGTTCGATTTATTTTTCCTTTTTTTATCTCACCATAAATGTAAGCCTCTCCATATTATATATGTCATCCACAATTTCCCTCCATTGATCCCTTGTTGGAGGGTCTCTCTGGAACCATTTTCGGGTTATGGCTTTCCGGCCACTTGCTAAGAGTATTTTTAACAGATATTTATCACTGTCCAATATACTTTCAGGTATTTTTCCTAGGTACAGCGTGACAAATGAGAAATCCAACTCCTCTCCTATTATTTTTCTAATTTCTGCTGCTACGTCCCGCCAGTAACTTTGTATTCTTGAACACTCCCAGAAGTTATGAAAATGGTTAGCCATTTGTGTTCCACGTTGTCTCCAGCACATACCCAGGCCCTGTTCACCTGTTTGTATTGCTGTTACCCTGGGAGTTATAAAAAATCGTATTATATTCTTCCATCCAAACTCTCTCCACGATCTAGAATTTGTTGTGCTTGCCTGTATAGCACAAATATCAGTCCATACTTCCTCCGTTATTTGTGTATCAGCTTTCTCCCACTTCTGTTTTACATAATTTGAGGTATGCTTTTTGCTAGTTTGTATATATCCATATAATTTCGATATCCACTTTTTTTTCCACACATCATTTACCCCATTTATATATGCATTAGTAAATGCTGTGATTATGTTATCATCCTCTATTTCTGTACTCTTAAGTTTCTTATTAAAGTAATCCCTAGCTTGTAAGTATCTATACAAATCTTTCTGTTGTCTCCGACATTGTTTGGTTGCTCAGTAACTTTCCCTTCGAAGTGATCGAGCAATACGAAGTGATCCCCTCTGTGCTCAGTTTTTAAACCTTGCATCCGGTTTAGAGGGTTCAAAGTCTGGGTCATATGCTATCCACTTCAGTGGCCCTGCCTGATTTTCTATTTTTAATTTCCTCAGGACCCTAGACCATAGCTTGAAAATACAGTCCACACGTTTAAGTTCCTTTCCGCTAGGTTTCTATTCCCAAGCAATGATTGCTAAGGTGTGGCCATCTGTGAGATTTCCAGCGTTTTCCACCTAGACTCATAGCTTGGCTCACACCAGCATATCAGGGGTTTCAGTTGTGCATCATAGAAATAATCCTGTAAACACGGTAGGGCCAGCCCTCCTTTGCCAGTTGCAGTGTCTTAAATCATTCATTTTTATTATTTCTTATCTAGTGGAAGCAAGTTCCAGTTAGTTATGTCAGATTTAATCTCTTTGCCGATGGGTCCATAATTATGTTCATGTCACGGATCTCGTGGCAAGAACCCAATTGCAAGCAGACACAGGCAGGACGAGATGGTAGGGGTAACAAAGGTATTTAATTATATACAAAACAGGACAAAAGGCAAAACAAAACCCACAATGGGGAAAACAAGGTAGGGTACTATAAACAAAAACAAGAACACGGACTGACTAAACTAATAAAACAAACACTAGGTATAAACACTAAACTGCCACTTACTTGGATTCAGGGTAACAGGAAACAGGGGTAAGCATATAGCTAGAGACAGCAAGACCAAACATGTACAACCAGGGTAGGACGTACATATACATACAATGAACCAGCACAGGACAATGAACACGAGGATGTTTTAAAGGGAGAGAAACCAAGAGGGAACAGGTGCAAGGGATTAACAATCAAGGTAAGATAATTAACACAAACTAGGAAACAGGAGGGTAGGAACGATGACGCAGACCAGAGAGAGAAGAAATCGTCTCTCTCCCCCATGAAACAAAGGATTCTGTATGATTCCACCTCTAAACCAAGAAATACCTGACAAGGAGAGTGAAACCATGACAGTTCATAGAGTTTCAATATGTCTTTTGTTAAAGTTATACCTAGATATTTTAACGAAGAGGAATTCCACTTGAATTATATTGTTGCCTCATGCTTAAATTATTTTAAAACAATCGAAACGAAACGAACACGGTTTGCAGTATTGACCCCGGAGGGTGCTTTATTTCATGAACAATAAGGTGTACTCAGTGTGAAGGTGTGGGGAAAAAGCCGAATGTCCGTGAGAATCTTGCGTGGGGAAGGTGATACCGTGGTCCGTGGTTGTGGGTGAATCTCTGTCTTTCTCTGCTGGACGTCAAGCAGTCGTATCTTCGAGAAGCGACCACAAGGTAAGTAAAACGCATCTGGTGTGGAGTTGTAGCTCACCCTTCTCTCCCCTTCTTCGGGGTTTTATGTCTTCCAGTAACACGGAACAGGTGTTGACGACCAGCAATAATTGCTTCTTTCCAGGACTATGGAGCTACCCCTCCTCTCAATATATAATTAAAGCAATGTAGTATCTTGAGTGTTATTTGTGCTCGAAATGTTTTGTAAAACTCAGACGGACATCCGTCTGCGCCCAGTGCCTTATTTGCTTTCAACTTTGATATTGCCTTATTTAATTGTTCCTCCGTAATTTCGGCTATTAGTGCATCATTTTGTTGTTCTCCTATTGAGGGTAAATCTAATGACTCTAGGATGTTTTTTAGGATTGGGGTATCTGGCCTAGCTAGTTGAGTGTATAGGTCTTTGTAGAATAAATCAAAGGATTCCTGAATATCTTTTAATTCATTGCCTATTTTCTGTGTCCTCTGATTCTTAATTCTATTTATTGTATTTTTTTCCGTTGTTTCCGTATCCGCCACGCTAATAGATTAGTTGCTTTAGGTCCCGTCTCATAGTATCTTTGTTTAGCAAATGTGATTTGTCTTTCTATTTCGTCATCGTATCCATTCAGCTCTTGTTTTAGTTTGTTTAGATCAGCCAATGTTCCTAAGTCTTTATGTTTAGCATATTCTGTCTCCATATTTCTCATTTCTTCTTGTATGTTTGATAACCTTTTCTGTTTTTCTTTTTTGCGTGCGGACGAGATAGCAATAATTCTACCCCGGAGTACTGCCATAGCAGCATCCCACAGAGTGGTTGGCGTCACTTCACCATTATCGTTATCTTGAAAATACAATTCAAACTCGTTCTGTATCTGTTTCTGAATCGTTTTGTCGTTTAATATACTTGTATTGAGATTCCAGGTTGTGTCTTTCTTTCGATTTCCGAGATGAAGGATAAGATATACCCCTGCATGGTCAGACACATCTCTAATCCCCATGTAACAATTCTTGTTTTGTGTCTGTCTGAGTTTTCCATAAATATATAGTCAATTCTTGAATGCATATTGTGTGCGGCTGAGTAAAAGGAAAATTGCCTATCCGTTGGGTGTTCGTCTCTCAATATATCACACATATCCATATCTTTCAGTAATTTCTGAATCATTTTAGCATTTGGGTTCTTTGATTTAGAGGGGTTTGTTGTATCTAGCCTTGACTGGAGTTGGACATTTAAGTCTCCGCCACATATAAGTGTTCCATGTGATTCTGTGACACAGAACACCACCTACAAGGTTTGTGAACTGTTCAGAAAAAGAACTGCCCACTCATGTAAATGAGCGCTCAAGACGGTGCCATGTACACACCCAATGGCACCTGCACTTCACCACATGCCTGATTTACCCTTGCTGAATGAAGTTCTATCTGAAAGCTGGACTTGCCAACCACAGCCTTAACATTGGTCAACACTGACAGCGTGACCTAAGCGAAAGAGGGGTGGCCAAGCATTTTACATTTATGCATTTGGCAGACGCTTTTATCCAAAGCGACTTACATTACTTTATCCTATACATTTTACATAGGTATTTGCAATCCCCTGGGATCGAACCCACAACCTTGCGTTGTTAGCGCAATGCTCTTACCACTGAGCTACAGGAAAGCACCAGCAGAACACGGCTCTTACCACAGCCTGAGCACCCAGATGACAAGAGCTGCTCCTTGCTTCACAAGCCATCCAGCGATGTTCCATTCACATCAGAACACAGAAGGTAATCATAGAGACCTGCCACCAACCTGTGATGTTTCTAACAGCCAACGCCTCCACACCGCAGATCCCACGCACACAAAGCCACGTGGTCGACGACACAATGGTGAGGCACGGCACGCCCAGAGCAGGTGTTTTGTGGAAAACGACAAGCTTGTCCCACTGCAACACTACAAGCTGGGGCCCCAAACATCACAGCACAGGTGACATAGACTCAAAGTAGGCCAAGCTACATTTACATTTATATTTAGTCATTTAGCAGACGCTTTTATCCAAAGAGTTTAGGGAGCAATAAGCGATATGTCATACAAGAAACATAGCGAATCATAAGCCCGTCGATCATCAACACCTGTTCCAGACATCTAGTGTCATCACAAAGGGACACGATATGCTCCTCTGTGGGAACGGTGGGGATCAAAAGCCCACCCGCCCATCCCAAGCATCGCATCTAAGCCACAGCTCCACCTCATGACGCTACGAAGCCCGCATCACACGCACCCACACTGGCTCCGCCTGCAATACAGCTTCGCTTAAGCAACCGCCAACGCTCACAAACAATGCTAATTGGATTCGGACACAAGGATGATGTCTGGTCACAGGGTGATGATGACTGCAGTATGTCTAGAGAACTTCATCTGCTGTTCCAGGTCCACTAACAGCTGTCAGCGAGTCTTCAGATCTTCTTTCAGTAGATGTTGTCTGCTCCTCAGTTCTCCTCTCAACTCCTGCTCTGATGTGTTCAGTGATGCTCTTCAGGACTTGATCGTGCCTCCATCGGTCTCGTCCTTCTTCAAGTGTCTTTGGGCAGCAGTTAAGGATCTGTTCCAGTGTTCTCCGTCTGCTGCTTTTCATTCTTCTTTATGTGACTATACAAGTCCAGATCAACCTTAACACACCATGTGTGTGTAACAAAAATGTTCTTCAGTTCACACAAATTAATGTCAATAAACATGTTCAGTTATATTAGATACAAAGATCAAATGTGTGTGAAAGTTGTCAGGTTGTAGCTGGAAATGGAAAGTAAAGTGACAGAAGTTTTCAGTGTCATGAGAGTTTTATTGTCTTTATTAAAACATCAATATGACACTGACAGTGATGCTGTTGGACTCTTTATCAGCATTGATGTGATTCTACTGTAGACAAACACACACGTGATGATATATCTGCTAAAACAATCATTCACAACCACATCAATGAATCAAACGTCTGGAAATCATCACATCATGAACATCAATTATACAAAATAAAGTCGAATCATTACAATCTTTTCTTCAAATATTCACTCGCTCACGTTTAATCCAGACTTTTTCCATCTTAACATCAACCACTGAATTATCACCATATGTCAATAAGATGGACGTATTATTTGAGTAACATCGAAACATTTATTCTTATAAAATTTGACTTGATTTGTCTTATTTCTGTATCATCTACATTCTTAAATCACAGAGTTTCACTTTTGAACTAAACCAGTCAAATCTAAATCCAGGATAGAGCGGTTGAGTGAATGTGGTGCTGATGCTGTGGATGAGGGTCATTGTGTCAGAGACGCTGTAGAAGGACAGAATTCCTGCTCTCTCATCCACATACACTCCTATTCTATTAGATCTGGACTCTACAGAGAGATCAGTGTCGATGTTATTGTGTCTGAATGAGTAACTGGAGCCACAGAACAAACTCCAGGACTGATCATTACATCCAAACTCACACTCATGACCCCGTCCCTTCCTCCTGATGCTCTTATATGACACTGATATACACACACTACCAGTCCACTCAATCTCTCCCAGTAAGAGCGTCCACACACACTCTCTCTACACAACACCTGATACACATCAAATCTGTCTGGATGATCAGGATACTGACGCTGTGTGGTAGTGAATGTAATCTCTCTGTTGTCCTCAGACAGATCGAGACGTTTATTCACTGTGTTTACATCCAGAGTCAACTGAAGAGAATCTGAGGAACATAAAACACATCATCTGCATCTTTACATCACAACAGTAATAAATCAGAGAAATATTGAGATATTCTTCATCTGACATCAGACTTCACAGGAGAGAATCATCCGTCATTATTGTTTCCAAGAAATGAAGCACTTCTGCACAATTAATGAGTCAAACTGATGAAATCTCCAATTCTGTTCATCTCAAAGCAAACTGAACACGCACACACATTATTTATTCGACCAATCAGGTTCTCTTGTTCAAAACAAGCGATCAATGACGCCGTATGTTGTGACGTTTGAAGAATGTGTCACTCAGTGGCTTCAGGGCAAATATCTGATGGTCAGAACATGTAACTAATGAAAAGATGAATTGATTTATATGTGTGTTGTTTATATTCTGCATGTAGATGAGTTGATTCATTCATTAGTTAATGTTGTTAGTTTTGTGACGACTTCATCTGTCAGCTGTCATCCAGCACAGACGCTCTTTCTGTCGTCTTCATTCATGTCACAAACTAATATTTGACACCATATGAACTAAAGATGAGATTCTTACACAAACAATAATTCACTGATTCAAATCATTTGTTCTGGACTAAACCAACAGCTCTTGATATCACACGTGTCATGAGATTCTTCATCGTTGTGTTTCTCTGTCAAGTTTGTGTGTTTGATGATGTTTAATAAGAGATGTAGTGGATGTGTTGATGTGTTTGTCGTCACTTACACTGGAGGAACTGATCTCTGGTCTTGAGTTCAGGACTGTGAATAATCTCTGTGTGTTTCACTGGAGAAATAAACACACATTTGATTCTCAATCATGTCTCATGAAATCATTTGTGTTTCTACATGATAACAGCTGATGGATTGTAAAGAGTCAATGAATGATACTTCACCTCTCTCAGAGATCTTTTCTAGCTCTCGTGTGCAGAAATGCTCCAGTTTGTCTCTCAGATGAGTGTGGCGGGGCGGGTACAGATCCGGGATCAGCGTCGCCTAGGAAACAGCCCGGCAGCTAATGATGATCGCCTACACCTGAGGCTGATTAGCTGCCGGGCATATAAACCCCGTGCACTTACCACTCGGGGGCTGGTATCTCACCCGATCTAACCCTTTGTCTTTGTACCAGCAGATACGAGTGACCAGGAGAATTAGGACCAGATTTGCACGAGCACGGACGACCAACACTCTACACTAGCACCCCGGGATATCACTATTTGGACACTTTCATTGTGTGTGTGAATAAACTCCCCTCCGGGGTTTGTTATATCTGCCGTCTTGTGTCTGTCGTGTCTCTTACCCTGCCACAAGTGGTGGAGAATGCGCGAATTGGTGAGAGACCGGCTCAGCAATTGTTGTTTTTTCTCTCCTAACAATCTCGTTCTGTCGATCTTAGGGATGACGGACACCCTCTCTCTCTCCACGGTCAAGCAAATGAGGAATTATTGCGCCGACTTACAGACGTCTCCGTCCGCCAGCAGCAGTGCTTTGACCAGATGAGGGATAGACAGGAAAGGGCCGATCAAGCGATCGATCAGCTGCAAACAAACATGGCGCGATCCGCACCAACATCCCGCGGCCTCGCTGCTGACCAAAATGACGGCACAGGACGACGTCGAAGCGTATCTACATACCTTCGAAGTGATCGCTGGTAGAGAGGGTTTGAGAAATGACTTATGGGCGCGCACGCTAGCGCCCTTCTTAACGGGGGAAGCGCAGCGCGCCTATTTCGCCCTACCGACTGACCAGGTGGACAACTATCTCATGCTGAAGGCAAATTCTCGCACGGGAAGGATTATCGTCTCCGTGTGCTGCTCAACAATTTCAGAAATGGACTTATGATGAACGCGTTCCAGTACGACAGCAGGTGGCTCAACTGACGCGTCTGGTGCATCTATGGCTGCTGGCGGACGACCCTACAGCCTCACAAGTCGCCGAGAAAGTTATGATCGACCGGCTTCTTCGTACTCTACCCCGGCATCTTCGAAGGTCAGTTAGTATGAAGAATCCGAGGACGACGAAAGAATTGGTCGAGGCTGTGGAGCTGGCTGAAGCCTCGTCAGCCAGAGACACGGGGAGAGAGAGAGAGGACGGCACCCGGAGGGGAGGATTCGACAGGCCACGGCCGGAGGGTACTATGCGACCAGTGAGTAGGCCGGCGGCCCCTGAACCCGTGGACGAGCCCATGCCCACTGAACCCCCGTCACCCGGTGTCCGGGCCTGGATGGCAGGATGTGCAGTACATCGGACCCTCCCTCAGGGAGCACCCACTAGGATTGTCAATGTGGGAAAAGAATCGTACCGGGCCCTTCTCGATACAGGTAGTGCCATTACTCTGGTGCAACCGGCGGTGATCCGGCCACTTCCTGCAAGCAAAGCCATGGTTCCCATTACCTGCATTCACGGCGACACTCAACATGTGCCGACACGCCGGGTGACCATTACAGCAGAACCTGGGTCCTGGCAGATCGAGGTGGGCATCGTTCAGGATCTCCCGGTACCGGTAATATTGGGTCGAGATTGGCCGGGATTTGACAGGCTGATGGCCGCCACGTTCCGGGGAAGACACGCTAACGGGGGCCGCCAACGGCGACGGGCACCAAGGGCTAAAACCAACCAACCAGCCTTCCTGGCCACGGGCAGTGAAAGAGAGGGTGAGTGTAATAACCCGAATGTCTATATGGATGTCTTTCACCAGGTTACCGAGGGAGGGGCCTTCGGTCGCGAACAACGAGAGGATGAACGCTTGAAGCACTGTTGGAAGCAGATTCGGGTGCTGGAAGGACAAGATCGACTCCCCGCACCTCACCCTCTCCCCCACTTCGTGGTCAAGAATGGTCTACTCTACTGCGTCGCATCACGGCGGGGGGAAATTAAACACCTCCTGGTGGTGCCGAGGACCAAGACGGAGGCGGGGTTTTGGAGTTGGCCCATTCGCACCCGATGGCAGGACATCTGGGAACACAGAATACCCTACAGAGGATTCGCGACCGGTTCCACTGGCCCGGGATTGATGCGGGAAGTAAACCGGTTTTGCCAGAGCTGCCCTACTTGCCAGCGGAAATCTCCTCGGCACCCACCCCCAGCCCGTTGATACCGATGCCCATCATCGAGGTACCCTTCGGCCGGATTGGCATGGATCTGATAGGGCCGTTGCCGAAGTCCGCCCGGGGCCATGAACACATCCTGGTCATCGTGGACTACGCAACCCGATACCCCGAAGCTATTCCCCTTCGCAAAGCTACCGCGAAGAACATTGCCAAGGAACTGTTCTTGATGTTCAGCCGAGTGGGTATCCCCAGCGCCATTTTGACGGACCAGGGCACTCCCTTCATGTCCCGGCTGATGGCGGACCTCTGCCAACTCTTCAGGATTAAGCAACTACGAACATCAGTCTACCATCCCCAGACGGATGGATTTGGAGAGGTTTAATCAGACCCTAAAACGGATGCTACGGAGAGTGATTGCTGAAGATGGGCGTGACTGGGACCTCCTGCTGCCATATGTCCTGTTTGGGGTTCGGGAAGTTCCCCAGGCCTCCACCGGATTCACTCCGTTTGAGCTGCTGTTCGGACGCCAACCTAGAGGATTACTGGATATCGCCCGGGAAGCGTGGGAACAACAGCCGGCGCCCACGGACGGTGATCGAACACGTTAAAGAGATGCGGGAGCGGATTGACCGGGTGATGCCTATTGTGAAGCAGCATCTGGCAGAGGCCCAGCGCGCCCAGCAGAGGGTGTATGACCGGCCCACCCAGGCACGAGAATTCCAGCCTGGCGAGCGAGTGCTCGTCCTTGTGCCTACGGCAACTTCCAAGTTTCTGGCGTCCTGGCAGGGGCCGTATTCCATCATCGAGAAGGTGGGGCCGGTCACGTATCGGATACGTCAGCCGGGACGAAGGAAGGAGGAGAAGGTGTACCACATCAACCTCCTGAAGAGGTGGATTGCTCCGCCAGCGCAAGTAGCGGCGTATGTACAGGAGGCTGAGCCCGTGTTACACCCGGAGAACAGCTCGCCGCAGCCCAGAAGACCGAGCTAGAGGCCCTGGTTCGTCAGTATAAGGATGTGTTCACAGAGCAACCGGGACGAACCAACGTGACCCAGCATGACATCCGGACGGGGCCCGGAGTCATTGTAAGGCAACGGCCCTATCGTGTACCCGAAGCCCGTCGGAAGGCTATCGAAGAGGAGGTACAACGGATGCTGCAGCTTGGGGTCATTGAACCGTCTCGTAGCCCGTGGTCCAGCCCGATTGTGATGGTACCGAAGCAGGACGGCACCCTCCGGTTCTGCAATGACTACAGGAAGTTGAATGAGGTATCCGTATTCGATGGGTACCCGATGCCGCGGGTGGACGAGCTGCTCGATCGCCTTGGTAGGGCTCGGTACATTTCTACTCTCGACCTCACTAAAGGCGTACCACTATCGGTTGAGGCCAAAGAAAAAACGGCCTTCAGCACACCCAGCGGCCACTGGCAGTACCGAGTCCTACCATTTGGCCTACACGGAGCCCCTGCGACGTTCCAGCGGATGATGAACATCGTGTTGGGGCCTCATCGGAAGTATGCAGCCGCTTATATCGACGATGTGGTAATCCATTCAGAGAACTGGGAAGAGCACGTGGATCGACTCCGGAGGGTGTTCGACGAGTTACGTCGGGCTGGACTCACAGCCAACCCGAAGAAGTGCCACCTGGGACTTACGGAAGCCAAGTACCTGGGGTATCAGATCGGTCGGGGACTCATTAAACCCCAGGACCAGAAGGTAGAGGCTGTACGGACGGTCGACCAAACCACCAAGACCCAGGTGCGTGCATTTCTAGGGTTGGCGGGCTACTATCGGTGTTTTATACCCCACTTCTCTTCGATAGCTAGCCCCCTGACAGACCTGACAAAGAAAGGACAACCAGAGACCCTGGACTGGACCGCCGAGGCAGAAGAAGCATTCCGAACTTTGAAGCAAGCATTAACCTCGTCACCGGTCCTGTATGCCCCAGACTTCGGCTGCCCTTTCTTCCTCCAGACGGACGCCTCCGACAAGGGTCTGGGAGCCGTCCTATCCCAGGTCCATGATGGAGAAGAACATCCGGTCACATACATCAGCCGGAAGTTGACACCCGCCGAGACCAGGTATGCCGCAGTGGAAAAGGAAGCCCTGGCCGTGAAGTGGGCAGTCCTGGAGTTGCGCTATTATCTGTTGGGTAGAAGCTTCACTTTGGTCACAGACCATGCCCCCCTACAATGGATGGCCCGAGCGAAGGACACTAACGCCCGTGTGACCCGCTGGTTCCTGGCGCTCCAGGACTTCCACTTCACGGTACGACATCGGGCCGGGGTCGCGAACGGCAATGCGGACGGGTTGTCAAGGATGTGGTCCGGCTGGGCAGGTCTGTCAGGCGACACTGCCCTCCCACCCTTACTAGTTCCCCAAGGACCCAGGATACAGGGTCGACGCTTGGGGGGGGGAGTGTGGCGGGGCGGGTACAGATCCAGGATCAGCGTCGCCTAGGAAACAGCCCGGCAGCTAATGATGATCGCCTACACCTGAGGCTGATTAGCTGCCGGGCATATAAACCCGTGCACTTACCACTGGGGCTGGTATCTCACCCGATCTAACCCTTTGTCTTTGTACCAGCAGATACGAGTGACCAGGAGAATTAGGACCAGATTTGCACGAGCACGGACGACCAACACTCTACACTAGCACCCCGGGATATCACTATTTGGACACTTTCATTGTGTGTGTGAATAAACTCCCCTCCGGGGTTTGTTATATCTGCCGTCTTGTGTCTGTCGTGTCTCTTACCCTGCCACATGAGATACAGATGTGATGACATCATCAAAAGAGAGGAGAGAGCTGACAGTGATGCTGGACAGAGAGTCTGTAGATCCAGGAGGAACAGAGAGAGACGGCAAACTCTACACACACACACACACACACACACGCACACAACACACACACACACAATGAAACACATGTTGTTGTCTGTGTAAAGAGCACTGGGCTGTTTTCACATCACATCTCTGTTACCTGCAGCAGATGGATGTGATGATGTGGTGTAGAAGCTTCTCCAGCTCAGCGTCTCTCCTCTCAGATCATCGATCTCCTGCTTCAGTCGCTCCAAGAGTCCTTCAGCTCGACTCACTGCAGCCGTCTCCTGATCTCTGATCAGCTGTGTCACCTCAGAGCGTCTTCTCTCAATGGATGAGATCAGTTCAGTGAACATCATCTCACAGTCCTCCACTGCTGTCTGTGCACACCGCTGTTACACAACACACACACACACACACACACACACACACACACATTACTGTGAGACACACTGAGACACACTGAGATCTTCTGCTCCAAACTCACCTTGTGAGACTCCACAGCATCTTTGAGCTTCTGAAGGTCTTTCTGTTTCTTCCGGATCTGCTGCTGAACTTTATTCTTTGTTTCTCCAAACTGACTCTGAAACATTGAACACAATGACTGAATAATAGAGTCTGTTTGAACTATTAAATCCTCATATATCTCAGTAAACTTCTGGTAAGACAATGAAAAAATAAAATAAAATAAGCACCTGTTTCTCCGTCCATGCTGCAGCTGTTGAAACCGTCTCATGGTCTTTGTGTTCATCTATACACAGATTACATATAAGCTTCTGATCTGTGCGACAGTAAATCTCCAGAATCTTGTCATGTCGAGGGCAGATCATGTCATGAAGTGCTGCAGTGGCGTCTATCAGGTTGTGTCTTTGACCTCTGAAGAGATTCTCGTGTTGCTCAAGATGAGTTTGACAGTAAGAGTTGAGACACAGGATTTGATGGCTTTGTGTTTTCTTCCAGTACAGACGTCACACTCCACATCTCCAGCTCCAGCGGAACAGTGATCAGAAACAGCACATTTGACTTTAGTCTTCTTCAGTTTCTCCGTCATCTCAGCAAACATCACATTCTTTGCTAAAACAGGTCTTGGACTGAAGGTTTGTCTGCACTGAGGGCAGCTGTAGATTCCCGTCTGATCTTCTTGATTCCAGCAGTCTGTGATACATCTCATACAGTAAGTGTGTCCACAGGGAACAGTCACTGGATCCTTCAGTAGATCCAGACACACTGAACACATGAAGTGATCCTCTGAAAAACTCGCTTCTGCCATTTCACCGTATGAACACACACAGATAGAAACACCAAACACTCCACAGATCGATGTCGCTTCACTTTCACTTTCTCTGAACTGAACACTTCAGACTTCCTGCTTCTGTCTTGTTTATTAGACCTGTAATGAACACGTCCACTAGATGGCAGCAAAGTGCTTTATTGAAGGAAAGTCTCCTGCATGGTGACAATATTTGAAGGCTCTGAGCAGATATTTCAGTCATGCAAAACCAAACCAAACAATCTCATGGTGAAGATTAATCTCCTTTAGTATAAACTAAGCAATTAATTAAATCTTTGTTCAACTGATTTTATTATATTTGTTGGGAGAATATTTAAAGTAGTTTGTATTAACTAAAGACACTTTGATGTTTAGTCACCATGATTTTTTTTATTTATGTTATTAATAAAATAGTTATTAATGTTCATGGCCGGTCCATCCTTCTTCACCTTTTAATAATCAACCTTGAACACATCTGACATTCTTTATCCTGTTTGGTATTTTTGAAGAATCTGTTCTTTGGTCTGTGTGGATCATTTCTGTGTTTTCAGTGTATGGTTTTATTGGCCAGATGGTTAAAGTCATGTAGAAACATAGTAATTCCTTGTGAAGACAATAATTGTACTCACAAATTAAGGACCATATAAATGTGGAGATTATTACAGCCTAAAGTATGTTTTTATTATTTATTACAGAAATGTGTTTTACAGATAAGTTCACAAGTAAAGCCGACTTGTTTACTCGGAGTCATCTTGTCTTCTAATGAAACACAAATCAACTAAACAACAAAACAAACACTGAAACAACATCACATGATAATAATAATCTGCAAACGTTTTTTAATGGACCGGTTACCGCTCATTAAGATTCAATGTAACTTGTCTTCTCTGTCATCCAGATGTTTTGTTTCGTTTTTAGTTTCAGATGGGAACTCTGTTATCATCTGTCAAACATTTAACACTCACACCAGAGTTATTTGAATGAATGCTGTTCTCTGATCATTTACAAACGTCAGAGGCTGTAGTGACAGTCAAGAGTCACAAGAGAGCGCTAATGATATGATGTCAAACGTGCTTAGTGGTAATTATTACTATATTGTTTGATTTTATAAGCTATTAATACAAGTTTAATTTAAATATTATAAACTGTTTAATGTATTGTAATCCGTTTAATAAAGACATTGGTCTGACGTTCCATTAGTTAGCATTGTAGCATGTAAATGTGACAATTTCATGGTTCTAGTCACATTGGTACACTAAGAAAACGTGAATTTGAATATGAAAAGCATAATTAATAAGGAAGACATGAAGTGCAGGCTAACCATTTAGAAACAGACCTTTCAACAGAAACATGTTTATTTCAAATAAAAAGACACGAAGAAAAACGTTTTGTCAATTTCTTTATAAATGAAAAAAAAGCAGAATTTATATTTTTTTCCCTTCCCAACAAAACTGATTGAATGCAAAGTACAGAAACCTGAAGAGACTTATGTAATGAATGCTTGTACAGTAAGTGTGCATTGTGCATGAAAATACTGCACTGCACTGCAAAATAAATAAAATAAATAAAAGATCACTTACAGAAGATAGAGCACCAGTTATCAGTCCTAAAGATGAACATAAAACACACACAAACACTCTTATCAGAGGTCTGGTATGATCTGTAGAGAACGAGGCAACGAGGAACACTCGTGTTTTGAGGTTTTATAGACCGTTTCCTCATGTGAGTGGCTTGACATGCGTGTCCAACACAGAAACACATCCCATTAGAGCCGCGACGGGCAAATAAAACAGAATGATCATCAGTCATCCGGTGAGAAAAGTTACCTTCTGTACATCACAGCGTTGTGTTCCCTTAGACCCTCAACAAACCAAAACAGAAAGAACAAATGAAACCTATACTTACTAGATAACTTTCATTTGCATATCAAAGTTCATGTTATGGAATAATACATGAAATAAAAATGCACGTCTTGCAAAACTAACATTCAAATATAACAAAAGAAGAAGTTCAAAATGGTTATAATATACAATTTAGCGGTCATCCTACAAATGTCCTGCCCTGTTTTTCCAGAACACATACTGCAAAACTTCACATAACGTTATCGTGAGATCAGTCTACATTCAATAACAAACAAAAGCCACACGGAAAAGGGTCAACAACACCAACAACAGTTTTTATCACCTGTGTAATGTTACTTCATCTCTTCCGGCTTTGCTACTGATCGGACGCATTTACTAGCGCTCCGTGCTTTGCGCTTCTTCTGCTTTTATGCTTTATCTTATTTAAACACCAGCAGTTCAGTACAGTGCACGACTAAACAATTAGGCACTTAAACCAAATATGGGAAAATACTTCAAGCAACAAGGATTTTCTTTTAGGATAAAAGGTGGTCTACCGGCTTACTGCCAACAATTGAAACTTTTCAGGATAACTCCGCTGCCCACTCTCAAACTGGTGTGAAAATGCCTTCTTTTGGATCAACAACCACCTGCTGCTCAAACTGCCACAAACTTCTACAAAAGATTGCAGTTCTCGAAACAAAGCTACTCACAATATTGCCGTCCCTGCAAGAACACACAGCTGATACTCGCCGTGGACCCCCTCAGCATATAGCCGGTAAGCTCTGTGAACCCAGCACTTCTCATCAGATTATAGTGAGCTCAGACAAACCTGTACAGATGCAAACAAAGGTAGCTGAGGACACACAAACCGTTGGCAAAAAAAGGGTGCAAGACCTAAAGATGCTCGTAATATCAGACTGTCAAGAGTTTCACAAATTGCTGCATTAGCTTCATCTACCCCAGATATGGCTTAGACTCGACAAGACAATGTTGGTACTCTGCCACCTCTTGTACATCTTGAAAATAGATTTGAGGCACAAATGAATATGGGTGAAGAATCCCCAAACGTGGTCAGGGAAAATCAAAGTGGACACTGCAGTTGGCAGACGCTCCGTGTCAAACAGGCAACCGCACTCTGCTCGGAAACCAGCCGAGCCAAATACTCTGATAGTGGGGGACTCTATTATCAGAAACTTCGTAGCAGGGCTATACTTACAAACTATTTCCCTCAAGCAATGATTGCTGATGTAAGCAAGGAACTGCCAAACATCCTGACACAACATAAGTCTGTAAATCGGATTGTCGTACATGTGGGGAAAAATGATACTCGAAAAGAGCAGTCAGAGCTCCTAAAAAGGGATTTTAATGAACTCTTTGAAATGCTTGGAAAGCTAAAAGTACAGGCCTTCATCAGTGGACCTCTCCCAGCTCGCGGAACGAATATGTTCTCTCGGCTACTCAGTCTGAACATATGGCTGCAAAAAACCTGCAACATGAGAGGACTGAACTTCATTGACAACTTTAATCTCTTTTGGAGTCAAAGACAACTTTTTACAACAGATGGCCTCCACCCAAACAAACTTGGTTCAAGAGTGCTAAAGGACAACATCCTCTTCTCCCTCCTTCACCCATCAGCAGAGTGTGCCACTCCACTCCTAAATGGCACACATACACCTGGCCATAGTGACCCACCTCAGCAGTTTGATGGACTTTTGGATAACACCAATCAGGCTGTACCCTGCCCAGTGACATCACATCAGTTGGACGATGACGAAGACTCAACACCCAAGGACGTTTCTGTGGATAACAACCGGAGAGCCAAAACAACATACTTCAGTCTTCAGAAACACCAGACTCGCAGCCCCTCTCACTACACCCTCTCTACTACATCATCTCTTTTGAGCTTCTCAGAGAAAATGGAGGAACTAGTATTCGCTGGAACAAAACTATCCCACTCTATTGTCGCGAGTCCACAGGTTTCAACTAAAAAGCGACGGGCCCCACAACCACCAAAGTCTCTGGGTCAACCTGGCCAACCCTTCCCTCTGAAAGAGCTCTCCGGCCTCTGCCACAACGCCAGGGATCACACAAACCCCCATCTACTGGAGATGGACTAAACAGGACTGCAAAGAGCACTGGTAACTGATATGAATTGGGTCCCTGCTATGATAACAGCAACAATCTCAAATATTTACAGAACAAGTGGGAACCCAGTGTTCCTTTAGTTTCCCTATATCTGTCCTGATAAGTGAACGCAAAACTAAGGCCCTTTCCAGTCGTATGGCAAAGCTATTTAATCTTATACCATTTAGACGTCACTCTGAGAATGACAGGGGTAAAAAACTAAAAACATTTACTATTCAATTAGCACTTTTAAACATCCGTTCACTAAAAAACAAATCCTTTTTGGTCAATGACCTCATCACCAGTAACAAACTGGACTTCATGTTTCTAAATGAAACTTGGTTAGATGATAGTTGTAGTGCTACAATCCTCAATGAATCTGCCCCCCCAAACTTTACTTTTATAAAATGTTTGCAGAGCTGTTAGGAGAGATGGAGGAATAGCTGCTCTATTTAAAGATCTCTTTAACTGCAAGCAAGTTTTACTTGGTGACTACCTGTCCTTTGAATACTTGAGTATTGCTTTAAAAGGTGGACCACGCATTCTGTTTAATTATTTACAGACCTCCCAAATACTCCACAGTCTTTGTTGATGATTTTTCAGAACTGCTATTTCTATTTCCTCAGAATTTGACTGCTTTGTTATTGCTGGAGATTTTAATATTCATGTAGACAAGACAGAAAACAACACTGCAAATGAACTTTTAAATGTTTTAAACACGTTTGATCTGATCCAGCATGTGCACGGTCCCACACACAATCGTGGACACACTCTGGATCTGCTCATTAGCAAAGGTCTAAACATTTCATCCACTATTATTAGAGATGTGGCGCTGTCTGATCATTTCTGTATTTTCTTGATATAATCAATCAGTCCTGCCACTGAAAATAAGACCCGTCTCTATAAAAAAGAGATTCATAAATGAGAATACCAGTGAGCTATTTATGAATGCTATGTCTTTGTCACCAAGTATATCTGCAGACTCTATGGATGCTCTCCTCGATAGCTTTAATGCAAAAGTTAAAAATGCTATCGATGCCATTGCTCCAGTAAAGGTCAAGGCGATAACTGGCAGGCATAAAGCACCCTGGAGAAACACACCAGCGGTACAAAGCATGAAAAGAACATGCAGAAAAGCTGAGCGTATGTGGCGAAAAACCAAACTTGAAGTTCACTATAACATCTATAAAGACAGTCTGCATGCCTTCAATGTTGACTTAGGCAAATCTAGACAGAACTTTTTCTCTAACATTATAAACTGCAACATAAATAACACTCGCACTCTTTTTGCAACTGTAGAGAGACTAACAAATCCCCCGAGTCAAGTTCCCAGGGAAATGCTGTCTGATGACAAATCCAATGAGTTTGCAACTTTTTTTTTTCCTTCAAAAGATCAGTAATATCAGAATGGAAATCAGCAAAGCTCCATGCGGCAGTCAGGTCAGTCTGACTCCAGTACATCAGAAAATAGTAACTTTGTCTGAATTTCAGACAATTGATCTCAAAACCCTGGAGGAAACGGTACAGCATCTTAAGGCGTCAACTTGCAGCCTTGACACACTTCCCACATCCTTTTTCAAAAGAGTGTTTAACTGTTTGGAAGCAGATCTCCTAAAAATAGTTAATACCTCACTGCTCTTAGGAACTTTCCCAGAGTCCCTAAAATGCAGTTGTCAAACCTCTTCTAAAAAAGGGCAATCTAGACAAAACCCTACTATCTAACTACAGACCAATATCAAATCTTCCTTTTATAGGGAAGATCATTGAAAAGGTTGTTTTCAATCAGCTGACCAAATTCTTAAACTCAAATGGCTACCTGGACAATCATCAGTCTGGTTTCCGTCAGCATCATAGCACAGGACAGTGCTCATAAAGATAATGAATGATATTCGATTGAATTCTGATTCAGGCAAAATATCAGTTCTGGTTTTACTAGATCTCAGTGCTGCATTTGACACGGTAGATCACACCATACTCCTACATAGGCTGGAAAACTGGGTAGGGCTTTCTGGGTTGGTACTTAAATGGTTTGGGTCATACCTTAAAGGGAGAGGTTACCATGTGAACATAGGCAACCATAAATCTGACTGGACACCCATGACTTGTGGTGTTCCACAGGGCTCGATTCTTGCTCCGCTCCTCATCAATTTGTACATGCTCCCACTTGGCCAAATAATTAAAAAGTACCAAATTGCCTACCACAGCTATGCAGACGATACTCAGATCTACCTAGCCCTCTCACCCAATGACTACAGGCCTATTGACTCTCTTTGCCAATGCATGATGAATGAATTAAGCTGGATGTGTCAAAACTTCCTTCAGTTAAATAAAAACAAAACTGAAGTCATTGTTTTTGGTAACAAGGATGAAACTAACAAGGCAAACACACACCTTGACTTAAGAGGTCTAAAGACACAAAGCAAGGTAAAAAATCTTGGGGTCATTTTGGAGTCTGACCTTAGTTTCAGCAGTCATGTCAAAGCAATAAGCAAATCAGCGTACTACCATCTCAGAGACATAGCCAGAATCAGATGTTTTGTCTCAAGCCAAGATTTAGAGAAACTAGTCCATGCTTTCATCACCAGCAGGGTGGATTACTGTAATGGACTCCTTACAGGTCTTCCCAAAAAGACCATCAGACGGCTGCAGCTCATACAGAACGCTGCTGCCAGGACTCTGACCAGAACCAAAAATCTGAGCATATCACTCCAAATCCTCAGGTCCTTACACTGGTTACCAGTCACTTTTAGAATCAACTTCAAAGTATTATTAATCGTCTATGAATCACTCAAGGGTCTAGGACCTAAATACATCTCAGATATGCTCATTGAATATAAACCAAACAGACTTCTCAGATCATCAGGATCAAGTCAGTTAGAGATAACAAGGGTTCACTCAAAACATGGCGAGTCAGCGTTTAGTCATTACGCCCCGTAGCTGGAATCTGCTTCCAGAAGACATCAGACGTTCACCAACAGAAGCTACTTTTAATCCAGATTAAAAACCACTTGTTTAGCTGTGCATTCACAACCTGAGCCTGTGCTGGTTTATCAACTGCTCTCTATTTCTAATTTATTTTTATTCTGCTCTTATTCCTTTTATATATACACTCACATTTTTAATCAATTTTATTGCTGTTTTATTGTTTCTTAAAATCTGAAGTATTTGTGATCTTAAATCATTTGCATTTTAAAGATACGTCTTATTTCTTTCTGTCAATCATTTTATGTTAAGCACTTTGAATTGCTCTGTGTATGAAATGTGCTATATAAATAAACTTGCCTTGCCTTGCCTTGCCTTGGGAGAAGTGTTAACAAAATTCAGCAAAACGATCCATATACTGTACACAAAGTGTGTTTTTGAATAGAAAGAGAAAACCTGTTACTCATGTAGGAGTTTCTGAAGGCAGTTTTTTGATTTAAAGATCTCCGGAACCTCTATGTTGGGAGAATATTTAAAGTTGAATTTTACAATGGCCTTCAGGACAAACTGCATTCTGTGTGAGTTTAATACTAGTTTGTATTAACTATGAACTACTTTTATGTTTAAAGTCCCATGACATCAAAATGGAAGTTCTGTGTATGAATATACAAACTTATAAGTTGGTTTTCCGGACAGGTCTTAAATCCCAGAGTAACTTCAATGTAGGTGTCTTGATCGAACACAACTTTCCACGGACACATCAATATATGATTGTTTTGTCTCAAGATGCACACGGTCATGTGCTTCATAAACCTTTCACGTAAGATGTCTCATGGAGAACTTTTGTCCTGGTTGTGATTTCTTCAGCTTTTAATAATCAACCATGAAAACATCTGACATTCTTTATCCTGTTTGGTATTTTTGAAGAATCTGTTCTTTGGTCTGTGTGGATCATTTCTGTGTTTTCAGTGTATGGTTTTACATTTTGGCCAGATGGTTAATGTCATGTAGAAACATTTTCAGTAAATCTGTCAATAAATGTTTGTTTAATGAAAAAAAAAACAAGTAACGGGGTTGTCTCCATTTTTTTGTTAAATCAACTTAAAAATATGAGTCAACACTACGAGTCTGAATTAAATTCATTGAGTTAACTAATATAATTGAATTATCCCAAAATTTTAAAGGGGATGTGCAACGGTGTTCATGCATTCTGACTTCTTTACAATGTTAAACATGCTGTCTTCCATTGATGTGAACAACTTGTCAAAAATTTATGGCGTATTTCTGTGCTCGATACACTCCCCTGCTCTGATGTGTTCAGTGATGCTCTTCAGGACTTGATCGTGCCTCCATCGGTCTCGTCCTTCTTCAAGTGTCTTTGGGCAGCAGTTAAGGATCTGTTCCCGTGTTCTACGTCTGCTGCTTTTTCATTCTTCTTTATGTGACTATACAATTCCAGATCAACCTTAAACACACCATGGGGCCGGTTTCCCGTACAGGGATTAGCCTAGTCGTAGACTACATGTCATTTAAACCTGGATTTATTGAAGTAGCTTTCTCACACATGGAGTACAATAGTCTCAGACTTGCACTAGTCTAGACTTAAACAATCGGATTTCTAGAAGTAGGATTAGACCTAATTCAGATCTAAATGAAGTCTTAAATTAAACCTGGTCAGAAGCAGGTTTAACCTCAGATTAAAAACTTCTTGCCTCAAGGCTCACGTCCACAGTAGCAAAATGGATTACCTCGACTATTTCAACGACAATCAGAGACCACCACCAAGACCAGAAAGAAGGTTGCTGAAAGACAGGAGCAACCCACTAAATGATTTTGATGATTTACATTTTCTTGACCGTTTCCGTATGTCAAAGGAAAATGCAACAGAAATAATTGGTTTGCTGTGCAGCCCAAGCTTCAGGTGACTTAGTCAGGAGCATCCTATTTCTCCTTCCTTAAGGTTTTTGGCATGTGGAACCTTCCATCGTGAAACTGGGGATTTGTGTGGTGTAGGTGAATCAACAGTGTGCAAATAGTACACAAAGTCTGCAGGCTATATGTGAACTGAAAAAGGATTTCCATCAAATTCCCAAATGCTGCTGAACAGGCCACCTACAAGGTAGATTTCTATGAATATGGGAACTTCCCTGGAGTCATTGGTTGTATCGATGGCTGCCACATTCCCATCAAGTTTCCCTCTACAGCAGATGCTGAGGAATTCAGAAATCGTAAAATCTGGTTTTCAATAAATGTACAAGGAGGTGCACTCCCACTATGCAGTTCTCCAATTGTTGCACGTTGAAAGGTTCAACTCATGACTCAGGATTTTCCACAACTCCTCTTTGTACGGTCAGTTTGAAACAGACAACACTCTGGAAATATACTTGGTGACAGTGGGTATGCACAGACAAACTTCTTGTTCACCCCTTTTCCCATCCAGTCAGACCAGAGCAACAGCCCTACAAACCAGCTCACATGCTCACCAGAGGGCTAATAGAGCGCATTTTTGTGTGTATGGAAGAATCGTTTCCAGTGTCTCCGAAATACACTGCGGTTTGAACCTAGGAGGTGCTGCTTGTTATTATTGCAACAGCAGTGCTTCATAATTTTCTTAAACAGTGTGGCTGCCCAGACCCTGATATTGAGATGATGACCAACATGTCCTATCGCTGAGCTAGCCAATGACAGAAATGGACTTGCTTACAGAGATGCTTTTGCTTTGCAGCACTTCTCATAAATGAGCCTTGAGTTTACATAAATGATTGGCATAGACAGGGTAAAAACATTCAGGAAATTATTTATTTAATTGAGATTTTGTTCCCAGACAATTG